>CP092886.1:108347925-108851853 GCA_030710605.1 Cordylochernes scorpioides | reverse complement strand
GATCCCCAAATTGGCCTTTCGGCGTTAAAATCACCAAGTATGATTGCGATATCCGAAGACGCTTCACTTAATGTCTCTATCAGGCCTGTATTGATGCTAGTATTATCGTGGTGATAAACATTTATGATTGGAATTGTTTTATCTGTAAGATAGATTTCTATTGCCTGAGCTTCTGTCGTGCTTTCTCTAGGCTTACTCTGATTATAGGCGATTTCCTTAAATTAGATTTCTAGAGTTTTAATCAAAACGGCAAGTCCTCCTCCGATTTTTTCCGGTCTGTCCATTCGTAGTTTTGTATAATCTTTGATATTGAATCTCAGATTCTGATTCAATTTTGTCTCCTGAGGACAATTAATATGTACATTGTTGTCAAAGAGAAGACAAGTCAGCTCTTTATTTTCCTCTGGGTACCAACAACAACAACAAAATCCTTTATTTAGGGCATTCCGCCCCATACAGGATTCGCCGTATTTACACGTCAACAAGAGGAGAGGGAAGAGGAAACATTTACAACAAAAATAAGGTTTGTTACCTATTTACAGATGGATCATCCTCCAGTATCCTTTGCCCTGCATTCTTTCTCATGCGCCCAGCTTCTGTACAGAACTTAAAGTATTTATCAATCAGTAATTTATCGTTCAGATCTGAAGAGAGAAGTTGACATATGCTATGGTATCTAAATTGACCAGAGGTAGGGCTTGGGAAAGTTTCGGTACGTTTTTCTGTTAAGAGAGGGCATTGGAAGAAATAGTGAACCAAATTATCATCCATGAGATCCTTACAAAGTAAACAGTTCCGGCCATTTTCTTTCCAGAAGTCTTTTCTTTCTTCCCTGAAAAATTGCCATAAAACTCTATGTTGTGCAACTAGTCTTTTGTTGGGAAGCGAGATATTTAATCGTAGGTACTCCTCTGTCATGAATGATTCACTCAAAAATTTGTAGTGAGCAAAGTGGGTTGAATCAGTGATTTTCATCTGATCGTTTTGAATTAGTTGGTCTGTGGTAGTTCTAATTATGCCTGGCAATTCTTTCTGTATGGCTAAGTAGTCTTCGCAGCCCTTCAGAAAGGAATATCCCTTGGAGTCTAGAATTTTTATTAAATTTTGAGTAAAGCTGTTTTCTATTTCCTTTTTCGCGGTGACTTTCCAGAGGTAATTTAAGCAAGCATGTGGTAATCTGCTCGTCTCCATTTTTAAAATCCTGACCCAAAACTTTAATGTGAGTTTTACAGCATTAAGTTCAGTTGATATTCTTCCACATTCTCTTCTGAGGACATATCCTGGTGTGAAGTTTGGTAAGTCTAAGAGACGACGAAGAAATGTATCTTGGGTATTATTGACTGTCTTCAGCTGGTTGATTGCCCACATTGGTGCCGCATATAGTAAAGTAGGAAGAACAATAGTGTCAAGAAGTTTCATCACTGAGGTAAAGGACTTTATTCGCGCCTTTGTAAGGATTCTCCAAAGTGCATTAATTGCATTCAGTGCTTTGTTTCTAAAGTATTGGGAAGCATATTGGGTCGAGATTTTTGTAGTCAGAGGGTAACCCAGATATGTATACTTAGCTACTATTGTCAGGGGTTGCTGACCCCAAAACCATGTCTCGGAACGAGCTGTTCTTCCACCGTTTCTAAACACCATTATTTTAGATTTATTTTGGTTTAACGTTAGGCTGTTATCTTCTAAGTACTTTTTAAGTAAGTTAATCTTCAATTGCAAATTTATTTTCGATTCTCCTAAAATCACTATGTCGTCTGCATACAGTAAAAGGTGTATAGTTCCATAATTCTCAAGATTTATGCCTGGCAATTCTGATTCATCGAACAGGTGTACCAGATCGTTTAGGAAGAGAATGAATAAATAAGGTGACAGCGGCTCCCCCTGCAATACTCCCGCTTGTATTTTGATAGCCTCCGTGAAGGAACCCCGCCATCTGACTGTTGCCGTCATTTGGGTATAATAGTTCTTAATTAGTTTAATAAATCGGCAACTCAGACCATTTAATGCTAATTTTTTCCAAAGTAGATGGTGCGGCACGGTATCAAAGGCCTTCCTCAGTCCTCTGGGTACCATTTATATTGAGTTGTAGTAGATTGAATTGTGTCCTCGTAGTAGATTTCTCATAATGAGCTCGAGCTGCAGCTCCTGATGCGGCGGTTACCCCGGACGCGGTAGCATTACTGGAGATATCAGCTTTGCTCTTCATTTGAAATGGGTGCCGTTGCAATGTTAGTCATCTTGGAAACGAACCAGAATATGGTTAAATATTCCAAGGGTCCAGGGGGACCGCAAGGAAGTGTGGTCGAACTTCTCCCCTTCCCCCTGGAATGCCGTCACTACAGGGTAAAGCACTCTTGGTGAATTGTTTTAATTGTGATTCAGAATCTGCCACTGAATCTTTACGAGCGTTTCGTTCCTTTAAAGATATTCGAAGCGGTAAAGGACCAATGAGTTGCTACTCTCTAAAGCGATTGATTAAAAGTTTTGAGAAAACTGGATCTCTGGAAGCAAAACCTCGGAGTGGAAGACCATCGACATGCAAGTCAGTGGCTGTTACGGTTTTGCAGAATGCTGAAGCTATTGAAACGTTATTCACGTATGGAGAAGTAAGTGCTAGACAAGTTTCTCGACAAACGGGGATTTCGTATGGAACAGTTTGGAGAGAACACGCATTTAGAATTTTTCTATAATATATATATATATAAATGAATGTATGTGTGTGTGTGTCTGTCTGTCTGTCCTTTATGCCTGACCAAACCACTCATTGGAACGCCATGAAACTTTGGGAAATTATTTAGTATAGTACTGGGAAGGTTTCTGAAAAATAATTTCTTGAATATCTTGAATACCCTTAGAGTTATTTGCAGATTTGTAGATTTAACTCGCAAGCAGCGCCACCATTGCGACGATGATAACAAGTTTTTTATCTATAAGTTTTATTATCACTAAATTTATTATCTTAAAGATTATTTATCAAAAGTAAGATTATCTCAGGATGACACGGCAATTTATTTGAGACAAGAATAATGATACAATTCCAAGGCAAAGGTACTATTCCTTTAACTTCCAATCACCGAGGGAACCAATTAATATTGATTTTATTCAACTTATCGAGTATTTTTCAAGGGACCGGGAAAAATGTTCACTAGATAAAACGATGATTTTGTAATGTAGAAAATTAGGAAAGACAAAATTCAGGATGACACGGCACACAGGGACCGGGAAAAAATGTTCACTTTATCGAGAGATTCAAATTTACGAGTTTCAAATTATCAAAATATATCTTTTTTTTAATAAGTTTATAGAGAATTGTTTTAACAAATGTTCGTTAGACAAACCTTTACTCGGGTAAAACCCGGGCGAAGACGGGTACATCCATTTCGTAGCTTAACCCGTCTCTCCAAGAGGCAGTCTCTTATTAAAGGTCTATTAGGGATTCTTTGATAGCAATTAGAATATTCAATGAGAGACCACCTACAGGAGAAACAAGTTGAGTCATGTTTTTAGGTGGTCTTTCTTAAGAAACTCTATTTACATATATTAAAATATGAAAAAATTAAAATATATTAAAATCAACATTTCCTTACTGTTACGTTTAATTACTGTTAATCTCTCTCTATATATATATAATTAAATGTCTGTCTGTCTGTACTCTATAGATTCAAAAACCATACATCCAATCGCCCTGAAATTTTGGAATATTATTAGGTATATCCCCGGGAAGGTTTTTGAAAAATAATTTCTTGAATATCTTGAATATCCTTAGAGTTATTTGCAGATTTGTATATTTAACTCGAAAGCAGCGCCCCCATTGCGACAATGATAACAAGTTTTTTATCTATAAGTTTTATTATCACTAAGTTTATTATCTTAAAGATTATTTATCAAAAGTAAGATTTTCTACCTATTAATTGCGCACAAGTCAAAGTTAGTTTTTTCATTTATCTACAACATATTTATTAGGAGAATATTTTTAAAGGGACCGGGAAAAAATGTTCACTTTATCGAGAGATTCGTTAGACAAACCTTTACTCGGGTAAAACCCGGGCGAAGCCGGGTACGTCCGCTAGTTTTTCTATAAAAATATCCTAACAAAATTCAAAGTTTACACGAGTTGAAAGTCAGCGATTTTGAGAAGCGTCAAGAATTCGCTGCATGGGTTTTCCGGCAAATTGATATTGTTGAAAACTGGCTGTCAAATGTTCTAAGAACAGATGATGCTCACTTTTATCTAAAGGGAGAATTTAACATTCAAAACTGCCTCATTTTGGCAACAGAAAACCCTAGGAATTTTACAGAAATACCACTTCATCAGCACAGAGTTACAGTTTTGTGTGGGTTCACTTCTTCATTTATTATTGGGCCATTTTTCTTTGAAAAAATCAATGGAAGAATTTTTAAAACCGTTTTTGTAACTGGTGAACGTTATGTTCAACTTTTGAGAGAAAAGGTTATTCCCATATTGCAGGACAGACAAGTACTAAACGAAATAACATTCTTGCAAGATGGAGGACCTCCTCATATCTCCCGCGGTGCCAAACAATTGCTGAAGGAAACGTTCGGTGAAATTCGTTGATAAGTCGCCACTTTATATAACAGTGGCCCCCAATATCACCAGACTTGACGCCTTACAATTTCGGTTATGGGGGTACATTAAGTCGCGTTTTTATCGATGCCGGCCTACCACATTGGCCATGTTGAATGCTTCTATCAGATGGCACGTTTTATAAATTTCAACTATTTAATTGTGACCATTCTGTCATCTATCGTCTGCCGGCGGTGTTTGAGAATGAAGGGCGCCACATTGAGCAAGGATTGTGACCTAATACAAGAGAGAAGGTAGTTACCTGATGTGTTATATTTTGCAGCTCTTTGTTTTGGGTTATGGGAATAATAAATGCTGTCCTCATATCTTGACTCTTTTTTTTCCTGTAAACGGTAATTTTTTTGTTTGTCATTTGCCCACATTTTATATTATGTCGTGCAGGCCAAAGTGTTATAACTTCTCGAATAACACTGGTATACACAATTTTACCCCTTATGTTTAGTTTATCGCTTTTCGCTCATTAGAAGAAATAGCATAAGGAATAATCTCTGTATCCCCCCCAACTTTAGTTGTTTTGCGCAAAAAATAATACAAAATTATTTTACTACCACGTTTTTCAACGCAAAAGATCGATTTAAAAATGATTTTTTTTCGGGGGATACATTTTCAAAATTATGTACAGTATAATAAACAATGATGACATTTGACAAACCCATAGGATATTTGGAATAAAGTACGACAAATATATTTTGTCACTCCCCTATATATTTCATTTTTGGATCATGACAAATATCCAGTTAAAGAGTTAAGTGTCGACAATTAGTCAAGAAACTATACATTCCTTATAGCACGAAATCCTATTAGTAGTGCCATCATAATTTCTGGTACTATATTAACATTTCAAAAATCGTGTATTGATATCAGTAGTTATTTTCAAAAATTCAATTTATTTCACAAAACTCCATCTAAAATATAAATATTTTTTGCTACATGTTTTAATTTGCATATACCTATTTTACATATCTCAGATTGTATTTAAAAATCGTCAACCATTTCCTCTAACTTTTGGCGAAATGGTGTTTTATTAATTTATCATTTGATATTATTAGGGTTCTTTCCTGGTATTCAAAAAGGAAAAATACGTGTCGTTCAGTTATATTTTTCAATTTATCAAACAATTTGGCCGCTGAATCTCTGATTCTGGTAGAGCGCCATCTAGCGAATAAAGTTGTAACTAAAATCAATTTCGAATTTTTCATTATTTGCCATAAAAAATCCCATTGCATCCTGAACACAATGGTGTTTACCGCATTTCTCTAGCGCAAATATTCGCGGAGTTATTAATTTTTAAAGTATATATATATGAATATTTAAAATACAGGGTGATCCAAAAGTCCCGCACAACTTTAAAAATTAATAACTCCGCGAATATTTGCGCTAGAGCAATTCGGTAAACACCATTGTGTTCAGGAGGCAATGGGATTTTTTATGGCAAATAATGAAAAATTCGAAATTGATTTTAGTTACAACTTTATTCGCTAGATGGCGTTCTACCAGAATCAGAGATTCAGCGGCCAAATTGTTTGATAAATTGAAAAATATAACTGAACGACACGTATTTTTCCTTTTTGAATACCAGGAAAGAGCCCTAACAATATCAAATGATAAATTAATAAAACACCATTTCGCCAAAAGTTAGAAGAAATGGTTAGGATTTTTAAATACAATCTGAGATATGTAAAATAGGTATATGCAAATTAAAACATGTAACAAAAAATATTTATATTTTAGATGGAGTTATATGAAATAAATTGAATGTTTGAAAATAACTACTGTTATCAATACACGATTTTTGAAATGTTATTATAGTACCAAAAGTTATGATGGCACTACTAATAGGATTTCGTGCTATAAAGAATGTATAGTTTCTTGACTAATTGTCGACACTTGACTATTCAACTGGATATTTGTCATGATCCAAAAATGAAATATAGAGGGGAGTGACAAAATATATTTGTCGAACTTTATTCCAAATATCCTATGGGTTTGTCAAATGTTATCATTGTTTATTATACTGTACATAATTTTGAAAATGTATCCCCTCAAAAAAAATCATTTTTAAATCGACTTTTGCGTTGAAAAACGTGGTAGTAAAATCATTTTGTATTATTTTTTGCGCAAAATATCTAAAGTTGGGGGGGGGGGGGGATACAGAGATTATTCCTTATGCTATTTCTTCTAATGAGCGAAAAGCGATAAACTAAACATAAGAGGTAAAATTGTGTATACCAGTGTTATTCGAGAAGTTATAACACTTTGGCCTGCACAACATAATATAAAATGTGGGCAAATGACAAACAAAAAATTACTGTTCACAAAAAAAAAGAGTCAAGATGTGAGGACAGAATTTATTATTCCATAACCCAAAACAAAGAGCTGCAAAATATAACACATGAGGTAACTGCCTTCTCTCTTGTATTAGGTCACAATCCTTGCTCAATGTGGAGCCCTTCATTCTCAAACACCGCCTGCAGACGATAGATGACAGAATGGTTACAATTAAATAGTTGAAATTTATAAAACGTGCCATCTGATAGAAGCCTTCAACATGGCCAATGTGGTAGGCCGTCATCGATAAAAACGCGACTTAATGTACCCCCATAACCGAAATTGTAAGGCGTTAAGTCTGGTGATATTGGAGGCCACTGGTATATAAAGTGGCGACTTATCAACGAATTTCACCGAACGTATCCTTCAGCAATTGTTTGGCACCGCGGGAGATATGAGGAGGTCCTCCATCTTGCATGAATGTTATTTCGCTTAGTGCTTGTCTGTCCTGCAATATGGGAATAACCTTTTCTCTCAAAAGTTGAACATAACGTTCACCAGTTACAAAAACGGTTTTAAAAGTTCTTCCATTGATTTTTTCAAAGAAAAATGGCCCAATAATAAAAGAAGAAGTGAACCCACACAAAACTGTAACTCTGAGCTGATGAAGTGGTATTTCTGTAAAAATCCTAGGGTTTTCTGTTGCTAAAATGAGGCAGTTTTGAATGTTAAATTCTCCCTTTAGATAAAAGTGAGCATCATCTGTTCTTAGAATATTTGACAGCCAGTTTTCATCAATATCAATTTGCCGGAAAACCCATGCAGCGAATTCTTGACGCTTCTCAAAATCTCCGACTTTCAACTCGTGAAAACTTTGAATTTTGTTAGGATATTTTTATAGAAAAATTCTAAATGTGTGTTCTCTCCAAACTGTTCCATACGAAATCCCCGTTTATCGAGAAACTTGTCTAGCACTTACTTCTCCATACGTGGATAACGTTTCAATAGCTTCAGCATTCTGCAAAACCGTAACAGCCACTGACTTGCATGTCGATGGTCTTCCACTCCGAGGTTTTGCTTCCAGATATCCAGTTTCCTCAAAACCTTTAATCAATCGCTTTAGAGAGTAGCAACTCATTGGTCCTTTACCGCTTCGAATATCTTTAAAGGAACGAAACGCTCGTAAAGCTTCAGTGGCAGATTCTGAATCACAATTGAAAATATTCACCAAGAGTGCTTTATCCTGTAGTGACGGCATTCCAGGGGGAAGGGGAGAAGTTCGACCACACCTCCTTGCGGTCCCCCCTGGACCCTTGGATTATTTGACCAAATTCTGGTTCGTTTCCAAGATGACTAACGTTGCAACGGCACCCATTTTCAAATGAATAGCAAAACTGATATCTCCAGTAATGCTACCGCGTCCGGTGTAACCGCCGCGTCAGGAGCTGCAGCTCGAGCTCATAATGAGAAATCTACTACGAGGACACAATTCAATCTACTACAACTCAATATAAATGGTACCCAGAGGAAAATAAAGAGCTGACTTGTCTTCTCTGTGACAACAATGTACATATTAATTGTCCTCAGGAGACAAAATTGAATCAGAATCTGAGATTCAATATCAAAGATTATACAACACTACGAATGGACAGACCGGGAAAATTCGGAGGAGGACTTGCCGTTTTGATTAAAACTCTAGAAATCAAATTTAAGGAAATCGCCTATAATCAGAGTTAGCCTAGAGAAAGCACGACAGAATCTCAGGCAATAGAAATCTATCTTACAGATAAAACAATCCCAATCATAAATGTTTATCACCACGATAATACTAGCATCAATACAGGCCTGATAGAGACATTAAATGAAGCGTCTTCGGATATCGCAATCATACTTGGTGATTTTAACGCCGAAAGACCAACTTGGGGATCACCTGTCCAGGATAACAAAGGTCAGCAGGTTGAGGACATGCTAACCGACCTCGACCTTACGCTGTTAAATAACGAAAAGAATACCTATCTATCCAAATCCACAGGCACAGAATCCGCAATAGACATCACAGCGATAAATTACAACATCGCACCCACAACACAATGGGAAATTCTGAAAAGTGTAATCAGTGACCACAGACCAATTTTAACAACCCTAAAATTCAAAATTGAGAATTTTCAACAGAATAAAAGAACACTGGAAAAAAATTTACAGAAAAGCTTGGAGAACTGTGCAACGAAGAATTAAATCACAGAACGATTGACAAAAAATTGGAAAAATTCTCTTTGAACATATCCAAAGCTGCAAAAGTATCGATACCTAGAGGTAGACGTAAAGACCTGTGAATACTTTACTGGAAGGACCACAATATCGAGGCAATGATTGCAGAGAGAGACAATAAAAATGAACTTCTCAAAACAAATAAAACAGAAGAAATCATAAAGGAACTCATTGAAATTAGTCACAAAATAGAACAAGAAATTTGGGTATTCAAACAAGAAAAATGGGCAGAATTCTGCGAAAAAAATGGATCCAAAAAAGGAAAGCCATCACTGGAATATAATTAGTGTTATAAAACAATCAAAACCAACACTAATCCTCCAATACTCAAACCGATATGAACAGTGAGAACGAACAAACAGATGGCTGACATAATTGCTGAATATCTTTCAAGCACTTCCAGACTCAGCTATACGAATGAAGGCAGGACTCTAAAAAATAATATAAACAAGTTAGTTAAACAAGCAAGAAATTACCATCAACAATATATTTACTCGAGAGACTTCACACTGAATGAGCTAAATTCACCAATAGGAAAGTTAAATCCAAGATGTCAACTGGATATGCTCTAATCTTTGGTCAAATGATTAAACACTTTGACGACGAAGCTAAAAATCAACTCCTACGAATACTGAACATTTCATGGAAAACTGGTAAACTACCAAAGAATTGGAAGATATCAATTATAGTGCCAATACTGAAACCAAACAAAGATGCTAAGGAATGAAAGAACTATCGGCCAATTGCTCTTACCAGCATACTTTGTAAAATAACAGAATGAATAATCCACTCTAGGCTCATAGTCTGGCTCACTAACAATAATAAAATAAACTTCTACCAAACTGCCTAAAGATTCAGACACTGTACAACTGATAAACCTTTCTACTTCTGTCAATCAATAATAGATTTCTAGGAAAAACCGCATAAAGAAGACAACGGCCGTATTCCTGGATATGACCTCAGCTTTTGATCGAGTGTAGAAATTATTTGAAAGGCTGCCCAACATCGGAGTAAGGGGAAAAACCAATCTGGATTGCAGACTTCTTAAGGGGAAGAAGGATAAAGGTTCGGGTCAATGGAACATTTTCCAAGGACCGAAGATCATGGGCTGGTGTACTTCAGGGATCTGTGCTCAGTCCTCTACTCTTCTCGCTATATATTAACCGTTGTTTATGTAAATAGATGAATATTATTTGTATTATTCAAAGCCTCATTATGTAAAAATATATTTATATATAAATTGGACATTTGTTGTTGGCCATGGTCAAGTTTGAGCTCTTGTACGTCTAATTACGACACAACAAAAGTGGCGACGAGGATGCGCGATCTACAGAGCCAGTAAAAAGCTGAGGAAAACGGTGTCTATGCAAGTATAACAACTACATCTTTTAAACAAATCTGACTCTCGGATTATGGAGAGGAAAAATAGGAAAATGGGTTAAGATTACATCTTTTAAACTATCTGGATCAAGAAAACAAAGGAGTAGAAAAGATCAGCATGACAAGTTCAAAGTTAATAGTACCTTTTAGATGCTATAGCCCAGTGGAGGACACTTCGATCTTTTTGTACAAAAATTTGAGGCTTACTTTTTGGCATCTGAAGGAGGAGATTAAAGTGCTGATTTTCACCTCGCTACCAGATTCTGAAACTTTGAAGCAGGGAAACGACATTTTCTTCCTGGTCTAATGAAAGATCAACCCTATGATACTATCATTCAAAGAATTAAGCTGCATTTGGATCCAAAGAAGAAAGTGATACCACAGCGATGCAGATTTCTAAAGAGAATTCAACAGGAAGGAGAATCAATTTCGGAATATCTTAGAGAATTGAAACATTTGGCAATAAATTGTAATTTCGTCCATATGTTGGGAACCATGAATCCCTGTGAATTGAAAGGATAAAAAGGGTGAGTACAATAATAGTACGGCGCAGTATAGACCTTTCAGGCAAAGTGGCAAAGGCAAAATAGTGCGTTATAGTTGTGGTGAAAGACATTCACACGTGGCATCTGTTTTACCTCATAGAACAAAGACTTGTTTTAAAATGTAATAAACTGGGTCATTTAAGTAGGGTCTGCAAAGCTAGTAAAAGAATGTGGGGATGTAAATTTGTACAAGAGGACTCTATATATTCTGTACAGGGCAATACTGATGCCACAATAAATTTAACAGTAGATGATTATTCTTTGTGTTTTACAATAGATACAGGAAGTCCAGTTACGTTAATACCTAAAGATATTTATAAGAATTATTGGCAAGGTAAAAGATTATTTCCAACAAATTTAAGATTAAAATCCTTTTGTGGTAATTCAATAGAGATTATAGATCAAAGAAATGTTTTTGTAAAAGAAGCCAACCAATATTTACGATTAATAGTTGTAAATGAAAAAATCTAGGTAATTTTATTAGGAAGAGAATGGCGCAAACAGTTGAAACTTGATTATTCTATATTGTTTAGCATTAAAATTTTAAATAATGAATATAATAGAAATATATTTAAATATATAAAAATTTGATGTATAGCTATGCAGATTTGTTTAACAAAGATTTGGGCTGTCTAAAGGACGTTAGAATAAATTTTAATTTAAAAAAGGATGTGACTCCTGTGTTTTGTAAGGCCAGAAGTTTACCTTTCTCTCTAAAAAACAAAGTAGAGAATGAAATTGATCGTTTAGTGAATTCTTGCATTTTATAACCTATAGTTCATGCATATTGGACCGCTCCAATAGTACCGGCATCAAAAAAGGATGGTAGTGTAAGGATATGTGGTGATTTTAGATGTACAGCTAATAAAGCAATAGAATTAGATAGGTATCCCATTCCATCGATCGATGAGATCTTTTTAAAATTATCTACAAGCACCGTACTTTCGACTCTAGACCTATCACAGGCTTACTTACAAGTAAGTAAAGTTAAACAGATATAAATGAAAATTTAAAAAGAAATCGGTGGAATATTTAGGGTTTAAAATGGATAAATATGGACTGCATCCCTTATAAAATAAAATTAAAGCAGTGATAGAGAGGCGCTTGAACCTAAAGAATGTTTCGCAATTGAGATCTTTCATAGGACTCTTAATTTATTATTATAGATTAATAAAGAATATGGCAAACATTTTAGCGCTATTCTATCAACTTTTGAATAAAAATTGTAGATGGAATTGGACGAAAGAATATCGAATGTTATTTTAAAAATGTAAATCATTATTAATGGAATATGGACTAGGCGTAATTCTGAGTCATAGAAATGATAGAAAGGAAGAATTCCCTATAGCCTTTGTTTCTAGAACATTAACTGAAGCGGAAAAACGTTTCTCTCAACTAGAAAAGAAAGCGTTGAGCATAACTTTTGGCGTTGAGAAATTCAGACAATTCTTACTGGGACGAAAATTTGTATTGGTCACAGACAACCGACCCTTAATTCATATATTTTCACCTCATAAACCAATTCCCATATGTGCATCATCCAGAATTAAAATATGGTCCTTAAAATTAGCTGCATTTAATTATACTGTGGAATTTCGAAAAACTAGTGATAATTCCAATGTTGACGCATTGTCACGTCTTCCTTTAGAATCGAGTGTCAGGGAGTCTCTTGATGAAGACCAGGTACTTCTTCTTAGGAAGTCGAATGAGGTACCGTTCTCTTTTATGGAGGTGGCTAATGAGATGCCCCAAGATAAAATACTGTCTATAGTATTAAGGAATGTTAGAGAAGGCAACTGTGTGTGTGGAAATTCACAAGGGTACCGAGAGAAAACCCACTAGCTCCTCATTATAAGATCAATGAGGAATTAAGTTTGGAGTTTGGTTGTCTTCAATGGCGTGAAAGAGTGGTAATTCCCCAAAAATTAATATCTTTAATTTTAAATGACTTGCATGAAATACACATGGGGATTGTTAAAATGAAGATGATTGCCAGACGGTATTTTCTGGTGGCCAGGCATAGACAGTAACATCGAGGAGTTAACTAGAGAATGTAGAGTATGCCAAGAATCGGCAAGCATGCCCCCGGCTACCATCTCGGAATGGACTTGGCCCGAAAACCGTGGCATCGACTTCATCTTGATCTAGCGGGTCCGTTCATGGGAAGAATGTTTTTGGTTCTCGTGGACGCATACTCAAAGTGGATAGAAATTTTTATCATCAAAGATATTACCAGAAAAACGATTATAAGTCATCTTAGAGAAATTCTCGCCAGAATTGGATTGCCCTAATTTTTTGTTACAGATAACGGAAGACAGTTTGTCTCCGGTGAATTCGAGCAATTTACCAAAATGAATGGTGTTTCGTTTTATTCTAACATTGGTGGCAGAAGGCAGCGCGCAGCAGTGTAAGTACGGAGAGCTACGTCATCGCTGACCAATGGGAGGCCAGCTGGCGGACTGCCCGAGGGAGCTCGCGACCTTCTCGAACATTCTTCTTGCCACGCTCGCCACTAGAGAACTATTCCTTTCAGCTGCGGCTTTAATTCATTTGTAAATTCTTTAAGTATTCATTGTAAAGAAAAATAAAATAAATTCATTTGTAAAGCTTGGGATGATTGCCTGACCAAAGATAAGTAAATTTGTTTCTTTACACTAGTATAAACATTCTATTCAATTAAGCCTAACGAGAACAAATTGTTTTGTAAACAATCATTCTGCTTTTCCTACTTGCGTATTTGCCAAGTGGGAAACAAAACATTGGTGCCGAAACCCGGGAATAAATCTATTAAATAATTATTTAAATAAAAATAATTATAATTCATTTTTGAAATATATTATTAAAATTAATAATAGCAAAAATTAAAAATGGCTGCCAAATTTAAAGCTACTTTAAATATTCTTGAATTTCATTTCAAACAAGTGGATTATTTTGAGCAAATTTCGCTCAAGATGATTGAATCGAAGGATGATGCAAATTTACAGACATTTAAAAAAAATATTTTAGATATAAAATCTAACATTGAAAAAACTTATTGTAATCTTTTAACATTTTCTGAATTTGATGATGAAGTTTACTTTTCTAGATTTATGCAATACAAGGATAATCTTAGAAATTTAGTGGCGAATATCAATAAAATATCTTGTACAGCCAGTTCAAGCAAAATTGATGATCTAAATCAACCAACCACAAGTAAAATAGAACTTCCTAAATTTAATTTACCTTCCTTTTCTGGTGATGTTAACGAATGGCTTAGTTTCAAGCAATTGTTTTCTCTGTCTATTGATTCCAATACCGCTCTAACTGATTCACAAAAGCTGCAATATTTACAATCAGCTGTTACTGGAGACGCTGAACGACTTATTAGGGGATTTCCTGTTATTGATGAAAACTATGCCCATGCTTGGGCCACATTGGTCTCCAGATATGATAACAAAAAAGAACTTGCCTTTTCACAATGTACAAAATTATTCACTTTAAAACCTTTAAAACTAATAAATTCCAAGGCTATTTTCGAACTACTAGATATATGTAATGAAGCCATGAGAAATTTGAAATCATTGGGTTTGGAAAGAAATACACTTGTTGATATCTTTCTAATACATTTCCTACAAAGAAAAACAGGTGATGATTTGAAAAGGCAATGGGAATTGACGTTGATAGATGATGGCTTTCCATCCTACGAAAATTTTATTATGTTTCTTGAAAAACAAGCAAAAAGTTTGCAATCGATAAAAAGTTATGCTAGGGAGGATAAATCTGTAGTGAAACAAACACATGTATATAATTCTATTTCAAAAGGTGATGATAAATGCCTATTATGCAAAAATTCACATCCTATATTCAAATGTGACAAGTTCCATAAAAGTTCTCTCCTTGAAAGATGGAACATAGTAAAAACCAATAACCTTTGTTTCAATTGTTTGCGATCCAACCACAGAGTAACATCATGTAAAATCACTATGCATTGTAAATCATGCAACAAAAAACATCACACTCTTTTGCATTCCTTCCAACCCGAACCTTTGAATACCACCACTTCAATTGAAGCCCCAATTGCCCAATCTAGCGTTTCATGTTTTCTCAGTGATACAACAAAGCCCAATGAGACAATCTTATTATCTACTGCTATCGTGAGAGTGAGAGCAGAAAATGGATCGTTTCATCCATGCAGAGCTTTGATTGATACTGGTTCTCAAAGAAGTCTAATAACAGAAAATTGTCGTGAAAAGTTGAATCTTCCTGTTAAAAAGAGCCAACTCACAGTTTTTGGAATTGGTAACCAACCAATACAGCAGTCTGCTGGTGAGACCTTTCTTCAATTTAAGCCTCATTTTTCTGATAGAATATTCAAAATTTCATCCATAATACTCGATCAAATCACTGTTGATTTACCTAATTTTCTGATAAATAGAGATAATTGGCCTCATCTTAAGAATACTTTATTAGCAGATCCCAATTTTGATAAAACAAGTCCCATTGATTTAGTAATTGGTGCAGACCTAGCCCCATTTTTATATACAGGAAAACTACGATTCCAAAATCATCCAGGACCCACAGCCTGTAGTTCCAAGTTAGGATGGATACTTTCAGGAAATGTTTCCAGTTCTGAGACTGGAAACAACTATATCTCATTATGCTCAACATCCCAAGGAGATGATAATCTGCGACAGTTTTTTGAATTAGAATCGGTTCCTGCTGCTCTTCCATTGACTAAAGAGGAGAAGAGTTGCGGGGACATTTATGACAAGAACTTTTGCATATCAACAGATGGAAGATATTCTGTTGGTCTACCGTTTAAATCTGTGCCTAATCTCGGAGACTCACGTCAGAATGCCATGAAACGATTTCTTGCTCTTGAGAGAAAATTGCACAAATCTTCGAATCTTCTTCAGCAATATAAGGATTTCATGATGGAATACCTTTCTCTCAACCACATGGAGCTCATTCCGAAAAACGAACGTGACAAACCATCAGACAAGTGCTATTATATACCTCACCATTGCGTTCTGCGTGAGCAGAGCAGCACTACTAAATTAAGAGTAGTGTTTGATGCATCGTGCAAAACTAGCAACAATTACTCCTTAAATGACTTTCTTCATACTGGACCAAAATTGCAGCATGATATTTTCAATATTCTTGTGAAGTTTCGTACTAATCCTATAGCTTTTACGGGAGATATTGAGAAAATGTACAGACAGATAAAAGTGGACTCTTCTGATCTCGACTTTCAGAGAATCTTCTGGAGAAATAGTCCATTGGAATCTTTATTGGAGTATAGATTGCTCACAGTAACTTATGGAATGTCGTGTGCACCATATCTTGCAATCCGTACCTTGATGCAACTTGCCACCGACAAAGAACTCCTGTTCCCAGAGGCATCTAAAATCATAAAAACTGATTTTTATGTAGACGACCTACTTTCTGGCGCAACAACAATCGAAGAAGCAAAAGTTCTCATTGATGATATCCGTAAAATCCTTTTATCTGGTGGCTTTTGCATAAGAAAATGGATGTCAAATGTCCCTGAGGTTCTTTCAGAGGTACCAGAAGCGCTGAAAGCACATGATTCATATGAAATCGGAGATAATTCATCTGTTAAGATTCTTGGGATAAATTGGAATCCATCCACGGATAATTTCACAATTACAGTCAATTCACTAAAAGACGTATATTCTAAAAGACAATTGTTATCGGACATTTCTCGAATTTATGGCCCTTTGGGATGGTTATCACCGGTGATCATTAGCTTCAAGATTCTGTTCCAAACTTTGTGGAAACAGGATTTGGATTGGGATGATCCCTTGTCTGAATCGTTGTGTTCTCATTGGAGGAGAGTGAAAATGGATTTGGCCATGCTAAATCATATTAAAATTCCTAGATATATTTCCTGCAAGGGACTTATACATTCTTTAGAACTCCATGGATTTTGTGATGCTTCCGAATCTGCATATTCATCAGTTGTTTATATGAAATCTCGTTTTAAATCTGGTCATGTTCAAGTCACATTAATTGCTGCCAAGACAAAAGTCGCTCCCTTGAAGGCAACGTCAATACCTCGTCTGGAGCTTTGTGCTGCTCTTCTCCTCTCAAATTTATATGATTCCATTTGTAGCTCATTGCTGTTGCAGATTGACCGAGTAATTTTGTGGACTGATTCCCAGATTGTTATATGTTGGATAAAATCTGAAGCAAAACATTGGAAACCTTTTGTTGGTAACCGGATTGCAGAAATTCAGCGACTAACTCTGCAATCTTCTTGGTCCTATGTGTCTACCAAGGATAATCCTGCAGATTGCGCCTCCAGAGGTATAACTTCTTCAGAGCTAGTAAACCATTCACTTTGGTGGAATAGTCCTGATTGGCTATCAAACTCAAGTTTACAAGATCCGCTACCAATCACATATGAACTTCCAAAAGAAGTTTGTCATGAAAAAAGAAAGACTGTTCCGATTGTTCATTTCACTACTTGTCCTATTCTAGACTTTATTTTTAAATTCTCAACATTCAGGAAGCTGAGCAGAGTTACGGCATGGCTCCTAAGATTTATCCACAATGCTAGACACAGCAGCGACAAAATAAAACACAAAGAATTGTCCTCTAATGAGCTCGATAATTCAATTCGAACTCTTATTCAAATCATTCAAAGTTCAGAATTTAAAACTGAAATTCAATGTTGTAATCAAAGCAAAGTACTACCAACAAACTCAAAACTTTTATCCTTAATCCCATTTATTGATTCATCAGGAATTCTACGTGTAGGAGGTCGACTGCGCAAATCCAACCTGCAATTCAATGAGAAGCATCCAATAATTCTTCCTCACAACCATTTCGTTACAGAATTGATTGTACAACAATTCCACGTAGAGCATCTTCATTCTGGTCTCCAATTAACTCTGTGTGCCATCCGACAAAAGTACTGGATTCCATCCGGTAAAATTCTAGTAAAAAAGCTCATTAATCGTTGCATGACATGTTTCAAGACGAAACGCCAAGTGTCAAAACAAATCATGGGAGATCTGCCTATCCATAGAATCATACCCTCAAGCCCTTTTAGCAAAACAGGAATAGACTTCGCAGGACCATTTATAACTAAACCTAATGTCATAAGAACAAAAGTAACATTAAAAGCATATATAGCATTATTCATTTGTTTCTCAACGAAGGCTATTCACCTTGAGATAGTTTCAGATCTGTCAACCCCTGCCTTCCTCGCTGCTTTTAGAAGATTCATCTCTCGTCGAGGAAAACCCTCTGATATTTTCACCGACAACGCTACTAACTTTAAAGGAGCTAAGAATATTTTGAATAATATACATCAACTTGTAAAGGATTCTTCAATTCAAAATTATGTCGCTAATGAACACATCACTTGGCATTTTATACCTCCATCTGCTCCAAACTTCGGCGGCATTTGGGAAGCAGGAATTAAATCATTGAAGTATAATCTCCTAAGGTGTTTAAAATCTGCAGTTTTAAATTTTGAAGAACTCAATACTCTGACAAGTCAAATTGAAGCGTGCTTGAATTCTCGCCCGTTGTATCCGATGAGTTCGGATCCAAATGATTTCAACCCTCTCACTCCAGGACATTTTTTGATTGGAAGACCATTAACAGCACTCCCAGAGCCCAGTTATCACCCTAATGACAACTACTTAACTAGATGGAAATTAATTCAAAAGGCCAGAGATGTTTTCTGGCAAAGATGGTCCAGGGAATATCTAAACAATCTGCAACAACGGTCCAAGTGGAAAAAACCCTCTTCCAACCTGAAGGTTGGAGATTTGGTGTTGGTAAAAGACTTTCCTATGCCTTCAATGCAGTGGAGCCTTGGCCGCATCACCAAGGTGTCACCTGGAGCGGATGGCAATGTCCGAGTTGTGGAACTTCAAACAGAGAAACAACATCATCTAATAAGACCCATCTCGAAGATTGCACGTCTGCCATTCTAATAATTCTTCTTCTTCTTTAAAAAAAAAAAAAAAAACTTTCTACACTATGTAATCCTTTTCTTTTGCCTTGTGTGTGGACTACGTCCACAGGAGGGGAGTATGTTTCGTTTTATTCTAACATTGGTGGCAGAAGGCAGCGCGCAGCAGTGTAAGTACGGAGAGCTACGTCATCGCTGACCAATGGGAGGCCAGCTGGCGGACTGCCAGAGGGAGCTCGCGACCTTCTCGAACATTCTTCTTGCCACGCTCGCCACTAGAGAACTATTCCTTTCAGCTGCGGCTTTAATTCATTTGTAAATTCTTTAAGTATTCATTGTAAAGAAAAATAAAATAAATTCATTTGTAAAGCTTGGGATGATTGCCTGACCAAAGATAAGTAAATTTGTTTCTTTACACTAGTATAAACATTCTATTCAATTAAGCCTAACGAGAACAAATTGTTTTGTAAACAATCATTCTGCTTTTCCTACTTGCGTATTTGCCAAGTGGGAAACAAAACAAATGGTATACGGCACACTAAGACCAGTCCGTATAATCCTAGTACAAATGGTTTAGCTGAGAGATATGTAAGAGAGTTTAAAAACCTTTTGAGAAATAATAATGGGAAGGATGATTTAGAGACGAATCTACAAAGATTCCTATTTGCTCATAGAGCATTCCCCCAAACTGTAATAAAGGAATTCCCCGGCGGAACTGCTAATGAAGAGAAGTTTTAGATCGATATTCTCGAATTTAATACCAAGATGGGAAATCCGCGAGAGGTATTTCATGAGGCCGTAAGAAGGCAGGAGCAGTTTACTACAGGTTGCGAGGTTTATTTCCGCAACTATACAACTGGACCTAAACGGTAAAAAGGTACCATTTTGAAATTATTGAGCTACCGTCACTACCTTATAAGTTGCGAGGGCGTCGTGTATAAGGGGCATATCAATCAATTGCGACCTGTGAGAAAGATACAAGTGGAGACAAGAAATTTGATACTTCCTCGAACATCAGGAGAGAAGCCTGTAGGTGGAAGTCAGAAATAAAGTGAAGAGGAGGTTCCAAAGGTTACATCAGGAAACAAGGAGGAGACTGCTTCTGTGCACGTACCCTCTTGCACTCCTATACCAGGGCCTGTTGCTTTGCACGTGCCCTCTTGCACTCCTAAACCGGAGGCTGCCGCTGTGCAAGTGCCCGTCCGCAGTCCTAGACCTCAGAGAGCAAGGAAACCCCTAGACCGACTGGAGTATTATTAAGGGGGGAGATGTGTTGTGTATGTAAATAGATGAAGATTATTTGCATTCTTTAAAGTCTCATTATGTAAGAATATATGTGTATATAAATTGGACATTTTTTGTTGGCCAAACGAAAAGAATCTGAGGCTCTTTATTGGACACGACAAAAACAACAACGGCATTCCAGAGTAAAATAAATCATCAGAGATAGATAAATATTTTTCAAATGAATTAAAATAAATATAATCGATACTGAGAGAGAGTTGAATTTAAAAAAATAGAAAATTATTATTTTCGAAATATAAATACTTGAGAGGATTCCAGCAAACCGCATCTAAAATATCAGGTTTTTTTTTTGCTACATGTTTTAATTTGCATATACCTATTTTCCATATCTCGATTGTATTTAAAAATCGTTAACCATTTCTTCTAACTTTTGGCGAAATAGTGTTTTATTAATTTATCATTTGATATTATTAGGGTTCTTTCCTGGTATTCAAAAAGTAAAAATACGTGTCGTTCAGTTATATTTCTCAATTTATCAAACAATTTGGCCGCTGAATCGCTGATTCTGGTATGGCGCCATCTAGCGAATAAAGTTGTAACTAAAATCAATTTCGAATTTTTCATTATTTGCCATAAAAAATCCCATTACATCCTGAACACAATGGTGTTTACCACATTGCTCTAGCGCAAATATTCGCGGAGTTATTAATTTTTAAAGTTGTGCGGGACTTTTGGATCACCCTGTATATACGTCCGGCTCACCAATGTTGGTTGCTGTTTTCTATCCTAAAAATAAGGAAAAGATATGCAACCAAAATTAAAGTTTACTACCACTTTCCTTCTAATTTTACAAAATAAAAATATTTTTTTAGATTTCTAATATTTACATACATCTCACTTTTTATATCAACGAATTTTCAATTCTACTATATACAAAAAACAGAGTATAATACAAAATAGATTATTATACGACTACATATCTATTATAAGAATATATGTGTAAAAAAATGTATAGATTTATATATTTCAATATAATTTAGCCAGCGCGCCGAAAAGATTAGGCACCCCTGTAAAACTAAGAAGTTCCAAGATTTAAGTGTAGCTTGTTTATCCCTACACTAATTTCCTAGTTGTTAGAGTACTTTCTACAATCATAACACTGCCTGTCCACCCCCACTCCCTGGTACTGTCAACCGTCACTTTCTTGGGAGGGCCCTGTATACTTCGTTCTTTACTAGCTTGCCCACATCGCTTGAATCTCTACTTCAACGTGAAACCTCAATTTACTGTCATTCTTCCAGAATGTAATTTTCTGCACTCTTTGAATATGTTTGTCCCTCTCCCATTTTGTTAAATAAACTAACTCTAATTCTCTCTCTCATTCCTGAAAATATTTAGACAAAATAATCGGCTGAATAGAGATGCCGGCGCAGTAATGGAGGCAAACATATCGAGGGAGAAGCTCAATCAATAAGCAACGACCTTGTTTACCAGGTATAAAGGTTATATCCTTCGTTGTCATGGAAATGGAGAACGGATCGATCGGGTTGTTCCTAGAAATGAAATTTCATCTTCCATCCTTGATGCGGATCACTTTATATTTTGGTAATGGAGGCTATTTTATATAGAATACAAATTCTAAATACGTTATTGATTTCCTTTCTATCTTCTTTGAGTTTTAAAGACAACTCTTTGATTCCTTGTGTTTATATATAAGTTTCACACTTAAATTATGATGACTCGTAGAAATATATCAATTATGTAGGTCATCATCAACAAAGGAAGCTGGAGATATCAGCCACGATTATTTTCACTCACGTACATCAAGTCGTGTTGGGTCAGAGTACTGTTGAAATGGTCTACCATACCATCAAACTGAGGATGAAGTGGCGTTGTCCTTGTTTTTTATATTCTAAAGCGGGTGAAAGTTTATTAGAATAATTGGGGATTTATCTTCTTGGTTTGAATGTAGCATTATTGAGACTATAGAGAGATAATGACACAACTTTGTATTAATGCTTCGACAATCGTTGTATTTTATAGAAAAAAACACTGAAACAACAATGCACCATTTCTTTAAAATTTCAATAACAGCCATGATGTGCTCAGCATCTCTGATTGTGGGAGAAAGGGGGCGAAAATTCCAACTCCAATGCCCTTAATAGAAGCTCCGATGTATTAGAATTGTTTTATTTGATAATTCTACTTGACTCCTTTTTGCAGTACATTCAAAACAATGTCGACTCCAATTATCCACGTTAGTTGGCAGGTTAACCCAATATTAGAGGTTCCGAACTTTTTCCAAGCTTGAATGTTGTGAAATTTCTGTAACACCATCGACGGGAAGGACAACTTCCAATCATGGATCGTCCATTGGCAATTCATGTGAGCTTGAACTATAATATGAAGAGTATGTTAGTTTCTCGACCAGTGATTCTCAGCATATTCTCTGCACATGTACTGTGCCTGAAAAAATGTGTTAGTACATGACCTTCTAAAGTATATATATCAGCATTCTTGTGCTAATTTACCTGTAATATATGTTTGAATTTTAATTTATATTCTTATAGACGTTATAATAATATTGCTACACACACCTGGAGTTCTGGATTCTAGTTATTGAGGATACATTTTTAGGAAGCGTACTATGCGCGAAGCAGAATTTTTGTCCATACAGATAATGATTTTTCTCTATAGCTTTCACCATGACAAAGCGTTATTCGCGCCTCACGGAGTAGTTTGGCTTTGATTTCGAGAGTAATTGGCAAAATTTGTTATAACAGTTTCGAAACATACAGAATTCGCTATAAATATTTCAATAAAATATTTTATCAATAAAATACATCAAGATAGTAATGTTGTTTAATGGTCTGACCCTCGAGCACGAATTCATAGTGTACCAAAACTCTTTACATCAAAGAAAGGGATAGAAGACACTTAAGCTTCGATTTGATCATCCTTGCTTTCTTGAATCTTGGTTCTCTAGGCTCTAGCCATTGGCTTGATTGCCTCTTAGTCTGGGGTTCATATCCGTACACCCATTTTTCATCTCCCGTGATAACATTTTTTGAGCCAATGGGGATCAGAATTAAACATTGCGACCATGTTTTTGCACGTTACTTTACGCTATTTCTGCTCATTCGGTAAGATATGTGGGACAAATTTATCCGGGAATCGTGCAAGATGCAGATAATTCTATATAATGGTTTGACTGTTCCAAAAGAGATATCCAAGTCTTATGATAGCTCTCTGATAGTTATTATTGGGTTTTATCTGATCTATGACTTGATTTTGAGTGCATTCTCGTGGTTTCTTATTGATAAAGGTCTGCCAGTGTGTAGATTAGATCATCCTTGACGCTTGTTCGACCAGCTTTAAATCGTGCAAACCATTAAAATGTCCTCTATTGTGATAGGGCATCTACTTTAAAAGCCTGCTTAAACATTTGAAATGATTCAGAAGCTGTTTTCCCTATTTTGAAGCAAAACTCTATGTAGACTCGCTGTTTTTCAATGCAGTTCATACTGAAATTAGAAATTGTTCTGATATACTCGAGCTTATAAATTCATAAAAACGAAAAAATAAGGTCCTTATAAAATTATTTCAATATTTCAAATATTTTACGTGGTGCAGGTTCATTCCTGGATTTTATTGATCACACGTTGTAATGCAACAAAATACTCGAAAATGTATTATACTAGAAGAATGAACCGGCTTCGCCCGAGAAATCCCCCGAGTGAAATATCCTTAATTCTGAAAGTACATCAATAATAAATAGTAGAGGTGCCATATAATAGCAATACAGAAGAAACACATAAACTACAGGTAAAAAAAAGTGTGTAATGGCAAAAATTGTATTATATTAGTGTTTAGGTATTTGTTTTAATTATTTTTTGCAATCCATTTAGTTATTTCAAAATTAATATAGTTTAAATAGACGGCAGCTTTTCCACCAAACCCCCATTAACCTTTGAAATTGCCCGAGTTGAGTGACTGACTGTAAAGAATCCTGACTGCGATGCCCATCTTCTCAGTAAGAATTAAAAAAAATAGGTTTATAAAAAAAATTAATCCAAAATACTGGCATGTAAATATTTTTCTGTAAAAAAATAAAAGAGCATATGGAAATATTAGGCAAACATATGTGTTAGCTAATGATTGCGACTGCATTTTAAACGATTTTTAAAAAGAGATTTAAACAAATAAAGGCCAGAACAAAAATTAATAAAAAATATGAAATCCATTATTTACATACATTCACAAAAGCAAACGATGACAGAATTGATGACTCTGATACTTTTATATAGAATTGTCACTGTATAATATTTTCATATATATTTTTCAATTCATTATGTAATTTTTAATATCATAATTATTATTTAAATAGTAGCCAAATTTGACTATATAAAATAAGCTTGTTTTGGCATGCAGGTAGAATAAAGTTTCAATAGAAAACTACCGTTTGCGTGATTCCTAATACTTATTTTACAGGGAAATCCGAGACATTTTGGTGGAGACGCCGTGGAAAGACTTGAATAAAAAAAAACGGCCGAATCAACTAAATTAAAAAGAAGTCTTCGACTGAAGGGATTACCTCCTGAATTAGGATTTCCTCTCACAGAACCAAACATGATAAAGAACGAATCCGGAAAACGTTCAGCCCAAGACTCCTCAAATTTATACTACCTTGCAGCAGCCAAGATGCCCTACCACTTTTACGGGAGATCAAAACCAGGACGCACAAAAGTGACTAAAGGAGTGGGTGGCAAAATACAATAGATGGGACGCCTCGATGTGTCTGACGAACCCCGTATTCTTCCTGGCGAAAACAGCCCGTCAATTGTACGAAAATAATTAGAAAATATTAACTTCCTGGGAGGGTTTCCAGCAGGCTCTTGGTGAAACATTTGGCCAACGAGAATAGGGGATGAAGGAGGCTGAGTCTCATCTGGAGTCTCGTGCTCAGCAAGCAAAAGAATCCTCGGAAGCATACATCCAGGATGTGCTGTACTTATACCAAGTAGTTGATCCACAGATGGACGATGAGACCAAATTAGGGCACTTGATGAAGGGAATCGCGGAAAGTTTTACCAGATTATGCTTGCAAAATATATTTAAAATATGGAGCAATTCTTGAAGGAATGCCGTAAAATAGAATTATTGAAAAAGAAAATAATCTTTGTTAAAAGATTCGAAAGACTCCCAAACGTGGCTCCCATTGCCTATGAGGAAGAGGATATTTCCTCAATGATTAGAAGAATTGTAAAAGAAGAAATTCAGAGGGCCTTAGCCCAACCTATGACTAGCCCAGATACACTAGAGGATATGATTAGAGAAGAGGTAAGATTGAATTTAGCACCAATCTCTAAAAGAACTGCAATCCCGACAAGAAACCAATCCCGGCTATTCACGATGAATGAACGACCTAAAAGACCTGACTAGGCGTCCATCCCAAATTTACCAAATTCCCAGCAATGGAGGACCCCTGGATGACCGCCCGTTGTGCTTCCATTGTGGAAAACCCGGCCACGTCGGCAGATATTGCCGGGAGAGACGACAGGCATTTACCGATGGTCGCACTAGGAGGGAACCAAGGAGGCCAACAACACTAGGATATTATATGCCCGATATCGACAAAAAAGACCCTAGAATAACTCCAACTCATCAGCCTAGGAATAATTCACCTTATCCTGGGAGAGGAAGACCTACAGGAAGTTGATCATCAAGATCACCTGCTCGAAGGAACAGCCGCTCATCTTCAAGAGTAATGGAAGGAAACTAGATCAGGCGACCTATACAGGGGGTACGGTCGCCGCCGTGAGTGAAATTCCTCCTCCTCTCATTACTGCTAATATGAAACATACCTATGTTTTAATCTCCGTTAATGGACAGAATATTGAGGCATTGGTTGATTCCGGAGCCGATTTTTCTGTTATTTCTGAGAATTTGCGCCGACATTTGCGGATCCCATTCTTTCTTAAAAAGGTCAAATTTTGAATGGGAAAATAAGAAATACGTCGAGTCTTAGGAACGCTGCAATATAAGAGTCACCATTAAAGAGCTTGAAATTCGTTTCAACTTTGTCCTGCTGTCCGAATGTAGCCACCATATAATTCTCGGTTGGGATTTCTTTCAGGCCACAAATGCAATAATTGATTGGGGAACGGGCGAAATGCACCTGGAGGAATGCGCAAGTCAGCGAATAGAAGAAGAAGATCTAGCCCTATATGCTTGTGAAGATAAGAATAATCCATGCCGCTCGATCAGTAAAATCGCGGTCATTAATGAAAACGTTCAAGGCGCAAAAGATCTGATCGTGGAGGGTCACAAAGTTATCCTCCCGAGGAAAATTTTGGTCATTCCATCATCGGTCATTAACTTCCATCATGGTAGAGGAGAGATATGGGTGACGAATGGAACATCTCAGAGCCAGATGATCCATGCAGGAATGCTCGTGGGCAATCTAGGTGAATTTAGAGGTGGTGGAATATTCAGTATAGATATGACTGACTGCAGAGAAATTAGAACCAACATTAAAGACGAGGATATACGTAAAAATATCTTATCTCTAGTAGATGATACTTTAGGCAAAGAACAGAGATAAAATAGAACAGAATGTTTGATAAACTACGCGGAGATTTTTTACTTTGAGAGAAGAGAAAGTAGACCTTTCTCCGGGGTTAAACATAAGATAGACATTTCAGACAACCGCCCTATCAAGCAACGACCGTACCGTGTGTCGCCTACTGAAAGGCGGGCAATACAGAGTGAGGTTGACAAAATGATCAAAATGGGAGATGTACAACCATCCGAAAGCCCCTGGTCATCTCTAGGAGTTCTAGTAAAAAAGAAAGATAAGTCATGGAGATTTTGCGTGGATTATCGAAAGCTCAAACGGGTCACGAAAAAGGATGTGTATCCAATACCAGAACCGATGATTTTTGGATAGTTTAACAGAAGCCAAGTTCTATTGCAGCATAGAATTACGCACAGGTTATTGGAAAATATAAATTGATGCAAGAGACCGGGAAGAGACGGCTTTTATCACCCCTGATGGTCTCTATGAATTTCGAGTAATGCCGTTCGGCCTATTTAATGCCCCAGCCACGTTCGAAAGAATGATGGACAATCTGCTGGCAGGACTAAAGTGGAAAATTTGTCTCTGATACTTGGACGATATAATTGTCTATGCGTCTTCCTTTCAAGAGCACATGTAATGCCTGGAAATGTCCTTAAATGCATCTAGAGGGCAGGTTTATGTCTCAATCCCAAGAAGTGCCGATTTGTATCAAAGATAATCAAGGTATTAGGGTATTTCGTTTCGAAGGAAGGCATAAGCCCAGATCCTGG
Source organism: Cordylochernes scorpioides (assembly GCA_030710605.1). Lineage (NCBI taxonomy): Eukaryota > Metazoa > Arthropoda > Arachnida > Pseudoscorpiones > Chernetidae > Cordylochernes > Cordylochernes scorpioides. The sequence continues at coordinate 108,824,261 of CP092886.1, read as the reverse complement.
AAAAATAGAGGCCATCATAAATTTTACGACTCCAAAAAATACTACTGATGTGAGAAGTTTCATCGGATTATGTTCTTATTATAGACGCTTTGTGAGGAACTTCGCGAATAAAGCAAAGCCATTACACGAACTACTGAAATACAATACTAGGTTCGTTTGGTCAAAGGAGCAAGATGAGTCGTTCCAGATATTGAAATCGGCGTTGCCTACAGATCCTCTTCTCAGCCATTTTAAAGAAGAAGCCGAAACACAAATCTGCACACAGACGCGAGTGGGCATGGCATTGGAGCAATATTGATTCAAATTCATGAAGGAAAGGAAAAGCCAATCGCCTATGCTTCAAGAACCCTCAACGCCGCTGAAGAGAACTATTTTATGACAGAGAGAGAATGTCTGGCCGTAGTATGGGCTATTCACAAGTTCCGGCCTTATTTATTCGGGAGGCATTTTACTGTAGTCTCAGACCACCATTCTCTGTGTTGGTTAGCCAATATAAAGGATCCATCAGGAAGGCTAGCCAGATAGGTCCTACGTCTTCAGGAATTTGACATTTCTATTGTTTATAAGAGTGTAAAAAAACGCCAAGATGCGGACTGCCTTTCACGAAGCTCTCTTCTAGACACGGACGAAAACAACATTCCAGAGTTGATCTTAATTACCGACGTAAGGAAAGAACAAGGAAAGGACTATCAAATTGCCAAAATAATCCAAGGTAGCCAATCTAAAGGCGATGGATTTATTAATTAATCGAAGATATTCTTTACCGTAAAAACTACGATCTCATGGGCAAAATGTGGCTTCTTGTGGTTCCTAAACAGATTAGAATTAACATCTTGAGGGAAGCCCATGATTCACCGATGGCAGGACTTTTGGGATTTGCCAAAACCTAAGATAGAGTTAGGAAAAAATACTTTTGGCCCGGCTTGTAAAGATCTGTGAAACAATATGTGTCGCATTGCAGAGAATGTCAAAGGATCCACGGGGCGCCAACCTGGACAACTGCTATCAATCCCACCTGTAGCCCGGCCTTTTCAGAGGGTAGGAATAGATTTGTTGGGGAGATTTCCTGTATCGAACAACGGCAACAATGAATCGTGGTTGCGACAGATTATCAAGGTACGCAATGACCAGAGCAATATCTAATGGAATTGCGAAGGAAGTTACCAAATCCATAGTAGAAGACATATTTCTTGAAGCATGGAGCTCCTAGAGAGTTAATTTCAGATCGAGGTCGAACCTTTATATCACGAACATTAAAGGAAATCAACGATCTCTGCGGAATCATACATCGATTTATGTCAGCCTACCATCCACAGACCAACGGCTTAACCGAGAGACTCAACAAGACTTTCGCCGACATGTTGTCCTTGTATGTCGATGTCGAGAAATAAACTGGGATGCAGTGCTCCCCTATGTTACCTTCGCCTATAACACCTCCCAACAAGAATCCACTGGGTTTAACCCTTTCTATCTCATACACAGACGAGATGTAGAGACTCCACCTGACACCATCTTGGCCTATAGAGAAAACACCAGTCTGGAAGACTACGTTGAGAGTATGGTGGCAAATGCCGAGGATGCACGCCAGTTGGCTCGGTTGAACATCTTACGATCACAAGAAAAAGACAAATCTCAATATTACCAGAGCCACAGACCAGTCCATTATCAGACATGAGACTTGGTGTGAGTGTTCACGCCTGTCCGTAGACAAGGGTTGGCGGAGAAGCTCCTAAAGAGATACTTCGAGCCTTATAGGGTGAACATCCTAGAAGCAATGGTCACCCAGGCCTTTCGGTCCATAAACCGGCATGCGAAGCATGCCCTTTGCTGCTATAAGGCCACCGTACCAAAGGAATGATGCATTCTCCATGCACTGAGAGGCCATTGTTTGGCCCCTCGCGCCCGCCATTATGGTCTGGCTCCATGGGGATGACCAATCAACCCACAGGCGTCTCCGAGAGTTTATGGCGAGGTAGCTGTCCGAGCCCTCCCGTTCGGACTTGGCTTAACCCGTCCTACGCTCCAATAGGACTCCCCCCCTTAGGCCCTCGTACCCTTTGTTCACAGTACTCCCTGAATCTGCCGACGAATCAAGGACCTCTGAGGTTCCGAGGTTGAAACAGGAAACCGCGCGAAGGCGGGAGGGTGGTACTACTGTGTGTACCCCTTGGTTTTTCATGGCGCGCACGGCAAGGACGGTCCCAATGGCGCACACACAAAGCGAAGACCCAAGGGTTTCTAGACGGCAGATGGCCAGCTTACAGCTTTCACTGGCGATCAGCCAGTGGCACCCCGACGCGAGGACGAGACACGCTGAGTCCCCTCTCCACTCCCCTATCCTCAAGGGTGAGTGAGGGGTGGGCGTCCCTGCCCTAGCAGTGCCAAGACAGGGCTTCTCTCCCCGTATTCTTTCTTATAGGGTAAACAAACAACTCTCCGAGGCAACCTATGAGGTGGAGTCTTTGGAAAAAAGACCACGGCAACGGAAAACCACAGATATCGTCATGTCCAGCGGATGAAGCCCTATCGGAGCCCAGAAGAACAAATTCAGGAATGAGAAAGAAGCATAACCTTTATTTATTTATTTTTAAAATTAATTTTGAACTTCTAGTTCGTTTCTGCTTTTTGTGTGTATAATGTGTTAGTTTGTTGTAAAAGCAGCGGTTCGCTGCTTGCTTTTGAGAGGAGGATAATGTCACTTTATAATATTTGCATATATATTTTTCAATTCATTATGTAAATTTTCATATAATAATTATTATGTAAATAGTAGATAAAATTGACTATATAAAAGAAGTTTGTTTTGGCATGTAAGTAGAATAAACTTTCAATAGAAAACTACCGTGCGCGTTATTCCTAATACTCATTTTACAGGGAAATCCGTGACAATATTTATAAGCGAAATTTACGCTTCCAATGATATTAAGACAGCAGATAATATTTTAGCACAATAACCTTATACAATTGATAGAGAGGAGTATTTATTCCATGGTCGACTAAGAAATATTAAACATAAAATACTCAAAGTGTAAATACAGCTATAATTCTCAATAATAGTAGTTATCAAACGAAATTAGTTACCCAATTTACAAATTATTTTGCAAAACCTATTATAGTTTACACTAAAATAAATGTTAAGTATTCTAATACAAGGTGAGTTCATTAATTTCCAGAGCTGGTTAAAAAATAAAATAAATAAAAAAGCTAAAGAAAAAATATTTATACAGAATTAAATATTGGACATTCGACCACACCTGACCGAAAGCACGAGTCTCGTGGCGTACGCGCCGAACTAAAAATAGAACAAAACAACTTCCTTGTAAGGTTCGCATTTCTAATTTTAAAATAGCCATTTTCGAAGAGCAGAGAATCTGCATTAAGCTTTGTTTTAAATTGAAAAAAAAAGTGCTACTGAGACGCATGAATTGATTAAAGAAGTTTTTGGCGATGCAGCTTTATCCCGTTCAAGAAGACTGGACTATCTGTAGGACTGTGTCATCAAATAGTAACAAAAGATTTGGACATGATCCGGACGTCTTTAAAATTTGTTCCCCGGATTCTAACAGAGGAACAAAAGGAGGTTAGAACGGATGTCTGCAAAAACATGGTGGAATGACTCGGACCGATCCAAAATGGATGCAAAAATCATTACCGTGGATGAGACATGGGTGTATCAGTATGACCCGGAAACCAAACGTCAATCCAGCCAATGGATTGAAAGAGGGGAACCGAAACCCAAAAAGGCAAGATTTACAAAATCCAAAGTCAAGGCATTGCTTGTTACATTTTTTTATATTAATGGTTTGTTTCACCATGAATTTATTCCTTTCGGACGTACAATTAATCAAGAGGTTTGTTTGGGGATAATGAGGCGCTTAAGGGAGTCAGTGCGCCTTAAAAGACCTGAAAGATGGCAAAACAATGACTGGATACTTCACGTCGATAATGCGCGGCCGCACACAGTCCATGTTGTTTTGCAGTTCTTGGCCAAGCAATCAACCATACAGATCCCTCTCATCCACCCTATTCCCCCGACTTAGCCCCCAATGACTTTTTCCCCTATCCTAAATTGAAAATGAAGTTAAAAGGAAGGAAATTTGACAACATTGATATGATACAAGCTGAATCGAAGGTAACCTTGAGGAACCTCTCAAAAAGTGATTTTATCTCCTGCTTCGACAATTGGAAAAAAAGATGGAACAGGTGTATTGAGGCAGAAGGGGCATATTTTGAAAAATATTAAATTATTATTTTTTATTTGTTTTATGTTTTCAAAGATACAGAGCAGTCCTGGAAATTGATGAACGCACCTTGTATATACATTCATCAAATTTCCATGAATATAGACCTCGAGAGAGAATCATTTTTTGAAGAATGATTTACCAATTATAGGAATACACCTTTAATTCTTTGTGGAGACTTTAATGCGATATCTCCGTTATGGTAAGATTTAAAGACAAATTACACTACGGCCATATAGATTATTTCCCATGATCGATGTTACTAATCTAATTATACACAATAATATATCACTGGTATAGAGTCGTTATAGGGTTGTGATGTTTTTAACCATGGTGGACCGTGCCACCATAACTTAAGATCAAGCAATTGATCCAATGATATTCCCCTGGATGCAAAATCAGCGGGATTGTCCTCTCCTTTGACGTGCATCCAACGACATGGTAATAGCGCTTGTATATCCTTTACCCGATTAGAAGCATAGGGCTTCCATTTGCTATGCTCTGAAGCCAACCAACTCAGAACTATGGTGGAATCTGACCACAATGTAACCTTGCTTATATTCAACGACATAGCCGTACAAACAGTTTAGTCAGCTGAGCTAGTAATAACGATGCACACAAGTAGCTACTCGGGTTTTCGCTGCCAATAGATATACATCATGTTTTGAGGAATTATGGATTATCTTGATATAAACCATTGTAGCATATGCCCTTTGTAAGGCATCAGCAAATCCATGCATATCATAAGTTGTAAGCTCATAAAGTCTTATCCATCGAGGTATCTGTACCTGGTGTAGTGATGCTAGATCATTTTGTAATGCCTTCCACGATTATTGTAATCCAACTGGAATAGGCTCATTCCATGTTAGTTTTACAGCCCATAAGGTCTTAATCATCAACTTGGTTTTAAGCATCACCGGCGCAAACCAACCAAGGGGGTCATATATTTTTGCCATCTGTGATAAGATATTTCGCTTATTTGGGGCATTCTTGAGTTTTTCAAAATTTCTCAATCCTATTTCATCATTCTTTGGGTTCCAATTAATGCCGAATAAATGTATTCCCAATGTATTCTCACTGTCAACATTAGCATAAAAAGTTGATTTGTCTGTTTCTTGAGGTGTGTCCAATACTGAAGGTTTATTGGAAGTCCATTGTCGTAATTTAAAACCGCCTGCCTTCACAACCAGTCAACATGTCATCCACATAGAAATCTGATTTAAGAATGGCTTCTGCCGTTGGAAACCTAATTTATTCATCATGAGCCAGTTGTTTCAATACCCTGATGGCCAAGAATGGTGCACAAAATGTTCCGTATGTCAAGGTTTTAAGTTCATACTCCTTTAAAACTTGACTTGATTCATCTCTCCAAATTATTCGTTGATACGGAGTATCTTCTTGGTTATCTAAAATCTGTCTGTACATCTTGGTGATGTCTGCAGATATAGCGATAGGGTGAGATCGGAATCTTAACAACAAAGGGAAAATGTCCTTTTAAAGCTTGGGTCCTGTATGTAAAACATCATTTAAAGAATAACCTGTTGTTGGTTTTGAAGAAGCGTTGAATACAACTCGAAATTTTGTGGTAGAGCTTTTGTCTTTGATTATAGGATGATGAGGAAGGTAAAATGCTTTATGATCATTTCCGTTTTCTTTCACCTCATTCATGTGGCCTAAATCCAGGTTTTCTTGAATGAAATCCTTGTAGGTCTGATATACCTGGGGCTGTTGTTTCAAGATTTGCTCCATTCTCAAAAAAAGTTAATGGCTTGAGGTTGTGATTCTTCAAGTAAACTGGGGTCCTTAAAGGGCAATCTTACAATTTATCAACCAGATGTTTCTCTCTCATGAGTTGTCTTAAAATGAATTTCATTGAAATCATCTTCAAATGGATCAGGTTTGGTTTTGAGTTCTTCCCATAAGAAAAATATTGGTTCCCATTTATAGAGCGTACAATTGAATGTGTGCAGTTTTTGATAGTTTCTGGATTTCTTTTGAAAGATTCTAATTTCTCCAAAGAGCAACCATCCCAATAGTGATTTGATTGCCTTTGGTTGACCTTCATGTCCATATTTGATGGCTCCCCTGAATAGAGAAAAGGCAATATCTGCGTCTAGCAATATGTCAATTGGTGCGGTATATTGATATTGTGGATCGGCTAGTTGCAGGCCTTGTAAATGATTAAATTGATGTTCTTCAAATTTTAAATATGGCATATAACTTTCCACCTTATCCACCACAAGAGCATTTGTTTTAAAAACTTTGGATAGGTTGAAATCGGATGTGAAATTGAGATTTATTACTCCATCGAGTCTGTCCAAAATCTGTCCTCCTATTCCGGCTAATTCTACTCTTGTCCTAGAAAGTTCCAAATGTAGTGTGGCTTGACTTGCTGTATCTATTAAAGCTCTACAAGGCTGATATTTACCTTGTTGATTCATTACCATAATTGTTGCGGTAGGCAATAGTACAAACGAGTCATCTTGGTTAGACATCAAACAGGTGGTGTTATGAATGGAGGTCACGCCCATAGCATCATTTTTTTTCTTTACACTTGACTCAGCTTGGTTTTTATCTGGTTCTTCAATTGCAGGAATTCCTATTGTATGTTCCTTAAATTGATGAATGGCGGCATCAAGTTGAATCAATGTGTTATGTTTTCCTTGACACTTTCTACACTTGAATTCTGACTTATATTGATTCACCGAATGAGATTGTTTCTTAAATAAATGAATCATAAATTGATTTGTTTAACTATTCTCCTTCTCTCTAATGGCCTCATGCCTGAAAAGGTTGGGAATTGGTAGATGCCATGCTCCTGTTGACATAGAAAACAATTGGCCTTTGTTAGATTGTGTACTTGAAATTTCATGGACCGTTTAATTAGGGGCAATTCCTTTTCTGTTTCACTCGTTTTAAGTGCCTTTGCATGGTTTTATAAAAATATCAATAATTCTGAACAGGAGGGTATGTAATTACTGTCAATTGTCATGTTCCAGCTGCGCTTTGTTGTTTTGTCTAGTTTATTAATCAGGATTTTCCCAATTATGATATCACTAAGTTCATCTAGCTTATACCAAGTGTTTCTAGAGATCTAATGATTTCAAATTAATTATCTACCAAAAATAGAAGTTGTGTGGATAATCTTTTGTTAGCTTGGTAGATCTATTATTCTTTTATTAGGTTATATATCAAATCTTTTTTATTGTTATATATTTTTTCCAACTAATCCCAAGCCAAAACAAAATTATTTTCTGTTATTGGTTTGTGATTAAAAAAGTGCTAAAGCCTTTCCTTTCAGACAAGTCTTTAAATACTGTAATTTAATTATATTTGCTAATTGACTGTTATCAATAATAGTAGTTTTAAAAATATTACAAAACGAAATCCAATTTTCTAATTTTCCATCAAAAATTGGTAGTTCTATTTTAGGCATATTAGCATAATTCTTATTAACTGCATTGTTACTTAGAGGTAAATTTGCATCATTGTGAAAATGTTGAGTAAACCGAAGAATTTTCACCTCTTGCTTACAATATTTATCGGTTACTTCCTCTATTTGTAATAAAAATTATTCTGGATCTTTTATCTCCATAAAACATTCATATGCTTGTTTCAACTTCTGTTTAATCTTCTCGATCTTTTTTATTTTGGCGTAAAAAACAATCGGCTGCGTTGTTTTCTATTTCCTTTTCCAACTTTTCTAAATTAAGACCTAGTCTTTTGATTCTTCTTCGTTATGTTCCTGTATCCATGAGGTTGACTTACCTTATCAGGCTTCTATTCGGCTCGAGGGACCAATGTATGAAAAAGTGAAAGTTGTATAAGCTTAAGATTTTGCTTTGTTTTAAAAATGAATCGATGTTGGTTCCATATGCTTGAATTGAATATTACACCTTAGTTCTATATATATTTTATTGCTTAAAAAGGAATACAACAAAACAAAAAAGAAACTACAGTTGCAAATGATTTGATACCTAACTAACAAAAAAAACTATAATAAAAAAATGATTTAGATAAAAAATTGAATATGTCTGCCGGAAAAATGCTTCTATGAATTAAAAAATAAGAATAATTACAAACTTAACATATAAACTTCAAACACTATCTATTGAAAATATATATATTTTTAGAAGAAACAGAAAATAATGTTTCAAGTTATAAATTCATAATATCAAAACACTATAAAATAGAGGCACTATCAAACTATTTTGCATTTTAATATAAAAATATATATATAATTCTACAAGGGGGGTAGATTTATATGATTTATTTTTCACCAAAACCTTTTATTTTACTTTCCTATGGTACGACGACCCGCTGTCACCGTTTAAGAAAAAACTCCGAAACAAAAAAAATAAGCAGAAGCATTATAAGATTAATTAACATTGAAATAAGCGCGGCAGTGAGTCGTAGAAACTTCGGAAATAAAAAAGGAAAGGTTAATGTGAATAATTAGTCATATTTACAATTCACTGTCACTATCGGATTCAGACGGGCTAGAATTTCGGCTGCGCTGCTTCCAACAATTTTCACACCTGGACGCGTAAATCATCGCAAACATCAAGAAAACTACGAAAATGATGGAGAAGAAGAAGAATTTCCCTATTCCGTAGAATATTTCATCTTTCTTGCTTGTCTCTTCAGCCAAGTCTGGAATAGCGATGTTCGGCATTACAGTAGGTGCAGCTGTTTCACCCATGCCAGAACCTTTCCCCTCTTTCACGTCGTTTTCGTCTGGATCGGCAGAGCCCTCACGCATTGGAGAATCTGAAAAACATTTCATCATTATTATATTAACGTATTGTTCGATGAAAATAAGAAGCTCTGTTTTATTTATCCTAAGTACACGTGGTATAATCTCTGATAATCATGGTGGATAATTAGCGACTGCTTCAACTGTAAGTTCACCAAATGTCTAAACACGTAGAATGCAAATGGATTTTAAAATTATGTTAGAGCTAATTGACAGATAAGAACGACTAAGTATTTTATTAACTTTATTGATAATAAAAAATATTGATATAATAAAGGTGGGACTCTACACTTTTACCAGAACCCAGGTTCGATATCTGAATATATATAGTGCTTTGTGATAGGAAAAAGAAGGCAATATTTTTAAAAGGGGTAATGAAACACCTCGCTCTTTCAATGGAATTCGATTAATGCTCAATTTCCAGCAGAGAAAGCAAGTAATAAGTTGACGCGCTGGTCCCACGTTATTATCTAGCGGGACTAACTGTGGACATGTAATGTGCCAAAGTATAAGCCGCCACCTACATTTGAGCATAGAAACTTAACAAGGCTGGGGTGGCCCCTTTTTGTGTGATTGCCTTTGTAGATAATTGCCTCATTCAATTAGGCCTACCTTTTATTTTTGTTATAGTATTAGATAAAAAGGATATATATATCAAATTTGTATTTAGACATGGAAAAGTGCAAGCATTCAAACTAAAAACAGGTGTTTGAAAGCAATTTATGCAGAATTTCTCTCTTTATCATTCGACCAATATTTAAAAAATGAACCATTTGCCATAATTATATATTTATTTGCTTATCCCAGGGACGCATCATGCAGGCCAATTATATTAAGTAGTTAGTAACACCCTATCGTACGTTAAATGCATGTCTACACGTGTGGAAAACAGTTTGAGGTTTTCATGATCAAGAGAGATTTAAACAGAAAAAAAACACATTACTGGAATCGATTCAGCGTCAAGGATGTCGAAAAAATCAACACACACACACCCCAATCAATATATTATAAATATGAGAATAATACTAAAAGGTTTGCGTCTGCAGTATGAATCTATTAAGATGTTAATTTCAACGTTTTATAATCATATATTACTGTGTGTTACACTTGAAATAAATTATAACATTTCGTATTATTAGTCTAATATCTGGGCCACAAACCTTGGTCATTCCTAGGGAGCTCCGAGCCTGAGACAGGGAGAAAACTTTCGTTCATTACATTGCCAGAGGGAGCCTTCTTGATCTTAGATCCTGCGACACATGGATTGATGAGTGAATATTTCATAGGAAAGCCATGATAATATAAGGTTTTGAGATTGTTTACAGAAAGTCATTCTCTAAGAGTGATTTTATACCGTAAAAAACATGTTTTCAAAATATGAATATTTCAATATCAAACATTTTCGCGTATATCACCGAGATACAATTAATCATATTCTCACCCATGTAGCTTAACTGAAGAAATATTTTTCCATGTATCCTGGAGAGCTTTCTAGAATCAGTACAGGATGGTCAATCGCTTTGAGTATTTCAGTTTTAAATACCAAAGGCTAAATTCCATTGGAATTATATTATTTCTCATTAGACGTATGCAGAAAATGCTTCAGCATGAAAAGTCGCAGTTAATTGAATTTTCTTGTTTTTCTTTAACGTTTCCGACGCCGTCTTATCACGAGGCAAAATAATAGAATTTTAATAAAATAAATGAGCACTTTAAAATGAAATTTTAGCTTATTTAAAATGTCCATGAATTTTCAAAAATAATTGTTTAATAGAATTGCACTCATTTTTACAACATGCATACAACATGAAGTTGTGGGAGGATGATACACATATATGCATACAACATAAAGTTGTAGGAGGATGATACACATATATGCATACAACATAAAGTTGTGGGAGGATGATACACATATATGTAAACAACATAAAGTTGTAGGAGGATGATACACATATATGCATACAACATAAAGTTGTGGGAGGATGATACACATATATGTAAACAACATAAAGTTGTAGGAGGATGATACACATATATGCATACAACACAAAGTTGTAGGAGGATGATACACATATATGGATGCGACATAAAGTTGTAGGAGGATGATACACATATATGGATGCGACATAAAGTTTTGGAAGGATGATATATGTTTTTGTTTTTTTTCTTTGAAAATAGAGCAATCCATAAATAAACCTTTAATTAAAAAGGGATATATTAGATCAAAATATAATTTATTTTCCCCAATATTTCAGTTGGCTGATCGCCAACCTTTTTCAAGGTATTATAAGATAATAAAGTGTATCAACGACAAACTCAGCGCCACATATCGCCAATAGAATTCAGTTTAAAAAATTGTTTAAATTCAATAGGGAGATGAAAATCTGATATATATATAAATTAAAAATGTATCTCCCCATTAAATTTAAGAAAAAAAATATTTTTCAAAAACTTAATTCTATTGACGTTATGTGGCGCTGGGTTTATTATATATACACATTAATATGTTATAATACCTTGAAAAAAGTTGGCGTTCAGCCAACTGAAATATTGGTAAAATAAATGATATTTTGATCCAATATATGCCTTTTCAATTAAAAGAATAGATATAGAGAGAATGAGATATATGAGATATCGAATGAGATAAGGTACTCATTAAAACATATCACACTCATAGACAAAATTTCAGGAAATAGAAAGTTTTGGATGTCGCTAGTCGCTTATTTTTTTGAAGGAGGCACCGGCAATTTTGTTCATGATTGTCTATCACGTGTGTCAAAAAAGGTCAATGTTTATCAATTATCTTTCAGAATTACTGTCTGAATCCCGATATACATGCTAAAAGGTAGTACATCATCAAGGTTTGTCACCATATCAAATAGTAGAATGTACTTCATAACACAATGTGGAATGTGCCCCACAATACATAGAAGAATGTGTCCAAGAGCACAGAGTACAACTTAATACGCATCACATAGATTGTGTTTCACAACAAAGAGTAGAATATACCCCACACTAGAAACAACATAATACACATCACACATGTGCCCCAAAAACATAGAAGAATGTGTGCCAAAGCACAGAGTAAAACATAATACACATCACACATGTGCCCCACAACACATAGAAAAATGTGTTCCAAAGCACAGAGTACAACACAATACACATCACACATGTGCCCCACAACAAATAGAAGAATGTGTTCCAAAGCACAGAGTACAACACAATACACATTACAAATGTGCCTCACAACACATAGAAGAATAGGTTTCAAATCACAGAGAACAACATAATACACATCACACATGTGCCCCAAAAACATAGAAGAATGTGTTCCAAAGCACAGAGTACAACATAATACACATACCACATATGCCCGAAAACATATAGAAGAATGTGTCCCAAAGCACAGAGTACAGCATAATACACATCACACATGTGCCATAAAACGCATAGAAGAATGTGTCCCAAAGCACAAAATACAACATAATACACATTACACATGTGCCCAACAGCACATAGAAGAATGTGTCCCAAAGCACAGAGTAAAACATAATACACATCACACATGTGCCCCACAAAAATAGAAGAATGTGTTTCAAATCACAGAGTACAACATAATACACATCACACATGTGCCCCACAACACATAGAAGAATGTGTCTTAAAGCACAGAGTACAACATAATACACATCACACATGTGCCCCAAAAACATAGAAGAATTTGTTCCAAAGCACAGAGTACAACATAATACACATTCCACATATGCCCGAAAACATATAGAAGAATGTGTCCCAAAGCACAGAGTACAACATAATACACATCACACATGTGCCCTAAAACGCATAGAAGAATGTGTCTCAAAGCACAGAATACAACATAATACACCTTACACATGTGCCCCACAGCACATTGAAGAATGTGTCCCATAGCACAGAGTACAACATAATACACATCACACATGTGCCCTAAAACGCATAGAAGAATGTGTCCCAAAGCACAGAGTACAACATAATACACATCATACATGTGCCCTAAAACGCATAGAAGAATGTGTCCCAAAGCACAGAGTACAACATAAAACACCTCACACATGTGCCCCAAAACGCATAGAAGAATTTTTCCCAAAGCACAGAGTACAACATTATACGCAACACACATGTGCAACACAACACATAGAAAAATGTGTCCCAAAGCACAGACTACAATATAAAACACATCACACATGTGTCCCACAACACATAGAAGAATGTGTTCAAAAGCACAGAGTACAATATAATACACATCACATAGATTGTGTTTCACAACCCAGAGTAGAATATACCCCACACTAGAAACGATAAATACGCACCATATCAAATAGTAGAATGTCCTCCAACAAACATAGTAAAATGTGCATGAGTTCTGTGCATCCGGATAAAACCTTATAGACATATAGCAGAAATATGCTATTAAAATACTTGTAGAATAAAAAGACAAATACTCCCACCACTCTATAGATACAGTTAAACCTGTCTATAGCGCCTTCTCTTGGGACTGGCCAATCATTTTTAACGTAAATCGCATTGTACTACGTATTCAAAATCGGGCGCTATAGAGAGGGAGGCGCTATAGACAGGTTTAACTGTATATATTTACGAAATAAAAAAAACATGCACATTATTTAGCAATTTGTTTTTATTTATAAGGACACACATCAAAACAAATATAAATATACAGAGAATATATAGTTGAGATATATATATATATATATATATTTAATGCATATAATACGAATATACAATAATTCATATATGTATATATATATCAAATTTACACCTCATCACAAAATATTAGCAAAAAGTCGAGTCGACTTTCGATATTTGAAACTCGTTAATTTTGAATCTCTCGATGATTTGAAATGTTTTCCCGGTCCCTTGAAAAACACTCGGTAAGTTGGATAAAATCAATATTAAATTACAAAACTATTTTAGAGGCGTAATATTATTTTTAAAATAAAACAATTTCTACTGTCCTTATGATAACAGATGGCGCGCTAGTGCATCGTAATAAAATCAATATTAATTGGTACCCTCGGTAATTTGAAATTGAAGGAATAGTATCTTACCACAAATGAACAGTTGCTAATAACGACAATATCCCGAAACGCGCAAAACTTCAAAATCTTGTTTACTTGATTTTCCCCTACCTCGCTCTTCGTTGTTTAAATCCTTAATAAATTGAAAATTATCTCTGGTTCCGTGAGTTTCAAATTATCGAGAGTCGACTGTATTTACATTTTGTCACAATATATTCTAATAAACATTTTATTATATATATTTGCCAAGACATTCTTTATATATTTTAAACTAGACTAAATGAAAATATTTTATCCCTTTAATATTCATTTTGGAAATCTTTATACATAATGGAATTAAAATCAAACGCTATTTTTCTCAAAATTCTATTCAGAAAAACATCCTTGTTTTTCAAATATTTGTGATACTTATCACTCTTATTTATATATAAATGTAACCAGAATATCTTAAATACTATTTATTTTATATTTAGGGGTGTGCGTCTATAAAAGGAAATTTTAGGTCTTATTGAATATTTGGTATAGCATTTAGGAAAGGAAATAAATATATATTTATACATATAGTATAGTTATGAAAAATTTTAAGATTAATAATTTTTTTTTATTTAATTTAAATGTGTGAGGTTTGTTTTTTTTTTTTTTGTAATAAATAATTAGTTAGATTATATTTTTAAAAAAGAAAAAAAGGTAACACCAGCAAAGCATCGGCAGTTACGCGTCATAGGGTGGGTGAAAAAAGGAATAAGCGAAGAGAAAGTTTTAAAGAGAAGAGCAAGACAGAACCATGATAATAATTTTCCAAATATAAAAAAGAGCTAATTAGAGAGAGAGAAGTATTTTTGCTCTATTTTCTCTCTTGATGAGAGAAGTTAGATTTTTGTAATTGCGGGTGACCTCCGGGAACTACGTCCATCTTCCATAAACGACCATGATTTTATTCAACTTATCGAGTATTTTTCAAGGGACCGGGAAAAAATGTTCACAAGATAAAACGATGATTTTGTAATGTAGAAAATTAGGAAAGACAAAATTCAGGATGACACGGCACACAGGGACCGGGAAAAAATAATCACTTTATCGAGAGATTCAAATTTACGAGTTTCAAATTATCAAAATATATCTATTATTTTTTTTATATGTTTATAGAGAATTGTTTTAACAAATGTTCGTTATTCAAACCTTTACTCAGGTAAAACCCGGGCGAAGCCGGGTACATCCGCTAGTAGATTATAAACACAAGGTAACGGGACCGGGTCCGAGTGAATGAGTGGTGTGTAGCGTTTCGGTAGCGACATTGTGGCCCTCTTCAGACTTGTCTGAAGATTGTAGCGACGCTGATGCCGAAACGTCGCACATTGTTTATTTGTTTGGATTTGGTCTTTTTACCTTTGCTTACCAATACCATACCTTTATTTCTGTGTTTTCTCTAATTCTTACTTTGTTTGATCCTTTAAATTTATACGATAACTTTAGAATAGTTTTTTCTCTCCTTATAGCATACATAACAATTATCTAATTATCTATAACGGTTCCGTTAGGACCAGTTCAAATAAATTGATGATGTGAGTTATTATGGAAAAGCATTTTCACCAACTTCAGACAAGGGACTTATGTCTTTGTCTGATGAAGCTGATTTTTCCATTTATGGTATGACGCACATTCTTAACTTGTTTGAATTTAATCGTACTTTCTTGTAGTTCTAATTAATCCTTATCCTCTCGTACTACTAATATCTTATTATTTTCCTGCAGTCCTATTATTTAGAGTGTATGAACACAATTTAGACTATAATCTGAACCTACCAACATCAGACAAAGTTTATTTTTCTATGTTCTTTAATGTTAGATTTCCTGTTCCCTTGTCGACGCACATTGTTAAAGGCTTGGGATATGATAATTTTTTCCTATATTTATAATAATCATTTAACTGTATTACTAATTTCTTATCAGTCTCTTACAGTCCTTATACCTAAAAAGAATAAACACAATTTGATTTAAAGTTTAACACTAAGGGATAAGTATGTATCAATCTGATTAAGTCTAGGGAACCGAATCAATTTAACTTCTGAACTGAAAAAACATTTTTTGAGTTAGGTTTGAAAGTGCAGAAGATGACAATGTCTTAGTTCATTAGTTGATTTTTGTAGTATATCTAAGGCTCAGCTATTACCCTATCTCCGTTCCAACCTAAATTTGCTTTCTATTTGGTCGAAGATGTATGGTTTGGCAGTAATGGAGTAAGGGCCGAAACTGCTGCTCAGGTCTTCATCTGAAGAGGCCCACCTGAGTACCATCCTCTTTCCATCTGGTTCAACCTTTATGGTTTTCAACTGGTCTAACCCTTAAGGTTTTCATCCTTCCTAATTTAATATATTATCTTATATCGTGTCCTCCACATTTACACTAGATTGTCTTTAAAATAAGCTTATATATAAAAAAATCCCCCCAAAAAAAATATATTTACAAAAATCTAACTTCTCTCATCAAGAGAGAAAATAGAGCAAAAAATACTTCTCTCTCTCTAATTAGCTTTATTTTATTTTTGGAAAAATATTTTCATGGTTCTGTCTTTGCTCTTCTCTTTAAAACTTTCTCTTCGCTTATTCCTTTTTTCACCCAGCCTATGACGCGTAACTGCCGATGCTTTGCTGGCGTTACCTTTTTTTTTTCTTTTTTAAAAATATAATCTAACTAATTATTTATTACAAAAAAATTTAAAAAAACAAACCTCACACATTTAAATTAAATTAAAAAAAATTATTAATCTTAAAATTTTTCATAACTATACTATTTGATACAGAATTAGCTTGCTGTTCTGACTCAAAATTAATTCAAAATATGTTGTTCTTAATAGTTTACTTTTCCTCTAAATTTTCCAAATATAAAAAAATTACTATTAATATTTATACATATATATATATTGTCTCTCTATCTCTCTATATATAAAAGTCAATGTCTGTCTGTTTCGCGATAAACTCAAAAACTACTGAACCAATTGGTACCAAATTTTGCATGTCGCTTTTTATAAACCCGAGGAAAATTATTGGCTACATTTTGATGAGTATTTTTGGCATTTCTTTTTTTTTATTTGAAGAACTTTTTTTTTACGCTGAGTAAATACGAAGAGAAGTAACAACACGAGGCCAATTAAGCGACCAATGAGCGTTCTGCATTTCTTTTCAAGTTGCTTGCGTACTTTTTTTAAAAATATCTTTATATACGAGTGTCACTTTTTTACAAAAGTATTGAGAGAGAAATTTATATTACTAAGTTACGGTAAGTGCACACAATGCAATTTAAAAAAAAAACTTTACAAAATTAGCGTTACTGTATGTAAACAATGGCTTTCGTATTTTTTATTAATTTTTGTTCTGGCCTTTGTTTTTTTATATAATAATAAATAAAAGTTACAGTCAATATGATAATTCTAAAAATTAAACAAACAATAGTCAATTTGCAAAAAAATACAAAGTAACTTAATAAAATATTCTAATATCAAGCAATATGCAAAATCTCTCCTAATATTTAAATGTACATATTATTAGCATCTTAACGGCGTTTATTCATTTTTATTTACTTCTGCAGGAAAGCAGAAATACTCGAAAGATCGATATTGTTTTAATAAAGTGTAAAGAATCTCCAGAACTATTTTTTTGCGCGGCAGTAAATACGAGGCGAAATACAACACCAGGCGAATTAACCGACCAATGAGCGTTCTGCATATTTTCCAAATCGCTTGCCCAACTTCGTATTACAAAGTTTCGGTAAGTGCACACGAAAATGCAATTTTAAAAAACTTTACAAACCTATCGTTACTATGTACACAATCGATTTCTTATTTTTATAAATTTTTGTTCTAGCCTTTTATTTTTTAAAAATATTTTTACAAAAAAAATCATATGTAGTGAAAATTTAATATGAATTACTGTCTCATTTAACAGCCAAAACATGTGTTTGTCTATAATCCATATACCCTTTGGTTTTTATCAGCCTAAAATATTAACATGGCTATTTTGGCATTAGTTTTTTTTTTTTTGAGTATTATTATTTTTTGCTGACATGTTGTGATAGGACACTACATTTTACAAAGTTTCTGTTAGTAAACAATGCAGATTTGACAATATTTACAAACTTTTATTACTGCATGTAAACAATGGGCTTATGTTTTGTCATTTTTGTAATGGCCTTTGTTTTGTTATTCTTTTTAAAAAATCATATGTTTCATTGATAGTTTAAAATTTAGTCTGTTGTTGTCATATATTTGCCTAAGTTCCATGTGCCCTTTTATTTTTTACTGAACATTTATTGACATTTATTAACATGACTGTATTTTGGCTTGCATTTTTATAAGCCTATTTTTTTTCTTACTGAGAGAGATGGGGAATTGCACTCGGGGGAATTCCCGGGCGAAGCCGGGTCATTCGTCTAGTATTAGAATAATTAGAAAAGCTAAACGTGAGGGGACGGCACGGCATAATTTACACTGATGGACAAAACTTAAGGAAGTTGCACTTTATAGCATGTACATCGCGATTCAGAAAATAACTCTGAAAGAAATTTGATGCACGGTGACCTTTATCGAAGACACACTAGATAACAAATTATGAACAAAATTTGCTCTGTCTACCTTAAAATATAGACAAACGGCGACATCAAAGACTTTTTCTTCCTTATGTTTTGTTATGAGTGTATTTGATTCAAAATAATTACATCAAAGACATTTTACTTCCTATGTTTTGCCATGAGTGTATTTGATTAAAAACAATTCCATTATTATAAAAATAAAATAATTGAGTCAATAAGAAAAAATATCGAGATAGCGATATATCAAAATTAGAATCACTTTCAATCATATACTAAAACTTATGTTTCAAAAATACATGTTTCTAAACTTTCCAATTTTCTCTCTCATTTCATGTAAAGAATATTTAAATTTTATAAATCTTGGAAATGATAAAACGTTTCTACATTCTAAACAGAATATATATCTTTAAAACTGTGCACAGATGCTTTAAATACTACTCACCAATTGGGCCAAACAGCGCACAAACGAGAAGAGCAGCAGCGTAGATCATAGCGACCACCAAGGAAAAGTACATGAATCATGTGCATGCCATGAGCTGCTCCGTGATTGGTCGTCTTACTGCCATTCTCAGTTTACCTGTGCGTCACGGCTTCTGTCTTGTGCAACCGTGGTTGGCTCTTTTCTAATCATTCTCCGACAGAGAATTGAACTCGTTGAATCCATTTTTATTTATTTTTAGCTTTACCAAGCACACACAGTACAGGCCATGATAATTATGATGGGCTGCTAGTAACTGCCTTTAGCTTTTAGTGCATCACATGTCTACGCATGAAGAAATCAGTTCGACAATTATTCAAATAGGATTGTAGCGCCCCTTTTGATTATAGACATTCACTGTTGGGGTTGGACCTGTGGAAAAATAGGTGGAACTTGAGCAGAAAAAGTAAAAATGCAGGATTCGATCCCGCGTTGTGATTGTCGAAAATCGACTTTTCTATCAACTCCTTACATTTTAATTATCAACTCATAATTTTTGGAGAGTAAATATTTTTTTTGTCAATTCAACAATATATATAGTTCAATATTAATAATAATTTTTATAGATAATATCCTGGTGGAGGAAGGGTTCCCCATCAACAACACCACACTATGGACATTCCCATACAGAAGGAAGGCGGAGGATATCATCATCGGGAACCTGCCGATCGCAGTGAAGGAGGAGGACATAATTGAAGCCCTGCGACCATATAGCCGGGTTGTCGCCCTGCTTATGAAGTGGTGTCCTGTAACGGCTACACCCCTGGACCAGGGAGGCCTTCGTCCTCCTAAATGAAGGACAAGATTTCCACCAGCTACCTGCTAAGTTGATCATCTCCAAAGGAGCGTTCACACCCGACTACATCACCTATGACGTTATGTCCCCGCCAGTGACATCGGCGAGCCACCTGCCCCCAGAACACCCGAAGTGAATCGGTGTTGACACCTCCATCCTCCCATAGCTCCACAGTGACTACATCGGCTGCAGTAGATTCAGGAACCACCCAGATAATCCCTGTAACACCTTCCAGTCCAGCCGTTCAGCCCCTCCCTAGGACTTTCCAGCCACCAAGCCTTCTGCTCCGGCGCCGAGCACCAGCCCGTTACCGTCTCTTCCAACGCCTTTCTCGACCACTACCTCACTGAGAACGGCCCTTGCCAAAGACCAGACCAAGAGGCTTCAATAACCATACAATCTTCCATCCTCAAGCCCCAAAAGATACATCCTTCTTAGTCCACTTTACAAAAGGTTGAACAGCTATTTGAGATACTAGGCGCTGACTCCTTCCTAGAACCCTTAGATAAAGATTTTATAAGAAAAGATATAAAGAGCTGTCGTATATATATATATATATATATAAGATTAAAAAAGGTCAGGTGTTGATATTAAAAAATGGCATATCCTTACTAGGAGCACATGTGCTTTACGGAAGGCAGAGCGCCATCTGGTGGAACAGATATCAACTAAACATTGATTTAGCCTGTTCCCTGATATTTGGCCAACCCAATTTCTTGAGGAATCAAGAAAAGCCATCCACGAACGCGTTTCGCGCTTTTGGCGCTCGTCAGCGTTGAGTATATATATATATATATATATATATAAACCAAATGGCGCTCTGCCATCTAAAAAGCACATGTGCTCGTGGTCAGAAAATGCCTTCTGGCAGAGCGCCATTTAGTTTTTTTTAATATTGTTTTTCCATATACGTATATATATATATATACCGTGACGCCCGTGGTCCGACTGTCTTCGTCCGTGGTCTACCTCTACCTTCTTGGAGTTACCATCTAGACTTGCCTCTGTCTCTTGCTGTCCCAGTGCGGGAATCCCATCACGCACCCACTACCACGACTGCCCAGTACATTCCACATCGGGTTTAATACATATATGTGTGTGTGTGACAATTGACAATTAAAAATTATTTATTGTCTTCTAGACAATGTTACACGATTTCAAAACAAAGAGAGAGAAGAAATATTGTTGCGCTGGTGACCTGAGGTATTGGGAAGAAACATTCGAGCAGTCTTTTTGACGTTTATTCACAAACCAAAAGTTTTGAGGCGAAGCACCTTCTAACTAAAGATTATTGACTTAAATAATCTAAAAACAAAAGTATGCAAATCTGACGATACAAAAGTATATAAAATAATTATAGAAAACAAAATTATGTAAAAATGATTATACATGAGAGTTATTAAAAATAAATAAGATGTTAAAAGTTAAAATTGGATCCATAAGAAATGATGTAGACAAAACAAGTAAATCAAAATGTGACATGCAAATCAAAGGCTCCAACAGCGCGCCAACATTACTCCCCCTCTTGAAAAAGACTTGTCCTCAAGTCTGGTGATCTGTATTTTTTCATTCTTGTCACATGTACTATTTGTTTCTTTTTCCTTTTTCCTTCTGCAATTTCGATGACTTCGTAGTTCACTGGTGATGTTTGTCGCAGTATTTGGTAAGGACCGACGTATCTTCTTTGTAGTTTGTCCGCTCTTCCCACTTTCCTTATTGGTGTCCAAATAAGTACCAGATCATTGATGGCATATTTAAATTCTCGGTGGGCTCTATCATATAACTGTTTGGATTTATTCTGTCTGGCTATTGTTCTAGAGGTGGGTATTTCTTTTGCATCTTCTATTATTTCTAAAAGGTTTGATACATATTCGTCATAGTCTTTGTGCTTAGAGAGCTCTGGCATATCAAAAGTAGAATCTAAGAAGGTCAAAGGCTCTCGTCCGTGGATTAGGAAGTATGGTGAATAGCCGGTAGTATCCTGTATGGACGAGTTATAGGCGAAAGTTACGAATGGAAGTATCTCGTCCCAATTCTGATGTCTCTCATCGATATACATGGCCATCATATCAGCGAGCGTACGGTTCATTCTCTCCGTTTGGCCGTTAGTCTGGGGATGATAACTCGTCGTTTTTTTATGGAGCGTATTACATATCTTAAGCACTTCATTGAATAGTTTGCTCAAGAAGCAACTCCCCCGGTCAGATATTACTGTTTTGGGTGCGCCGTGTCGTAATACCACTCTTTGCAAGAAAAAGTCTGCAATTTCTTCCGCCGTCCCGCGAAGTAATGCCGCTGTCTCGATATATCTGGAGTAATAATCCGTGCATACCAGGATCCAACTATTTCCTCTTACAGATTTCGGGAATCTCCCCATTAAATCTATTCCCATTTTTTCAAAAGGCCTTGAAGCTGGTGGAATCGGCTGCAACAGTCCTTGAGGCAATTGGGAAGGTGTCTTGCGGAACTGGCATTCAGGACAACTAGATACATATTCTTCCACAGTTTTAAGCATTGAGGGCCAGAAATATTTACTCTTTAAACGATTGTAAGTTCTTTTAATGCCCATATGACCTGATGTTGGATGGTCGTGCATATTTTCTAAGAGCTCTTTCTGTTTGTTTTTCGGGACTATCAACAACCAAGGATCGCCAGTCACAGAAGGATTTTTCTTGAATAATTTTTCTTTAAATTTGGTGAAGTTCTCTCCATAGCTGTTTGGATTCTGATTTACAAAATTATCGATCTTTTTTATATAAGAATCATAATCATGTTCCTCATAATTAATTGTAGAAATAATTCTATCCGGGATAGGACATCGTGACAATCCATCTGCATCTAAATGAGTTTTTCCAGACTTGTATTTAATGGCAAAATCATATTCTTGTAGCTCTAGTGACCACCTCGCTAATCGCCCTGCAGGGTTTTTCATTTTTGCCATCCAGCACAGACTATGGTGATCGGTATATATAGTGAATTTTCTTCCGTAAAGATATGGTCTAAATTTTTTAATCGCCCATATGATAGCTAGGCATTCTTTCTCGGTTGTAGAGTAGTTGGTTTCTGCTTTCTGTAATGTCCTGCTTGCATAAGAAATTGGACGCTCTTTAGTGTTTTCATCTAAATGAACAAGCACTGCTCCAAGTCCTTGGTCGCTTGCGTCTGTGTGGAGGCCTATAGGCTTATTTGGATCATAATGTATTAATACTTCAGGAGAGATGAGTTTGTTTTTCAATGAATTAAATGACAACTCTTGTTCTTTACCCCATGCAAACGAATGGTTTTTACGGGTCAAAATCTGCAAAGGCAATGCAGCTTTTGAAAATTCTCTTATAAATCTTCTATAGTATGAACAAAGTCCAAGAAAAGCTCGGACATCTTTGACAGTTCTGGGCGTTGGAAATTTTCTTATACTTATAATTTTTTCTGGGTCTGGCGCGATTCCTTCATTTGAAACGACATGTCCCAAAATAAGAAGCTTGGTATATGCAAATCGGCATTTCGAAGCATTGAGTGTCAATCCTGCTGTTTTCAAACATTCTAAGATTGTCTTCAATCTGTTCAAGTGGGAATGTAGATCTTCTGAGAATATAATGACGTCGTCGAGGTAACACAGGCATATTTTCCACTTATGGGTTCTAAGAACAGTATCCATTAATCTCTCGAAAGTTGCTGGCCCGTTGCACAATCCAAAAGGAAGAACATTAAATTGATAATGTCCATCAGGAGTGATAAAGGCTGTTTTTTCACGGTCCTGTTCTTCCACCTCCACTTGCCAGTAGCCTGAGCAAAGGTCGAGTGAAGTAAAGTACCTGGCGCCATGAAGGGAGTCGAAGCAGTCATCTATTCGCGGTAGTGGATATTGGTCTTTTACTGTGACTGAGTTCAGATTTCTATAATCCACGCAAAATCTGAATGTTCCATTCTTTTTCTTCACTAGAATTATAGGGGATGCCCATGGACTTGAGGAATGTGAAATAATTCCATTTTTTAACATACTGTTTATTTGATCACCAATTATCTTCCGTTCTTTTAAAGATACTCTGTAAGGATTTTTCCTAATGGGGATATCGCTCGTTGTTCTAATTTGGTGTTTGACGAGATGTGTTCTACCCTTATACTCATCCGGTGCCGTAAACATCTCGCCATATCCACCAAGGAGGGTCAAAACCTGGCTGCGTTCTTCTGGACATAATTCAGGATTTATATCAAAATCATTTCTAATAGAGGCTACTCTTTGGTTCTCCGTCTGGTACAGTCTGTCTACCTCCGAAAGTATTCCTATCTTCGTGTTCCGGAAGAGTTTTACAGGTTTGTTCGTACCGTTTAAAATCCATATGTTCAAGTTTTTCTTGGTATTACTCAATAGGGATCTGGTTGTTATAAGATTATATTTGGTTGTCAGAGAAGGAATATTCTCAATTAGTATTTCTCTGCCTGTAATGCTAGTCTTACTATATCCTTTTACTAAGCATAAACAAAATTCAGGAATGATTTTATCCTCAGCTATATGAGCATATCTTAAATTTGGTTCATTTTGGTCAAATACATTTGGGGATTCCACCCACAAGGTATTGTTTTGACAATTTATTAGTGCTTTATTTTGACTTAAAAAGTCATCTCCAAGGATTATTACAGGGTTGCATTTTTTTAAGATAATCATTTCTATTTCATATTCTTTTTTATTGATTTTAAATTTAACTCTTGACTTCCCTATTGCATTGAGTTTTTGATCACCTGCTGATTTTAATTTTAGATTTTTATCGGGTATGATCTTTAATTCGAGCTTCTTAACAAGGTCCTCATCAATGCAACTGACCATTGCTCCGGTGTCTATCAGTCCTTCTATTGGCATTCCACATATTACAATGCGAATGGTTTTGTTTTCCTGAAGATTTACAATTAAATTTATTCGATCACCGGAGCGTTGCAATCCTTTTGACTTAATTAGTTTTTTGACGCTTCCCCTAGAGTAGGGAAGTCTTCCTCGCTATGAATGTCGAAATCCGGATCCTCTCGCTCCCCATCCTCGATGCCTCTGCAATTCTTTAGGTAATCCTCTTGTGGTATATTTGGTTCGTCTATAGACCTCGTATAATGTCTTCGGATAGGTCTGATATTGTAGTTTTGGTGTTGGGGCTTATACGGGCAATACCTCGAAATATGACCTTGTTCCGAGCAGTTCCAACAGATTCTTTTGTCAACCTGATACTGCCTTCGATAATAGGTATTAGGACGTGTGGATCTTTGCTCGTTGTTGCGATTTTGTTGAGGTGGGGGTGAATTTCGCAGATTAATGCCACTTGTTCCTGCTCTAGTTTCAATTATTCTTTTTCCCTCGAATTTACTCGGAATTGTATTTTGCCTTCCATAGTCAGTTGGGCGTTCGTTCGATATTTGGGGTCTCTCGTTTGAAGGTCGTGCTGGACCTCTATAGTTGCTATAATTATATTTTCTTGTCTGAAATGGTTGGATAGGATTAGATCTTTGTCTGCAGCTTCTTCTCTGTTCGAAGTCAACCAGATGCTGATCAATGCGTCTTGCTAGTTCCAAGAATTCTTTAACTGTACTGCAAGGTGTCATTAATACGACGAGTGAGAGATATTTGTTTAGTCCAGTTTTCATATAATAAAGTTTATCCTCAGCGGACATTTTAGAGTTTACTCTATTGCACAGGTTGAGTACATCTTCAGCATATCGTAGAGTAGACTCATTATATCCTTGTACTCTATTCTGGAGATCCATGATTAATTTGAATTTTGTCGTATCTGCAATCCTAAAGTCTCGCATCAGTGTTTTCTTAAAGGTTGTCCAATTTGAAAATATTTGGGGAGTGTTTAGCTTTGCCCATTTTTTTGCAGGACCTTTCAGGTAACTTCTGGCATATGCCAGCATCACGTCCTCGGGCCATCGCTGCTGTCTTGCTAAAAGCTCGAGTTCTTCTAGCCATTCTGCTGGGTCCTCTTCAGAATACCCTCCGAAAAATTCTAGGCTTGGGGGTGGTGGCTGGCAGAAGAAAACGTTGTTATTCCAAGAGGCGGCATCTTCAGGATCAACTTTTATGCGTCTTGTTGGCGAGGCGCTAAAAGATCTAATTGGTGGTAGGCCTTGTGTCCGCCTGCTTCTTCTTGGGTTGGAAACAGCATCTCCACCAGTGTTGCGCTGGTGACCTGAGGTATTGGGAAGAAACATTCGAGCAGTCTTTTTGACGTTTATTCACAAACCAAAAGTTTTGAGGCGAAGCACCTTCTAACTAAAGATTATTGACTTAAATAATCTAAAAACAAAAGTATGCAAATTTGACGATACAAAAGTATATAAAATAATTATAGAAAACAAAATTATGTAAAAATGATTATACATGAGAGTTATTAAAAATAAATAATATGTTAAAAGTTAAAATTGGATCCATAAGAAATGATGTAGACAAAACAAGTAAATCAAAATGTGACATGCAAATCAAAGGCTCCAACAGCGCGCCAACAATATATACAAAAAGATAAGAGAAAATATATACATATATTTTACAAGATGGGGGATGAGGAGAGAAGACCTCGTCGCTGGAGGGTCCTGGACCAGGCGATGAGCGGGTCCTCCACCGCTTCTCCGAGCCCAACCTGGACAAAGTAGCGATAAATTCGCAGCTTTGCCGACGCCAGGATGGAAAGGGCGTCGTCCTCAAGGCCGGACCCGCCGAAGACCCAAGCCTTCAGGTCAGGGGGCCGCCCTATGATGTTGAAGGCCTCTCTGATGAGAGGCCTGATGGAACGGCAGCACCAGTAACGGTGGCCGAGGGAGCGGTCGATGGACCCGCAGGCAGGACAGGAGGGGCCGACCGAGGCAGGACCGAGGCAGGGCCCGTCGGGCCGAGCGGGTCGTGAGGCCGTTGAGGAACGGCGTAGCCGTCCCCCGCAGCACCACGGCCGCAGCTAGGGAGCTAGATGAAGGCGTGGACTCCGCCCCGAAGCCCACGGCGTTCTCGGAGGTCAGCCTCCGACAGAAGGCGCCCAGGGCCGCGGCTTCAGCCAGGGCCTAGCGAGCAGGTCGGGCGGTGAGAAGGTCCCGGACTCGGGCTCCGCGCCAGCGGGCAGGGGCCAGGAGGTCGGGAGGGCGAAGGAACCGGCAGCCACCGATGATTGGGATGTCCAGCAGCAGAGATGCGGGGACCGCCCGGTGATTGAGGCTCAGGATCTTGGAGGTCTCCTCCCACAGCTTCAGCAACCGGAGACGGCGGGGCTGGAGACGCGTGCCGTCTGGTGGAGGGCGGATCCAGGCCTCGCTGCCGCTGGCGACCAGCCAGTCGAAGCCGTTCCTGCCTCCGCGGAGCGCGACCTGCACACCCTTGAGAGAGGCG
This sequence comes from Cordylochernes scorpioides, assembly GCA_030710605.1. Classification (NCBI taxonomy): domain Eukaryota; kingdom Metazoa; phylum Arthropoda; class Arachnida; order Pseudoscorpiones; family Chernetidae; genus Cordylochernes; species Cordylochernes scorpioides. The sequence continues at coordinate 108,796,975 of CP092886.1, read as the reverse complement.
AGCTGGAGTTGGGTTGCCCGGTCGAGGAGGCCGAGGCCTCCGATGGCTACGGGCCTCGCCATGACGGCAGCGGGAAGCCACGCCGTGTGCTCGGGCCCCCAGACGAACCTCGCAAGTCTGGCCTGCAGTTTGGCGATGGTCGGGGGTGATGGCAGGTACCCGTGCAGGTGATGCTGAATGGTGGAGCCCACCAGCGAGTTCGCTGCTCTAGCTCGTCCGACGAGGGATAGGCCGCGGGTGAAGGGCGTCCATCTGCGGCAGGCGGACTCCAGAAGGGCGAGAAGATGCTGCTCCTGATGGGCTACGGAGCTTCTGGGGGCGATGTCGAGCCCGAGGACCCTGATGGAGGTGGTCGACCAGGAGGCGCCGAGAGGGGAGTCGCTGCGGTTGCGCCAGGCTCCGCACCAAAGGCCCGCGCTCTTCCCGAGGTTGACGGCGATACCGGAGGCCCGCTTGAAGTCTTCGAGGACGGTCGCCACCCGCTCGAATTCTTCGTCGCGATGGAAAAGGAGGACGATGTCGTCGGCGTAGGCGATGACGTTGCCCACGCCGAGGGTCAACTCCAGGCGACGTAGCAGCGGCCCCGTAGCGATGCTAAAAAGGGCGGCACTCACGGCGCAGCCCTGCCTTAGGCCGTTGAGGAGGGGGAGGCGGTGGTGTGAAAGCCTCCAGCCCGGATCGTTGCGTCCGCCCCGGCGTACAATGACGGCCAGCGGCGAGCCCATGGCGGTTGCCTCCTCAACAGCATCCGTCACCTTGGCGATGTTCCAGGACGGGGACCTCCCGGGGACGGCATACGTCTGGCAGTCTGGTACCAGGGCTCGTAGGTGGGGCTTGAGGCGCCGGTGGAGAATGGCAGCCAGCACCCTGTAGTCGGCCGAGGGCAATGCGATGGGCCTGTATCCCTCAAGGCTTTTAAATTATGCCTATATTATTTTTCTGACTGTTGTCTCTCTATAGTTAATAAAATCTTTTTCATTGTCATTGTCTCTTCCTCGGCCGTGCGACCACGTGGTGCACGAGCTACGCGTTGGTGGCGTGATCGTAGCCAACCAAAAGGAGAGCGCCATTCCAAAAAAAAAGCAAACGGTGACAGAGATGAAAAATGAAGAATTGATTAAGAACGCATGACGCTCGTAACTGTATATTGAATACTGGTATATAATTAATGATATACAGGGTGATCCAAATGTCTTGCACAACTTTAAAAATTAATAACTCCGTGAATATTTGCGCTAGAGCAATGCGGTAAACACCATTGTGTTCAGGATGCAATGGAATTCTTTTATGGCAAATAATGAAAAATTAGAAATTGATTTTAGTTACAATTTTATTCGTTAGATGGCGCTCTACCAGAACCAGAGATTCAGCGGCCAAATTGTTTGATAAATTGATAATTATAAATGATCCACATGTATTTTTACTTTTTGAATACCAGGAAAGAACCCTAATAATATCAAATGATAAATTAATAAAACCCCATTTCGCCAAAAGTAGAATGATTGGATGACAATTTTTGAATGCAATCCGAGATATGTAAAATAGGTATATGCAAACTAAAACATGTGGCAAAAATATTCATATTTTATAAGCGGTTATGTGAAATAGATTGTGTTAGGTGCTAAGAATTTCCTATCCTACAATCGAGCAGAGCAAACACCAACACCTCCAAGAAAAATCAACACTTTTTATTTCCTTTCATAACTAACTAATTTACATCAATTAAAACCAAATATATACACGTAAAGTAGTCAAGTCATCTGGTCAAAATATAAATATATTAATCTATGAATTATCTATAATAAATGTATAGTTTCTTGACAAATTGGCGACACTTGACCATTTAAGAGGAAATTGTCATGATCCAGCGAATTAAATAAAAAGGGGGGTGACAAAATCTATTTGTCGTACTTTATTCCAAATATCCTATGGGCTTGTCAAATGTTATCCTTGCTTATTATACTGTACTGAATTTTAAAAATGTGTCCCCTCAAATAAAAATAATTTTTAGATTAACCTTTCGCGTTGAATAACGTGGGAGTAAAATTATTTTTTATTTTTTTGCGCAAAATTTGTAAAGTTAGGGGTGTACAGTGAATATTCCTTATGCCATTTCTTCTGAAGAGCAAAAAGCGATAAGATAAACATAAGGGGTAAAATTGTATGTACCAGTGTTGTAAGAGAAGTTATAGCACTTTTGTCCGCACGACATAAGATGTGAACAAATGACAAACAAAAAAAATACTGTTGACAAATGTGGTAGGCCGGCATCTATAAGCACGCGACTCAATGTACTCCCCTAGCCAAAAAACGCAAGGCGTCAAGTCTGGTGAACTTGGAGGCCACTGGTGTATAAAGTGGCGACTTATCACACGATCTTCACAGAAAGTCTCCTTCAGCAATTGTTTGACAAAGCGGGAGATATGAGGAGGTCCATTATCTTCCATGAATGTTATTTCGCTTAGTGCTTGTCTGTCCTTGCAATATGGGAATAGACTTTCCTTTCAAAAGTTGAACATAATGTTCAACAGTTACAGAAACGGTTTTAAAAGTTCTTCCAATGATTTCTTCAAATAAATATGGCCAAATAATAAAATAAGAAGTGAACCCACACCATTATTTAACTCTGGGCTGATGAAGTGGCATTTCTGTAAATATCCTAGGGTTTTTGTTGTCCAAATGCGGCTGTTTCGAGTCTTAACCTCTCCGTTCAGAGAAATGTGAGCTTCATCTGTCCACAGAACATTCGACGGACAGTTTTCATCAAAATTCCAGAGATACAGTCTTCTCAAAAGTTTTTATTATTCGCCTTGGAGAGTAAGCAACTCATGGGTCCCTCACCGCTTCGAATAACTTTAAAGGTATGAAACGCTTGTAAAACTTCAGTGGCAGATTCTGAATTGCAATAAAAATTTTCACCAAGAGTGCTCTATCCTGTAGTGACGGTAAAATATATTGTTGTGCATGTAAATATATGAATATTATTCGCATTTTTCAATGCCTCATTATGTAAAAATATATGTGTATATAAATTGCACATTAGTTGTTGGCCGAACCAATAACCATACACACCTCATCTCGTTAACGGAAGAGTGTTCTTTGTCTGGTTTGCCTTTTTTACTCTCTTTGGAGTAGATTTGCGTTTCGATAGTTTTTATTTATGGAGCCGAACCAGTATGATGGCGGTGATGGAGGAAGTCAGCAGGCCAACGACAGGCCGCCGCGTCCTGAGGACGAAGACCTCCTCCCATCAGCAATTTAAATTAAACAGCAAAGCGAACTTGTTCAACTTTGGGTGCCGAACCTTCGAGACGATTATTTCCGACACCAGCCTGGACTCCCCCGAAAAAATACAGATGGCCACCAGAGGACTGATGCTGACTCTGGTCCAAGAGGCAGAACCTTTTCTTGAGGACGCCTTCAAGGGAGCCAGTCTAGGAAGACCCAATCCCACAGCCACCGTCCCAATTCCCTCCACCTCATTCGCCTCGGTAGTGGCAGAGAAAGACAAACCGATAAGGCCTGCGCCTCCGAAACCCAAAGCGAAAGCCACATTTGTGTATCTGGCTCCATCCTTTGAATCGCATGTCGTCGTCAGGTCGGCTAACCCCAAAGCCAACCCAAGGGAAATTCAAAAGATTCATCTTTCCCTAGCGTCATCAAAAGACGTGGTGGTGTCCATCAACACCAGCGGCAAGGTGGTTTTCCACACCAAAACAACCCAAATAGCAAAGTCGCTGGCCACTGGGCTGACCTCCCTGCCAACGGGCCTAAGCTGCCACAAGCGCCTGGTTATCCTACCAAGATACTGCCTCTTCAGAGTGGACGGGGAGGTGCGGTACGAGGAGATATGCGAGAACTTCCGCTCCAGCCACTCCGTGCAGTCACTCCAGAGAAAATGTGACATCAGGTTAGTTCATCGATCGTATAATGCGGAACACAGCACTAGTAAAGTGTTCATCGAAGTGGACAACCAAGTCGCCGAAATCCTCGGTCAATATGGACGTATCCCTGTGGCGGGTCTAATGCCCAGGTATGAGCGCAGTCATATTTTAAAGCAATGCTTCCGTTTCTGTGGCTTCGGCCACCGCGCTTCTGCCTGTCCGGATGTCCGTCCAATCTGCTATCGCTGCACCTCTTCAGAGCATGAGGGCATCCAATGCCCGGTCGAGCCAAGCCAAAGCCGCTGCTGCCGCTGCAGAAAAAAATCTGGAGCTCCCATCAACCACTTTGCCACCTCATCTACCTGTCCCTTTGTAAAAGAGAGAATAGCCCGAACAAGAAACAATGTCTAGGACATTGCGTGTCCTGCAGGTGAACGCTAAAAAAATCACCAACTGCCATTCTTGAAATTGCAAATTTGGCAAATTCGACACAGGCCGACATCCTGCTCCTGCAAGAACTCCCAACTAACTTCTGGCCCACACCTGGGTTTCAGGCATTTTTTGTCACAGGCGCCTATATCCCCTCGGGAATTGTGGCACGTAGCAACTTTCATCCCATCCCTCTAACCTCCCCAGACACCGCCAAATCCACCATAACCATATGTCTAGAGCGGAATATCATCGCGGTGTCCTCGGCCTACTGCCACGTCCTTAGAGCTGTCGATGATATCATCCCTCTTCTGGAAGATACGATAAGACGGGCCTCTCTTCCAGTGATCCTGGGTATGGACACTAACGCCCACTCTCCTACCTGGGGCATCGGTGCGATGTTGGACTTCCGGGGTGCTAATCATAAAGAGTTCGCCAGCTTCAATGATCTTTATTTCCTGGGATCCCCTGTGGACTCGACCTAGTCGAATAGGCCTTTATCTTCTTCTATAGATGTCACCTAGGCATCCAGCTCACTGGCTATCCATGCCATTAGAGGGATATTAGATGAGATGGCCTTCACTGACCATATACCTATCTGGACTACATTCATAGACATGGCCAATAACTAGACAAACTCCTCCTGGGTTGAATCCTCATGAAAATAACATACCTTTATTAAGACACTATTGTATTACAAGGGGATTCTCCTAAAAGGTTATATATATATATATATATATATATATATATATATATATATATATATATATATATATATATATATATATATATATATATATATTAAAAAACGAAAGAAAAAAATAAAAGATAAAAAGATCAGGTGTTGAAATCAATATTAAAAATGGCATATCCTGACCAGGAGCACATGTGCTTTTCAGAAGGCAGAGCGCCATCTGGTGGAACAGAAATCAACTATTCATTGATTTAGCCTGTTCCCTGATATTTGGCCAACCCAATTTCTTGATAAATCAAGAAAAGCCATCCACGAACGCGTTTCGCGCTTTTGGCGCTCGTCAGCGTGGAGTAGGCTGAACCATTGCGACCAAAAAATAATTTTTGATCCCAATGGCTTCCTGAAAAGTCTTAATAAAGGTATGTTATTTTCATGAGGATTCAACCCAGGAGGAGTTTGTCTAGTTATTGGCCATGTCTATGAATGTAGTCCAGATAGGTATATGGTCAGTGAAGGCCATCTCATCTAATATCCCTCTAATGGCATGGATAGCCAGTGAGCTGGATGCCAGAGTGACATCTATAGAAGAAGATAAAGGCCTTTTCAGGAAGCCATTGGGATCAAAAATTATTTTTTGGTCGCAATGGTTCAGCCTACTCCACGCTGACGAGCGCCAAAAGCGCGAAACGCGTTCGTGGATGGCTTTTCTTGATTTATCAAGAAATTGGGTTGGCCAAATATCAGGGAACAGGCTAAATCAATGAATAGTTGATTTCTGTTCCACCAGATGGCGCTCTGCCTTCTGAAAAGCACATGTGCTCCTGGTCAGGATATGCCATTTTTAATATATATATATATACATGAGTGAGGAGGAAAATCAATTTAGAGGAGTGGGGGAGCAATCAGCCGTTATCTGGGGAGTAGAGCACTTCTTTCCTGATTTTATCAATCGCCTTGAAAAATTTTAAATACTTATAAACAAATGTTTCATCCAGCAAAAGTGTAGTAAGCATTTTATATACATGTTGTTCATTATAGTGAGTTAGCCCCGAAATTTCGTGAATTTCCAGTCTTTTTTCCTGTAGGAATGGGCAATGGAATAGATAATGGACCAAATTGTCTTGGATGCCAGCATTGCAGAAGTAGCAATTTAAAGGGTCGCTGTTCCAAATTTCCGTGATATCCTCGGGGAAAATAGCCATAGAATCCTTTGACGGGCTATAAATCGTTTATTTTCAAAGGGAGGTTTTATAGTAAGTAGTCCTCCGTCATAAAGGAGCTACTTAGAGATTGGTAGTGAATAAAATGAGTTGAGTTTTGTATCTTAGCTCGGTCAAATTGGAGTAGCTGGTCCACTGTGGTTAGAATAATTCTAGACATTTCTCCTGCACAACCATATAATATTTACAGTTCTTAAGAAAAGAAAAACCTATAGAGTCAATGATGTTTTTCAGGTTATAAATAAAGTTGTTTCCCGCTTTTCCCACAATTCAAACTTTCCAGAGCAGGGACAAGCAAACATAAGGTTATCTTGTCCTGTACATTTTTAAAATCCGTATCCAGAACTTTAGAATCAATTTCGTAATGTTTAATCCAAGGGACATCCTTCCGGTTTCTGTTCACATGATATATCCCGGAGTGAATTTGGGAAGGTCAAGAAAGCTCCGTAAGAAAATATCATGGATCTGGTTTACAACTCCTATCTGATTCGTCGCTCGCAGTGGAGCCGAGTTAACAACGTGAATAAAACTATGGAGTCGAGTAGTTTCATCACTGCTCCTAACGATTTGGTTCTTGACTTAGATAGTATTCTCCATACTGCGTTTGTAGCAACCAATGCTTTGCTTTTAAAGTGCTTCGCCACGTAAGCAGTCGGATTCTTGGTTGTTAAGGGATAGCCAAGATACGTATATTTTGAGGATACTGTCAAAGGTTGCTGGCCCCAAAACCAAACGTCAGATCTGGCCAAGCGGCCCCCTTTTCGAAACACTACGATTTTAGACTTGGATTGGTGTTCAGAATTAAACCATTTTCCTCAAAATATATTTTTATTGAATTAATCTTTATTTAGAGATTTATCTTGGATTCACCAAATAGGGCTATATCATCTACAAACAGGAGGAGGTGGATAGTTCCATGGCCCGGTAAGTATATACCTGGCAGGTCAGAAACATCCAGCGTAGCAACCAGATCGTTAATGAAAATAATGAATAAATACGGTGAAAGAGGTTAACCCTGAAGAACACCTGATTGTATTTTGATAAATTCTGTAAAAGAGCCATTCCATCTGACCGCTGCCATCATTTGAGCATAATACGAGGGGTGTCCCATAAGTCGGTGGCCCGACATATAAAGAAAATTACTAATAAAATGATTATGATTTATTTTCCAACATAATCCCCTTTAAGGTCTATACACTTTTTCCAGCGATGTTCTAATGCTTTTATGCCCTTCAAAAAGAACGATGTTTCAAGCGACTAAAAAAAAGAGGTTACAGCATCAATGACCTATTCATCTGACCTAAAATGAATGCCAGAAAGTGATTTTTCAAATGAGGAAATAGGTGGAAGTCAGACGGAGCTAGATCAGGTAAATAGGGTGCATGTGGTAAAAGTTTAAAGCCATAATCATAAATAGCAGCCATGGCTTGCAGCGACCGATGACTCGGAGCATTGTCATGATGGTAACCAATCTTCCTGGACAACTTTCCTCTTTTCTTTTTTTGATAGCTTCTCGTAGTTGCTTCACAAGATTTGCATAATAATTTCCAGTGATGTGTTGACCCTTATTCAGAAATTCTAGAAGAAGTACACCCCCAGAATCCCAAAGGACAGACACCATAACCTTCCCTGCTGATGGAACTGTCTTGGCTTTCTTGGGGGGGGGGGGGGGGGGGGAACCGGAGTATCTCCATTGCATGGATTGTTGCTTAGACTCTGGTGTAAAGTGATGGGCCCAAGTCTCATCCATTGTAAAAAATCTATTGACAAGTTCCTCTGGATTGACTTCAAATAACACAAGGTTGTCCGAAGATAACTTTCTCCTTACAGCCTTTTGATCGGGTGTCAAAGGTCAAAGTTCAAAAGCAGAAAGCTTCCTGAGGCCCAAGTGTTCTCTCGTGATCCGATCTACTGTTGTTTTTGGAATACCCAAAGTCTCTTCTATCTGACGAACTGTCATATTTCTCTCCAACATAACCAAATCATGTATCTTGTCTATGTTTTTTTGAGTTTTCCTGGTTTTCCTGGTCGATGTTCGTCTTCGGTGCTGATCCTTCCTAATTTAAAAGCAGCTACCAATTTTTACTGTGCTATAGGAAAAGGAGCATCTTCCCTTAATGTATCCACAATATCTTCATAGATTTCCTTCGGCGACATTCCTTTCTTACAAAGATATTTTATTACAGCACGAATCTCGCTTGTGTACATTTCAGATGATTCCTGTTTCTTGTCCTCTTTCAGAACCTATAACAAAAAAAAACGGTTAGTTGTAGAAACTTAAAAAAATTACATATCTTTATACAAGACTTTAAGGTATAAATGGTAAAATTTATTAGTTTCTTATATTTCGTTGTCATGGTCGGCCCACGTACTTATGGGACACCCCTCGTAGTTCTGTATAAATTTGATAAATCGCCCACTTAAGCTAACAAGCGCAAGCTTTCTCCATAATAGTAGATATGGAACTGTATTAAACGTTTTTTTTAAGATAAAAAAGAATGCGTAAAGTTTCCTCCTTTTGCGGTTTAATGAATTTGGATTAGTGATACGTAAGCGTTGAAGTTATGGTCTTGGCACGAGTAGCCCTTTCTGAATCCTGCCACGTTTTCCGCTATGAGTTTTATATTTTCAGTCCAATTACATAGTCTATTTTTTAATATGGATGTAAAAGGTTTTGACAAGTTGCTTATAAGGGCAATTCCCCTATAATTTGATGGTGTAACTACCCTATTAAACGAGGCCTCTACCCCAGAAGATATTGATAGGGTGGTCCTCCTTCTGACTTCCATCCTGCAATCAGCTTGTGACTCTTCCATGAGGAGACGTTCCATCACTACAAGACCATCAAAGCCATGGTGGAACCCCGAACTGAGTCGGCTCAGAAGGTTGGTTATCTCCTTCCGCCGTTACAGTCAGAGTGTCCGGTGTCCCATTAGGAATATCTTCCGCGGTTTATACCGAGCGTGCCATAATCTACTGAAAGCGGCTATACGGAAAGCTAAAATCCTGGTTTAATTTCCGCAAGGAGGTGTCATCCTCATCCTGATGTGCCATACATCGATTTATCGCCCGGGGACGCGGCCCCCGAGAGGTCCGCCACTTCTCAAACATGATAACGGCTTTCCTTACAATCCTCATGAGACTTGCCAGGCCGTGTTAAATCACTTTTTCCTACCTGACACCAGACCTTACCCGCAAAGTAATGCAATTCCTGCGCACTGAGACGAACCTGAATTCAAACCCTGAGAAGTTTTGCGAGCCTTTCATGCCTGTGGAAAAAGGAAAGCCCCGGGCCCTGACGGTCTTGGTTCAAAATGCCTAGACCTGGGCGGCCCTTACATACAATTCCTGCTAGCCGAATTGTTCACCAAATGCCTCCGTATGGGCCACTTCCCCCGTCCATGGAGAGAAGGCCGCCTCATACTTCTGCCTAAACCCTCCAATTCAGCCACCAGTCACCTGGAGAAATACAGAACTATTACTTTGTTGAACACTATGGCTAAAGTGTTTGGAGATGTGTCTTGGCCTCACTTCAGTGGCTCACGGATTGTCATGGATGGTTCTTTGAGTATCAATACGGTTTTGTAAATGGTCGTTCAGCGGAAGATGCACTGGCAAGTCTCGCTCAATTCTTTGAAGGAAGACAAGCTCACTGGAGGAAAACCTTTGTCATCAGCTTGGACATCAGTAAGGTCTTCGACACTGTTTGGAGGCCGGCAATCATACAAAATCGTGAACATCTAAATTGTCCAGAGTCTATTACCTGCTTATTAAAAAGCTTTTTTGAAGACGGGAGGGTTTCTTACTCAGCTTGGACAGCAACAGAATGTACGTCCTCCCAGCTCGGCACTCCCCAGGGTTCAGCGCTAAGTTCTTTCCTGCGGAACATAGTAGCTCGGACCATCTTCACCCTTCCCTCCATCAAAGATAGCCGATTAATAGCTTATGTGGACAACTTCACCCTTCTGATTCAGATTAGCGGTCGCCTGCCGGTTTCTGCCACTAACAACTTCTTGGAGAGGTTGACATCTTTGTGCACGATGGTCTTAATATAAACCCCAGTAAGACACAAGCTTGCCTGTTCCAATGGCGTAATGTCCACCCGAACTCCGAGACAGGACTTAGAATCCTTGGTCAACCTTTAAACATCAGGACGACCTTCACAATCTTAGGAGTGGAGTTTGGCCAGACCCGCGGATTTGTCGCCCACCTACGCAAGATCACACGTAGATGCAGATCAATAATCCCACGACTCACCCACTCCATACAGGGTAAATTTGGAATCTCCTTTTCAGCTGGAACTAGGATTTTTGACGCGGTAGTGGTACCTGCCTTCCTTTACGGAGCGTCAGCATGGGGACGTCGTGCTCTCTCCAGCGAAGGCATTAGGCAGCTTAGGAGCCTTCACTGCAATTTTGCGAAACGTGTACTGAGAGCAGGTCCTTGCACACCAACAGTCTCAGTCATTTCCATCACCGGCAGCCCTCCTCTCGAAATTATTGTTGGGTCTCGTACGGCGTTCCTAAAGGAAATCAATGAAGAAAATTTTAAATCTAGACCAGGCCCTGCTTCTTTGACATACCCTCCGGATAGACGTCAATTGTCTTTCAGTCTAAACATCGATGAGATAACAACAGCTATAATATTTACAGACGGATCAAAAAATGAGGCTGGGGTGGGCGCTGCAATTGTTCTCTCATCAGACGACCAGCAGCCCGTTCTCTTACGGCTCCATCAAGACTGCACAGCCTTCCAGGCTGAACTTCTGGCAATCCGCTAGGCGGTCCGCCTGGTAGAGGAAGGTTATTCAAGAAATGAGATCACTATCTGGTCGGACTGCAGATCAGCTCTGTCAGCCATATGTACGTCAGGTCCAGTTCGATCGACATTAGTAGCTGAGATTATTCTCGCCCTGAACACCAACAAAAACGTAAATCTGTGTTGGGTGCCGGGACACTGCGGCATCGACGGAAACGAAAGAGCAGACAGAGCTGCTAAGAACACGGCCGTTTCGATCTTAGAGCCATCATTTTCCATCCTGCCTAGAAGCCTGGTCCGTAACCACTCACGCGCGGCAGCCCTAGACGCATGGACCGAGGTTTATTGCCGGGACCACTCCAACAGACACCTGAGGAGAATAGCCCATACTCCAGATCGGCTGCTCCAATTCCTCCCTAAGGTATTTCCTGGAGAAGTCACCACCACCTTACTCACAGGACATGGCCATGTTCGGGCAAACTTGGTTCTCTGGCATCCTGGGGAAGACCCATCTTGTCCACATTGTAAGGAGGAACACAGACTGTGGACCACCTTCTATTCAGATGCCCTGCTTTCATGCGACACAGAATGCAGACAGCCCTGCTGCTTGGGAAGACATCCTTCGACGCAGTCTCGTTGGCCTGACTCCCGGGGTTCTCTGCAGGCATGAAACTTCCTGACCAGCTGGTTCGGCTCCGCAATTGGCTTTGTGTAAATATAATCTAAAGCAACTGGTTTCTACTAGTTAGCTGGACAGCCCGGGCGGTTGGCGTTTCTTACGATCCAGGGGCCCAGGTTATCCTTATTATCCTTGGCCGAACGGAAGAATAAGAGCTAAATAAAGACTCTTGGTCAAGTTTGAGTTATTGTAGTCTAAATACGACACAAAAAAAACAAAAGTGGCGACGAGGATGCGGAATCTACAGAGGCGTCTACGCAAGTATAGCTACTACATCTTTGGAACTTTCTGGATCAAGAAAAAAAAAGAAGTAGAAAAGATCAGCATGACTAGTTCAACGTTTAATAGTACCTTTAAGATGCTATAGCCCAGTGGAGGATACCTTCGATCTTTTTTACAAACATTTAAGGCTTCTTTTATGTCAAATGATCTGAAGAAGAAGAAGAGAGTGCCGATTTTTACCTCGTTACTAGATTCTGAAACTTTGAAGAATTAAGCATTCAAAGAATTAAGCTGCATTTGGATCCAAAGAAGAAAGTGATACCACAGCGATGCAGATTTTTGAAGAAAATTCAACAAGAAGGAGAATCAATTCTGGAATATCTTGGGGAATTGAAACATTTATCAATAAATTGTAATTTTGGCGATATGCTGGGAACCATGTTGCGAGACCGTTTTGTGGCTGGAAATAAGTTGGAAAGCCTGCAAAAGAAGCTACTACAAGAGGACGACGATGACATCCTGGATAAAGTTTTTGCAGTGGCGATCTCGTTCGAACTGGCGGAGATAAATACAAGAGAATTATAAGATAAATTAGTGGCCAAGATATCCCTTGTGAATGGAATGAATAAAAAGGGTAAGTACAATAATAGTAAGGCGCAGCATAGGCCTTTCCGGCAAAGAGGTAAAATAATGTGTTATAGATGTGGTGAAAGACATTCACACGTGGCCTCTGTTTGCCCTCATAGAGCAAAGACTTGTTTTAAATGTAAAAAAACTGGGTCATTCAAGTAGGGTCTGCAAAGCTAGTAAAAGAAAAGTGCGGATGTAAATTTGTACAATAGGACTTTATATATTCTGTACAGGGCGAAACTGATGCCACAATAAATTTAACAGTAGATTGTTACTCTTTGTGCTTTACAATAGATACAGGAAGTCCAGTTACGTTAATACCTAAATATATTCATAAGAATTATTGGCAAGGTAAAGAATAATTTCCAACAAATTTATGATTAAAATCCTTTTGTGGTAAATCAATAGAGATTATAGGTCAAAGAAATGTTTTTGTAAAAGAAGCCAACCGATATTTAGGATTAATAGTTGTAAATGAAAAAATCCAGGTATAATTTTATTAGGAAAAGAATCGCTTGAACAGTTAAAATTTGATTATTCTAGATTGTTTAGCACTAAAAATATAAATAATGAATCTAATAGAAATAGTTTGATGGATAGGTATGCAGATTTGTTTAACAAAGATTTGGGCTGTATAAAGGATGTTAGAATAAATTTTAAATAAAAAAAGGATGTGACTCCTGTGTTTTGTAAAGCCAGAAGTTTACCTTTCTCTCTAAAAAACAAAGTAGAGAATGAAATTGATCGTTTAGTGAATACTGGCATTTTAGAACCTATAGTTCATGCAAATTGGGCTGTACCAATAGTACCGGTATTAAAAAAGGATGGTAATTGTGCTGAGAACATGTAAGAAAACATGTACCTATGTTTTCCCACGTGACGCAGCGGAGCGTGGCCTTGGCTGCACGGGTGAGTCAGTTGTTGTTTTGCTCTCTGTATAGATGGACATTAAAACATGGTGGCAGCGATAACTGGATAAAATACGAACCCGTATATTGCAAAATATCGATTTTTGCGTACCTTGGAAGATAATTCAACATGGCTCAGATTCAACCTCCAGAAACTTTCGACTTCTCGACTCCCAACGAATGGCCCAAATGGAGGAAGAGATTCGAACGATACCTCGTGGTCAGTGGAATGAAGAAGAAAGAGGAGGCGGACAAGATCGATTTGTTCATGTACTTGATGGGCGATCGCGCGGATGATATATTCAGGACCTTCAAGTTCGAAAAGGAGGAAGAGGCAACGAAAATTGATTCCGTCCTCAAGGCGTTCGACAGCCACTTCTGTGTCAGAAAGAATATTATCTACGAACGTGCGAAATTTAATTCAAGAATCCAAGAGGATCGGGAGCCAGTGGACGAATTCATCACTTCATTGTACAAATTGGCTGATAGTTGCGAATTCGAGGGTCTTCATGAGCAGTTGATCCGTGACCGAATAGTGGTTGGAGTGAGGGACAAAGCTTTATCTGAAAGAATGCAGTTGGACAGCGAACTGACTTTGGAAAAGGCGGTGAAAATGGTTCGACAGCAGGAAGCCGTTCGACAGCAGCAAGTCGACCTGCAGCGTCCCTCAACAAGCCAAAAGGTCAATCAGGTGAAGTTCAATTCGAAGAAGCAATCACCGAAACAACAACAGCAGCCTTCGAGGAAGAAGGAGAAGTCAGCCATAACAAGATCACGATGTCCAAAGTGCGGAGGTTTCACCCACAGGGAAGGACAGGCTTGCCGTGCTGAAGGACAGAAATGTAACCTGTGTTCAAAAACAGGCCATTTTGCAAATTGCTGCCCAGATAAGCAGGAGAAGACTGCGGAAGTCAAAGCTGTTTCTGAACTTGATGAAGAAATTGGTTTTCTCCTGGAGGTCTCAGCTGTGGAGGATTCATCTAATCTCGATGATGATGAAGGCGAGTGCAGGAGGCGATGGACAGCAGAAATCCAAGTGAACGGGAAAAAGGTGAAGTTCAAGCTCGACTCCCAGGCGGATGTTACATGTGTTCCTCTGTGTCTCTTCAAGAAGATAATGGGACAGCAACGACTAGTGGAAAGTGATATCAACATTAGAGCTGCTGAATTCTCCGAACTTCAGACTGTGGGTATGTTTATATCAACGCTGCGAAATGGCAATTATGAAATCAAGGAGAAGATTTATGTCATTCGTCGTTTGAGTGAACCTCTTCTGAGTCGCCGGGCATGTGAGCTCTTGAACCTGGCGAGGCGGATTGAAGTGGTTGCGACGAGAATTAACCCGATCAAGGAATTCCCTGAAGTATTTGAAGGACTGGGACAGCTCGGAAACCCTTACGAAATCAAATTGAAACCTGGAGCAAAACCATATGCTGTGCATACTCCTCGACGGGTACCAATACCTTTGATGGAAAAGCTCAAAACAAGATTGGACATCCCTGGAAAGCAGCTGCTCGACGCCGATGCGTTATCCAGACAACCACTTCTTACAACCGAGGGAGGTGAAGACAAACAGCCGACCTCAGCGCATATAAATGCAGTTCTCTCGTGTATAACCGACAAAGACGAGATGTTGACGAAGATTTTTGAAGCTCAACAAGAAGATACGACCCTGAAAGCAGTAGTCAACTACCTTGAGCAGGGCTGGCCAGATAAGAAGATGTCACAGGTTCTGCTCTCTTATTGGCATGTCAAAATTGAACTCGGCGTTCAAAATGGACTACTGATGCGTAGCTGTCGTCTTGTTATTCCAGCAAGTATGAAACTGGAGATCCTAGATAAGTTGCACGCTGGGCACTTCGGGATTACAAAAACAAGACTTCGCGCACGTGAGACGGTATGGTGGCCTGGAATTTCGGAGGAGATCGCGGAAACGGTCAGAAAGTGCAGTGTTTGTATCCAGGAAGCCGTCTCAAAACATGAACCTTTGATACCAACCAACTTTCCTACACGACCGTGGCAAAAGATTGGAATGGATTTGTTCAAGTTCGAGAATAAGTGGTATCTAGTCGTCATTGACTATTATTCTCGATTTCCTGAAGTGGTTCAGCTGGATCGGCTCACAGCCAGTGTGGTGGTGCGTAGTTGCAAATCCATATTTGCCCGACATGGAATACCAGAAACTGTTGTAAGCGATAATGGGACGCAATTTGGAGCTGCTCGTGAATTTGCAAATTTCGCAAGGCAGTACGGATTCCAACATGTCACTTCAAGTCCTCGATTCCCGCAGAGCAATGGGATGGCAGAAGCAGGTGTGAAAATTGCTAAGTTGATCCTCAAGAAAAATCAAGACCCATCGCTTGGACTCCTGGAGTATCGATCGACCCCTTTGGAGAACGGTTACAGCCCTGCTGAGCTTCTCATGGGACGTAAACTCCGAACGACCTTGCCAATTGCACCAGAGAATCTTAATCCAAAGTTGGTGGACTCTCAGGCCCTGAAAAGAAAGGAGGGGAGAAGGAGAAAGGATATGAAATCCAGATATGATCGACGCTGCGGAGCTACGGACATGGAGGAGCTATCCGAAGGTGACACGGTTTGGATTACAGATATGCGAACCTGGGGGATTGTAAAGAAGAAAGCATCGACACCAAGGTCGTATATGGTTGATACTCCAGTTGGGACATTACGTCGAAACAGGTTCCATCTACGAAAAGGATATGCAGTGCAATATCCAGCCGACCCATCGACGCCGACCTTTTCGGGGGAGGAACTGGTTGAAAATGAAAAGACCCCAGTTGTGGATTATCCCTCTAACGACTCAGAAGACGGCCAGATAAGAACCCGGAGTGGAAGAATTGTTAAACCTGTGGATCGCCTTCATTATTAATTATATTATGCATTTAAAGTTTGTAATGTATATATATATTTCAAGTCTTAAAAAGGGGGATGTGCTGAGAACATGTAAGAAAACATGTACCTATGTTTTCCCACGTGACGCAGCGGAGCGTGGCCTTGGCTGCACGGGTGAGTCAGTTGTTGTTTTGCTCTCTGTATGGATGGACATTAAAACAGTAATGTAAGTATATGTGGTGATTTTATATGTAGAGCTAATAAAACAATAGAATTAGATATGTATCCCCTTCCATCAATCGTTGAGATATTTTTAAAATTATCTGCAAGCACCGTATTTTCGACTCTAGACCTATCGAGGGCCTACTTACAAGTAATGTTAGCGGAAGAAGCTAAAGAGCTGTTGTTAATATAAACACAACAAAGGGATTGTTTTCTTATAAAAGACTACCATATGGCGTAGCGGTAGCACCAAATAAATATTAGAGGATTATGGAAGGTATATTTGCTGATTTTCCAGGTGTGGCCTGCTACATACATGATATTTTGGTTGCAGGAAAAGACTTTGAAGATCATGAACAAAAGTTGGATTTAGGTTTAGAAGTTTGCTAGAAAAAGGTTTAAAGTTAAACAGAGATAAATGTAAATTTAAAAAGGATTCGGTGGAATATTTAGGTTTTAAAATTGATAAATATGGACTGCATCTCTTAGAAAATAAAATTAAAGCAGTGATAGAGGCGCTTGAACCTAAAAATATTTCGCAATTGAGATCTTTCATAGGACTCTTAATGTATTATTCTAGAATCATAAAGAATATAGCAAACATTTTAGCGCCATTCTAACAACCTTTGGAAAAAAATTGTAGATGGAATTGGACGAAATATAACATAGAATGTTATTTAAAAAATGTAAATCATTATTAACTGATAAGTCTGTTTTGGCACATTACGATGCACACAAATAATTGGTTATGGCTTGTGACGCATCGAGCTATGGACTAGGCGTTTTTTAGTCATAGAAATGATAGAAAGGAAGAATTCCCTATAGCTTTTGCTTCTAGAACATTAACTGAAGCGGAGAAATGGTACTCTCAACTAGAAAAGAAAGCGTAAAGCATAATCTATGGCGTTGAGAAATTCAGAAAATACTTACTGGGACGAAATTTTCTATTGATCACCGACAACCGACCCTTAATGAATATATTTTCACCTCAGAAACCAATTCCCATATGTGCAGCATCCAGAATTAGAAAACGGTCCTTAAAATTAGCTGCATTTAATTATACTGTGGAATTTCGAAAAACTAGTGATAATTTCAATGTTGACCCATTGTCACGTCTTCCTTTAGAATCGAGTGTCAGGTAGTCTCTTGATTAAGACCAGGTACTTCTTCTCAGCAAGTTGAATGAGGTACCGTTCTCTTTTAGGGAGGTAGCATATGAGACGTCCCGAGATAAAATACTATCTATAGTATTAAGGAATATTAGAGAAGGCAACTGTGTGTGTGTGTGGAAATTCACAAGGGTACCGAGGGAAAATCCACTAGTTCCTTATTATAAGATCAAAGAAAAATTAAGTTTGGAGTTTGGTTGTCTTCAATGGCGTGAAAGAGTGGTGATTCACAAAAAAATAAGATCTTTAATTTTAAATGACTTGCATGAAATAAACATGGGGATTGTTGAAATGAAGGTGATTGCCAGACGGTATTTTTGGTGGCCAGGCATAGACAGTAACATCGAGTTGGCTAGAGAATGTAGAGTATGCCAAGAATCGGCAAGCATGCCCCCGGCTACCAACTCGGAATGGACTTGGCCCAAAAAACCGTGGCATCGACTTCATTTTGATCTAGCGGGTCCGTTCATGGGAAGAATGTTTTTGGTTTTCGTCGTGATTCTCAACACACGTGGATAGAAATTTTTATTCTCATAGATATTACCAGCAAAACATTTATAAGTCATCTCAGAGAAATTTTCGCCAGATTTGGATTGCCCGAATTTTTGGTTACAGATAATGGAAGACAGTTTGTCTCCGGTGAATTCGAGCAATTTACCAAAATGAATGGTATACGGCACACTTAACACCAGTCCGTATAATCTTAGTACGAATGGTTTAGCTGAGAGATATGTAAGAGAGTTTAAAAACTATTTGAGAAAGAATAATGGGAAGGATGATTTAGAGGCGAATAAACAAAGATTCTTATTTGATCATAGAGCATTCCCCCAAACTGTAATGGAATCCCCCGCGGAACTTCTAATGAAGAGAAGTTTAAAATCAAGATTCTCGAATTTAATACTAAAGATGGGAAATCCGCGAGAGGTATTTCATGAGGCCTTACGAAGGCAGGAGCAGTTTACTACAGGTTGCGAGGTTTATTTCTGCAACTATGCAACTGGACCTGAATGGAAAAAAGTACCATTTTGAAATTATTGAGCTACCGTCACTACCTTATAGGTTGCGAGGGCCTCGTATATAAGAGGCATATCAATCAATTGCGACCTGTGACAAAGAAACAAGTGGAGACAAGAAATTTGATACTTCCTCGAACATCAGGAGAGATGCCTTAGGTGGAAGTTAGAAAGAAAGTAAAGAGGAGCCTGTTGCTGTGCGCGTGCCCTTTGGCACTCCTAGACCGGAGCTTGCTGCTGTGCAGGTGCCCTCTTGCACACCTAGACCGGAGACTGCTTCTATGCACGTGCCCTCTTGCACTCCTAGACCGAAGACTACTTCTGTTCACGTGCCCTCTTGCACTCCTAGACCGGGGACTGCTGCTGTGCAAGTGCCCTCCTGCAGTCCTAAACCGGAGACTTGCCGCTGTGCAAGTGCCTGTCCGCAGTCCTAGACCTCAGAGAGCCAGGAAACCCCCAGACCGACTGGAGTATTATTAAGGTAGGAGATGCCTCATTATGTAAAAATATATCTGCATATAAATTGGACATTTGTTGTTGGCCGAACGGAAGAATAAGAGCTAAATAAAGAGTCATGGTCAAGTTTGAGTTGTTGTACGTCTAATTACGACACAACATAAATTATCAGAGAAAGATAAATATTTTTCAAATGATTAATAGGCCAATCCCCTAATAGTATGTTCAAATCAATATGCTTGAGGGATAAGTCTCTTTCAAATAAATTTATTTATTTCAAGCTTTCGGGCACAACCACCCTTCGAAAGGAAAAAAAATTAAATATTTTTTCCTGTCGAAGGGCGGTTGTGCCCGAAAGCTTGAAATAAATAAATTTATTTGAAAGAGACTTATCCCTCAAGCATATTGATTTGAACATTTTTCAAATGAATCAAAATAAATATAATAATATTCAGAGAGAGTTGATTAAAAAAAATAGAAATTTATTATATTCAAAATTTAAATCGCTGAGGGGATTCCAGCAAACCGCATCAAAAAATATACCTATTTTTTGCTATATGTTTTGATTTGTATTTACCTATTTTACATATCTCGGATTGCATTTAAAAATCGTCATCCGTTCTTCTACCTTTGGCGAAATGGTGTTTTATTAATTTGTCATTTGATATTATTAGGGTTCTTTCCTGGTATTCAAAAAAGAAAAATAAGTGTCAATCAGTTATATTTTTCAATTTATCAAACAATTTGGCCGCTGAATCTTTGATTCTGGTAGAGCCCCATCTATCGAATAAAATTGTAACTAAAATCAATTTCGAATTTTTCATTATTATCCAAAAAATACCCATTGCATCCTGAACACATATATTCGCGGAGTTCTTAATTTTTTAAGTTGCGCAAGACTTTCAGATCTCCCTGTATTTAGTGGATTTTTACAATATCTTTCTCTTTTGAACTTATATATTTTACGCAAAGCATTTTTTGTTCATCATACAGGTTGGAATGCAGTAAATGCAGTAAAATGCAGTAAATATATTTTGAATTACTCTAACATAAAGTCAAATAATTCTATTTCTTTAAAATGTATTGAACATCATTAAATGCCTAAAAATATTTAAAATTTGGTATATTGGGTGTGGCTTTACAATAGCCTTGTATGAGTGAGGTTTATTAGGAGATGTCGTTGTAGACAGTGCTGCCATCTATGTAACATATTTTAAACTATTTTGCCTATAACGCTGGTATATTAGGTCCATTATCTATTTCAAAAATATATGTATTACATATTTGTGCTATATATTTAATTTACGCCCTCTAAAATATTTAAATATTTTAAAAGTTTTTGTGTCACACACACGCATTTAAATATTCTTAAATATAATATTTGTTTAAATTTAGTACTATTTTTATATAAACATAAAAATATTACAAAATGAAACACTCAAAAAATTATACTTTTAAATTAATACAATTTTATATTTTTGAAATTATTTTAATATAATTTTTAAGTAGTATATAAACAAAAATAGATAAGGCTAAACAAAATAATTTGATTCATGGTCAAAAATGAATTTGTAAAATATCTATGATTAAAGTACGATAGAAATAAATATGCACAGATACAATAAAAATTGCATTTAAAATAGAGATAATGCTTTATTTATTAATTTCTTAAACTATTAATATTTGTCATTTCTGACAAAACTAAAAATGATTTTAATTAAACTTTTCGCCACTATAATGAAGGACATATACAAGTAAATACAAAAACATTATATATTAAAATTAGAGCATATATATTTATTTTATATTTATTTATTTATGCTTATGAGGTTATACAGCAACGTCTTTATAAATAATGTAGCTGCTGTATTGTCCGTGAGGTCAAGAGACATACGGACCTCTATGGTGTTGATCTCTTTTATATAAAATTTAAAAATTCTCTTCTACAAAAACTCATTTTATTCACACAAAATATATATTATTTTATCTTCAAATATTAAGGTTTATATTTAATAAATTGCTAGAAAAATGATTTAGGCAATGCTTTGCTTTCCTAAAATCAATTTTATTCCAGGGGAATATTTATAACACTAGGTAAAAATTTTATAAAAAAATAATTCTTTCAAATTTATTTTCTTAAAATGAGGCATTTACACTTTTAAAAATGAGTTATAATTTTGAATATTTATAGGATTGTAATTAATTAGCTGTGTGGAATGGTGGAGATCCATTATTCCGGAAGCAGCCCAGACAGCTCAGGTGAGGACTGTAAACACGGCGGCGCCAGCGGCCAACAAAGAAGCCGCCGACAAAAGGATTAGAACACGGCTTGGTCTGATACCCACCAGTCGCGTGTTTTCCTCTGTCCTCTTCAGATGTATTAAATAAAGTTAGTTAGAAGGAGATTTTTACCCCCTCCTTTCTGCTATTCAGTGATCTTATTTAAATCCTTGCAACAGCCCACAAAGAATCATCACAGCGAATTCTTCTACCGAATCTCGCTTCAGTGTTTTGTGAACTATTACCCTACATTTCTACACAAAGTGGCGTCCCCGGGTGGGCTTCTGACAAGGCAAGATCAAGTGGATTAACGGCGGAGTACAAGTTCAAGACTTAAGATAAGTACCTTTTGTTTTACCCTCTGTTTATAGTGTTTTTGAAAAATGGAAATTTTAAAAAGACATAGAAATTTACTTAGAAAGCGACTAACTCGCAGCTTGAAGACGACAGAAGAGTTTCTGTCAGGTACTCCACCGATACCAGTAGAGGACATTGAATATAATAGAGAGATCATTGAAGAAACTCACGGTGAGCTTCTTGTGATCCAAGGCAAGATAAGAGACTTCATGCTAACTTCAGACGTTAGCGAAGAGGAACTAGAGCAAGACGATGAGGAAGCCTTGCAATATACCCAGAGATATAAGAGGATATATAAAAAATGTCTCGCTCTTGTTGAACCCAGGATCACTGCATCCAGTCCCACGACCAGTGAAGTAAGCTTCGCTTCTAGCTCACACCATAGAACTGTAAAACTACCCAAGATAGAATTAAAGAAGTTTACAGGAGAAATAAAAGATTGGTTGGGATGGTGGGCACAGTTCAACAAGATACATGTCGATCCTACTTTAGAAGACAGCGACAAGTTTCAGTATCTTGTGCAATCTATGTCGCCGGGAACCAGAGCTAGTAAACTGGTTGATAGTTACCCCCTGACTGCCGAGAATTACCCCAAAGTTATAGAAACTTTGACAGAAAGATTTGGAAGGCCTGAACTGTTGCAACAAGTCTATGTCAGGGACCTTATCCGCCTTATGCTCGATTGCTCCTCCAAACAACAGTTGAAGGTGACTTCATTTTATGATGAGTTGGTGACTCATTTGAGAGCATTGGAATCTTTAAAGATTGAGGCCAGACAGATGTCTGTATTTATATTTCCAATGATTGAGGCATGTCTCTCAGAGGAACTCATGAAGGCTTGGCAAAGAAGCCCCCTCCATGATGTCAAGATTGATGCTAATGATTCGACTCAAACTAGAGTTGACTTAGTTATGGAGTTTCTCCAAAAGGAAGCTGCAGCAGAACAAGACAGAGCCTTAGCTGGATCCAAGTTTGGACTTGATCTCTGAAACAGGATAGAAACGTGGGCAGACAATCACATCCTGCTAAGATACCTACGGCCTCTGGACTATTTGCTGGACGTGTCCAGAATTGCATCTTTTGTAATAAAGATCATAAAAACACAGAATGTCTTGCTGCGCGCAGAATGAGCATTAAAGAAAGAAGAGAGCGTATTAAAAACGCTAAATGTTGTTTCTCCTGCCTCCAACCAGGTCATATATCTTCTAATTGTAGAAGGCGCATAACTGAATGTAATCGATGTAAGAAGAAGCACCTTGATATTTTATGCCCTCTTAATGCTCCTGGACGAGATTCAGCGGATAAAGACAAGGAACAGGTAGAAGACTGTGACGTTTCTCCTACAGTTGAAAACGGAGTTTCATTCTCCGGTCTTAGCGCTTCGTCTCTGATTTTGCTACAGACTCTGAAGATTAAGGTCGAAGGTGCGACTTCGGCGAAAGTAGTGCGTGCCCTCCTTGACACAGGTTCCCAACGATCCTATATTTTGTCTAAAACTGCCCAGGATCTCGGACTATCTCCCATTGTCCAGGAATCACTTAAACATGTGGTGTTTGGAGGTCATACTAGTGAAAGTGTCCACCAAGAATACAGAGTCAATTTGGGTCATGCATCGGGGAATTTTAAGATGGTAGCGAAGCTTCTTGACCAACAAAAAATCTGTGGTAACCTACCAAGATTGAGCCGCGGGCCATGGTTGAAAGAACTCAAAGCCCGCAAAATCTGGGTTCCTGATATTGGAAAGGATGACATGGAAATTGAAATACTTCTAGGATGCGATGTGTTGGGATGTGTTTTCATGATGAAATCTTGTGTGTTGTCAAATGGCTTGACTGCGTCGCAGACGCGTTTTGGATGGACTTTAATGGGAGAATGTCAGCCAGGTAGTGAAGTTTCACTCGCTCATCATGTTACAACGATGACAATTTCGGAGAGCAGCATAACCAATCTGTGGAATCTCGATGTTCTTGGCATTATGGATCCTATTGAGGTTAAACAGAGAGATCAGAGAGATGCACTGGCGCGTCGACATTTTCTAAAAACAGTCCAACATTCTGTTTCTGGAAGATATGTTGTTTCCCTCCCGTGGACTGTAGAGAAAGCTAAAATCGCGGACAACAGGGAGGTTGCTATGAAGATATTAGAACAGACGACTAAAAATTAATCTCTTTGAATCTTTATGAGGACTATGATGATATTTTCCGAGGCTGGTTGGATGATGGGATAATTGAGAAAGTCCCAGCTGAACAACACGACGCTGAGGCCTTCTACCTGCCTCATCGTCCTGTGGTGAAACTCTCCAGTGGGACTACGCCTATAAGGCCTGTCTTTGATGCTTCTAGCAAGGTCTATAGATCCCCATCTTTAAATGACTGTCTTGAAAAAGGACCTAACCTCATAGAAATGATTCCCAACCTTATGCTAAGGTTTAGAAATGGCAAGTTTGGTGTCGTGGCAGACATTAAGAAAGCGTTTCTTCAGATTGAGGTAAATGAAAGGGACAGAGATTACCTGCGTTTTCTGTGGTATTCCCAAAATGGAGAAAAGACAGAAGTATTCAGACATAGACGTGTCGTTTTCGGCGTTAACTGTAGTCCTTTCATTTTGGGGGCAGTAATAGAATACCACCTGTCTAATGTTCGACCTGAACATAAACCGTTAGCTAAGAGGTTGCAGAAATCCTTTTATGTGGACAATTTAGTCACAAGCGTGAACTCTTTTGAAGAGTTACAGGATCTCAAATTGACCGCAACGTCCATCATGGATAATGCTAGGTTGGAGCTAAGCCGTTGGGAGCATAGTCTAACGTGGCCTCCGATACTTACCCCTTTGAAAGAGCAGAGATATCTAAAGTGCTTGGTATATGTTGGGATAAAAAGGAAGATTGTTTGTCATGTGAAATTCTCGTAGCCATACCCCCCAAGATAACCAAAAGGAGTATCCTGTCTTGCTTAGCTCAGATATATGACCCTATTGGATTTCTGAATTCAATATTGATAAAGCCTAAAATTCTATTGGAAAAGGTTTGGATAAAGCGCGATAACCAGTTGGGTACCTTTGTCGGGAATCGCGTGAAGGAGATATGCAGACTTAGTGATCCTGAAAATTGGAGATATGTTCCTAGCGAGTGCAATCCAGCTGATTTACCCTCCAGAGGATGCAGCCTCTCTCGACTGATGCAGTCTAGATGGTGGGAGAGATTGATTCGTTCCCTCAAAGACATACTAAAAAGAATGCTCGGAACATCAACATTAACATGTAAACAATTGATGACCCTGCTGTGTCATGCAGAGGCAGTGATGAATAGAAGGCCCATGACTTATGTCAGCGACGATCCGAATGATCTTGTGACAATATCACCTTCCATGTTTCTACAAGAACAGACAGATGTCGAGTTTCCCGAGTGCCAGAATATGGGATCTAATCCAACGACACAAAAACTGCGCTATTTAAGCAAGCTGAGGGAGGAGTTGAAATCACGATTCAGGAAGGAATATTTGTCCCTCCTGGTCCAGAGAAACAGACGCATTTACAATCCAAAACTCCAAGCTGGGGATGTTGTCCTTGTTGGTATGGACAATAAAAAGCGTAACTTCTGGCCATTAGCAGTGATCGAGGAGATATTATTTGGAAGAGATGGAGTGAATAGATTAGTGAAGGTGAAAACCGCAGTAGGAACCTTCCTAAGACCTATTCAGAAAATATATCCCTTGGAAATATTATCAACAGCAGCTTCTTCGCGTTTGCTGGACGATAAAGAGAAAACTGCAAAAAATACAGACTAGATCGGGAAGAACCATCTGTAAACCCAACCGATTGGACGATTATTTGTGTTTTTCTGTGTGCCTAGATAAAAACAGGTGGGAGTGTGTGTGGAATGGTGGAGATCCATTATTCCGGACGCAGCCCAGACAGCTCAGGTGTCGACTGTAAACACGGCGGCGCCAGCGGCCAACAAAGAAGCCGCCGACAAAAGGATTAGAACACGGCTTGGTCTGATACCCACCAGTCGCGTGTTTTCCTCTGTCCTCTTCAGATGTATTAAATAAAGTTAGTTAGAAGATTTTTACCCCCTCCTTTCTGCTATTCAGTGATCTTATTTAAATCCTTGCAACAGCCCACAAAGAATCATCACAGCGAATTCTTCTACCGAATCTCGCTTCAGTGTTTTGTGAACTATTACCCTACATTTCTTCACAAATTAGCCTTTATACATTTCTATAAATGTTTTAAGACATATATTTTATAGTAAAAATAAAGTTAAAGCATATCCTGACCGTCCTCACATGATCATCTCTAGATGGTCATTTTTTCATATTTTATAGTTTATGCTACCTATATATCAGATTCCATTTTGAGTAATAAAAAAGTAATTTCATTCCGAATCTTTTTCTACCTTAATATACTTTGCTACGATAAATTTTATAAATTGAAAATATTATTTTTTATTCTAATTTTCACAAAATTCTCTGAATATTATTTCACTTGTAATTTCAAAGTTTACAAATATCTATACTCTATTCAAGCTTAATATGTTTGACATAAAAGTACACACAAACATATATATTTAATTAAAAAGGCACATATTGGATAAAAATATCATTTCTTTTACCAATATTTCAGTTGGCTGATAAAGGTTGGCGTTCAGCCAACTGACATATTGGTAACATTAATGATATTTTGATTTATTTATGCCTTTTTGATTAAATATTTATTTATGGATTGCTCTATTTTCAATATATATGTGATAATCTGTATATAGCAATAAGTAACCCCACCACAATCTATGCAATGTATCGTCAAAATATTTAATAAAAGTTAGGCTTCGCGAAAAAAGGGAATAACAATCAACAGGATTGCATCATCCAGGAAGTATAGGTCACTGTCCAGGACCCATAAAACTAAAGTTCAAAGACTTTCTTCCTGGAAGATTGCAATCATGGCGACAATGGAGGTACCAAGCCAATCACAGTTAAGCATGACAAATCAACAACCAATCACCTTTAAGCATGACCAACTAATAGCGAATCAGTAGAAAGCACGTGGAAGGATCTCCACCAATGAGAAGTCGAGAGAGTTAATGACGATGATTTCGGACAAGAAGTAAAAAAGAAGGTAGGTGACCGTACTAGAAGCAAGGTGTTCCCAACTTAGGCGCCAACCAAGGTAGTGTCCGATCCATCATGTGAAAGGAAAAGTACCTCCTCCAGTCTCATCACTCTCTCCCTTTCGCAAAGTCTATTTTCTATCCCATCCAGGTGTGCTGGTTATTCCCCTGTGGAAAACGACCATTCGACCAAGACTGCGCCACCAATCACCAATCCAATCAAATCCACCCAACCACACAATTCACTAGGACTCACCAGGATTCAAACGGGTTGTTACAGAGAGTCAACAGCAATCCGACAAGGTAAACACCAATCCTACAGTGAGTCGATAAGATCTTACACAACTCAAACAGGATCCGACATATATATATTTATTTAAAATATATTTCAATATAAATATTTTCAAAAATAAAATCTGTTTTGAAAAACAAATGAATGCATATTTCTATTAAGTATATAATTCCGTTTATGAAAATTTATAAAGTTGTGTCTCGAAGAATAAATCATACAACTATTGATTAATTATTCATTTAATTGATTAATTATTAATATATAAAATGTCAATTCCTAAATACTTCTCATATTTAAGATCGTGTAAAACAATAGTTACCTTAAATAATTTAATTTATATTATTTGATGCAACAATAATATATGTTGTTGAGTATCAGCAAGTTTTGAGGTATTAGAATACTAAAGATTCCATTGGTGTATAATTAATATTTAGAAAAGCCCCTATTTTCATCTCTATTTTAATAGGTCAAAGAGTTAGAGAGTAGAAAATATTAACATAATTAGTTTAATATACGAATTGTCTATGATATGCAACTTATAAATGATGATTTCCAAAATGTAAAAATCAACACAACATAACATCAATTTTTTATATTTCGGGGATTTGCTATTTTAAGAAAACATTTTTTTTACACTCTAATATAATAACATTTTACACTTTAATAACATTTTATATTTTTAAAATAAAAAATGTACGCTTCAACAACAACATTTTACACTTTAATTATAACATCTTTCATTTTAATAACATTTTGCACTTTAATAACAACATTTTACACTTTAATATAACAACATTTTACACTTTAATATAACAACATTTTACACTTTAATATAACAACATTTTACACTTTAATCACAACATTTTCATTTTCAAAAGATATTTTTTTATATACATAAATATTTTAACACACACACAATTTTACTATAGATATTTTTATTTTTCATCAAAATACTTTTAGTTTGATTGAAATTGTCTAAATTGAACAATTTTCCGTCCATTTAAATCAAATATTAGATATGAAGCTTTCGATATTTTCTCAAATAAAGTTAATCACTGTTTAATATGGCGTTTTATTAAACCTATATTCTAACTACAAAATGCTATCAGCCTTTACCGTTAGACATTTTCATAATTACACTTCTTCCTGAAATTTTCTAGATGTGCAAATTGGTGGAAGCCAACGAAAAATTATAAGATAGTGATATGCTAATATTTTAACCACGAATAATACACACAGTAATGGCGGCAAGACATATCGGGGGAGAAGCTCAATCAATAAGCAACGACCTTTTTTACCAGTTATGATAGGTTAATCCTCCGTTGTCATGGAGATGGAGAACGGATCGATCGGCTCGTTCCTAGAAATGAAATCCCATCTTCCATCCTCGAGATGCGAATATTTTAGTTTTTGACAGAACAAAAATACGATTTCTTTAATAGTTCTGAAGTCTTTGCTGTGGCTTTGTCACCGATCCGAGTTCGCTAGCTTGCGGTGATGGTCAATAGATATCGCCTAGTTTTAATACCTATTTTGACAAGAGAAGGGACCTTTATTTTATCGATAATTATCCTTCTGCAAAAACCCCGCAATCTATTTAAAAATAAGTTTTAAGTCGGCTAGAGGTGCCTACATATAATTAAGAGAAGACGCATTGCGCAAAGCTTTTAGTCAAATATTATTTCTTAATTATTATTCATAATATTAATAGAAATTTATATTATTATTTCTGTTGTCATGCATTCGTCTTCAAACCTAAGAGCTTATGTTCATAGGCGCCCAAAACACATAAGTTGCCTTCTTTAACATAAACAGACCATTAAAGAAGAACAATCCAATACAAAAGTCAAGTTCCTTTACTTTTTAAAACCACACACACATAGTAATATTTTCATTTTATCCTAAATATATATACATGTTCAATGACACATTGATGAATGCTCTCCAGCCCTTCTCTTAGTTCGAAGATATAGTCTTTAGGACTCGGTGAAGGTCTAGCACGATGAAGAAAATTACAATAGGAGGTGAATATTATCAACAAAATCATTTTACAAGGCTAAATCCTGATAACTCGTAGATGTCTGTTTTGTACGCCATCATCAGTAAAGAAAGTTGTATTTCCCAACCTCCATTAGTCTCGCTCACGTGCCTTGAGAGGAGTTTGCTGAGAGTATGGCTCAAAACTTCTAACATACCATCAGACTATTGATGCAGTGGTGTCTTCCTTTGTCTTCTCTATTTACGAAGTGGTTTCAAACCTCCTTGAAAAACTTGGTTTCAAAGTCTATTTCTCTAGTCTGAATATAATATTCTTGGGGCTCTAGAGAGATTGATACAATTCTGCATTAATGTTTTGACAATTGTGGTAGTTTCTTGAACAGGCGATGAAACAGCAAGATATCACTTCTTAAAATAATCCATTACAGCCATTAATCATTTAGGGATTCGTGTTCTGGGAGAGATGGGACCGCGAAATTGTCGACTCCACTTAGTTTTAAAAAGGCTTCATCTAGAAATTTTCCTTCTACTTAACCACTTTATTTCAGTACATTCATCACAATGTCGACACCATATTTATACACATAAATTCATTATTCAACCCTAAAGTAAGATTGTCAAACTTTATACCGAAATAATTATACGCTGGAAATTTGTAATATGATTCTCTGAAGCAATGTCTGAATATAGGACTTGTGACGGTAAACTTCCAATAACCACCACCTCTTAGATTTGTCACTAGCTTCGGACAAATATAGAATGGGAAGTTCAAAGTATTCATTTTGGGAAAAGCGGAATGAACATTTACTCTGTGGATTGTCTGTTCGAGTTTCAAAAGCTTGGACTTTAACATGATCGACAAGTATATCGGTTTCTGCACACACGTAGAGAGCCTGCATTCATCAGGAAATTATCTTCTGGTGTTTACATAAACCTTTTTTATGAGTATTTCCTGGATTATGTTGGACTTGTAATTTATATTCTTGTAATTCTCTTGCAACCATATTTCAATTTGGCATTCAGTTTTTAGAAATTGAAGAACTTTTCTTATGAAGCGTGTTCTCTGCGAAGCAGAAACACTTGTCCAAATAGTTGATGAAAGTGCTTGCCAACGTTTACCATGACAAAACGTTATTCCCGTGTCACTAGTAGGTTTTTCCAGCCTTTGAGAGTATCTGAATAGAGATTATATAGAATAAAATATTGAATAGTTACAAAGATCTAGGAAATTGTGACATCAATAGGTTTACCAGTTTAGATCAGTACGACTTCTCGCTAGGCTTTCTCATTTAAATTTTCTTATACTTGCTACATTCTCTATTCAAATTTTAAATAGTAAATATTTTAGGTCCATTTAATTAACATTTTTTCTTTAAAAAAAATTGTGTCCTCCATTTTCACACTAGATTGTCATTAAAATGAGCTATATAAAAATCACATAAATTAATTTAATAACAAAAAATAGGAAAATAAACATCTTATCATATTTCAAGTGAGATGATAAGGAAAAAAACCTCACTCTCCCTTTAGCTTAATTTTAATTATTAGAAAATTACAAGGGTCACTCCAAAGATTATTGCAATCAATATTAAATATAATTAAAATATTTTAAAATATTATATCATTAAAAATCTACATGAATATTTTACCTAGCATAAACATTTTCATAAAATAGTAACAACAATGACTCATAGAGGGCGCGACTTTGTTAACAGCGGCAGCGGTAATTTCTAAACATTGCACCAGACACAATAGAGTTGAATAGACAAAGTTTACGCGCTAAAAACTTTAATGATTATAAAAGTGATTTAACTTCTAAAGAATCCCATGAAAAATCGATTAAAGATTTACAACATAAAGATCCTTCTATTAGAACAATTTTAATTGGCTCAATGAATTTAAATTAGGAAAAACCAACCTTGAAGATGAATCTCGTTCAGGTCGACCACCAACAGCAGTGACTCAAGAAAAATTTGAGCTGTAAGAATTTTACTTAGAGGAGATCCAAGAAATACGTATCAGCAGTTAGAGAAAAGTGTGAGCATTGGATCGGCAGCAATCAACACCATCTTTAATGATCATTCAAAATATCGAAAACTTGTTAGTAGATGGGTACCTCACAGCTTGACTGAAGACCAAAAACTTGGTCGCGTTAAATGGTGTAATTTGATGTTGAAAATATTTTATGAAGGCAAATCAAAGGCTGTTTTTAATATTACCATAGGTAACGAAACTTGGATTTACAATTTTGAACCAGAAACAAAACGGCTGTTGGAAATGTACAATTTTAAATTTTGATTCAGGAAAACGGCTCTAGATGGCGTGCATCACGGGATGCGCCACGGAGTGAATCCACGGAGTCCGTCCACGTGACCCTTTATACGACTATGAAAGTCGCGGCGAGAAAGTCGCAGGGAAGAAGGTATTAGATCGGAGTAAGGTGTGCGGTGGAACAGGGGGGGGGGGGGGGGGGGAAGAGAGGACAGGGCATAGGCGCGAGGCGATGAGAAGGTATTAGATCGGAATGGGGTGTGTGGCGGATGATGGATCAGAGGTAAAGAATTAGAAGAAGTTAAAGTTGGAGAAGAGTTAAAGTCAAAGAAGAGATAAAGTTCAAGAACTCAGAGAAGTTAAAGATAAAGTTAAAGAGATCAAAGAAGTTAAAGTTCAAGAACTCAGAGATGTTAAAGATAAAGAAGTCAAATAAGTTAAATATAAGTTCAATAACTCAGAAAAGATAAAGTTAAATAACTCAAAGTTAAAGCTAGAGAAGATAAAATTAGAGAAGTTAAAGTTGAATGTATATATGCAAATAAAACCTTATTAAGAATCAAGAATTTGTGGATAGGCAAAATAAAAAGATATATTTTATGACAATTTGGTCTATTTTACATTTCCTCGAATTGCGCGAACACGGCTGGTGAATATCACGTTTTTTTTTTTCTTTTCAACATTACTGGTGAGCTGGACGTGATGTCACCTCGTGGTGTTTGTGCGATTCGGGGAGATGGAAAAGCTTTAAAGAGAAAGAACTCCCTTGGGATGGATTATCACACATGCCTCAAGCGAAATAAGGTCAGGTCTAGATCTGGAAGAAGTGGATATACACTGCGTGTAGGGCCTCCAATCCCGGGATCCCGGAGCCAAATAATGATCCCGAAATCCCGGGATTCTGCTCGAAAAATCCCGGGATTACTGGTTTGTGCATGAAAACCAGCGCAAAAATATATTTTTCTTATCTAGCATTTTGGTAATCAAACAGATGATGAGATAGCACACTTTTGACGTTTTGTTTATACAGCTGCATTTTGGAGATACTTCTCAGTGTGAAGTCAGCGATTCAGAAGGCGCTAATAGATGTGAATGCAAATGTCCGTCTAACTGATTAAGATTTTGATATCATGAAGCAAGTAATTTCCGCACTGAACCCATTTCGGGCAGCTGTGGCGGCTATCTGTAGACGTGACGCTACGCTTTTGACTGCAGAAGCAACAGTAAAGTTTCTTCTAGAGGAGCTGCAAGCACAATCTCATTCTCTCAGCAAAGATCTGCAAAAATATTTTTGAAAGAGAATTTTAGAAGAGCGATGCAATAAAACATCTTTAGTCCTCCAATATCTGCGCAATCCGCAAGCACAGTTAGAAAAAAATATGGTCAAAGACTTTAGCGTGAAATTGCTTTTGCGTCTTAAACCGTTACAGGAACAAATGGCCGAAGTAAGAATTCAGGCAGATAATTCGCAAATTCCTCGGAGTTTACAAGAACGCCATGAGCCATCACAATCGAATGACCATCTTACAATTGAGCGCCGATTGCAAGAAGCTATTGAGGCTGCCTCTTCAACTTCAATTTCAATACCTACACCAGACTCCGTACCCTACTCAACTATGATTTACCACGAACTTAATATTGCTGCTCAGTCAGGCAAACGAGGACCCCATTTAGAGAGTGTGTATCAATACTTGCTGACAATTCCTCCAACGTCTGTGGAATCGGAAAGAGTCTTTTCCTCCTCTGGATACCTATGGAATAAGATACGCTCTAGTTTACATGATGACACTCTTGACAAATTATCTTTCCTACGCTCAAATCTTTCTCGAAATTGAATTTTTATCCTTAAAATATAAAGTAATTCATGGTTTTTAAAACGGCGCTGTCTTCTTTCTAAACATTAATACATAGTTGGGCAAAATGCAATAATTATTACATTTTCTATAATCACAATTGCAAATAATCATGATTACATTTGCTATAATTACAATTACAAGTAATTTTAATCAAAATTGCTATCATTATATATAGAATTACGAGTAATTATGTTTTCATTCTAATGCAAAAATTATGTTTTTTGCAACGTAATGCATTGCAAAGTAATCGTAATTACAAGGTAATGTATTACTTTGAATGGATTACTGCCCAACACTGCATTAAGAGATGTGATCTAAGAGTTCCAAGAACAGTATTTTTTTCCAGATGTGTGTACAGTAATTGACAGATAATTTCAAACTGTAACCCAAAAGCAATGATTTAGTTCATAAGCAGGCGCAAAATATATGGCTTTAAGGTTGTTTTCATCGAAGTTAGTGCCACGTCATTGGCACTATATAAAAGAAAAAATTAAAAATTCAACGAACGAAACGATATACCTCTTGGCGTAGAAAGACGAAAATGTTTTTCAATCCCGGGATATCCCGGGATCCCGGGATTGAGAAAAAAGCAATCCCGAATCCCGGGATTGAAAATATGTACCGGGATTGGAAGCCCTAACTGCGTGACATTGAAAATGGAACACCAAGAAATAGTGGCCAGAAAATTATGCAAATTTCAGGGTAGACGCGCCTAACCGAGTTATGCAAATGATTTAAAATGCGCAGCTCTCGTGAGCACATGGAGTAAGATATAAGGGAAGGAACTTGCAGAAAGGACAGTATTCGTGTCGTTATTTCTTCAAGGAAAATCATTGTAGAAATTTTGTTCTTGTGTCAAAAGACACGTGTAATAACAGAGAATGCCAGGCCATCGTAAACGGAGGCAGTTCAAGCAGACAGACACTTTTACGAGGGGCATGGTGATCGGACTGAAAAGGGCAGGTTGGTCCATGCGTCAAATCGCAGCTGATACACACCTTGGTGCGTCCACGGTGCAACGACTGTGGAGAAGATGGTTGGAACAAGGAAATGTGGCAATTTATAGGAATGTCGGTGCAACCAGAGTGACGTCAGCACGTGTGGATCGGCGTATCCTTCGACAAGCAGTGGCGGCCCCACAAGCCACTTGTACCGCCATCCTGCAACATGTGCAAGACACCCTAGATCATTCCATCTTGACCAGAACCATTTCCCGTCGATAGGTTGCTAATGGCTTGCACTCATGCCGTCCGCTAAGAAGACTGCCATTGACCCCACCATTGACGCCAACGTTTGGAATGGTGCCGGGCTAGATCGACGAGGATGACGGAATGGAACAGGGTCGTGTTCTCAGATGAGTCGCGTTTCTGCTTGTCCAGTGATAGTCGCCGTGTACGTGTGTCGCGTCGACGTGGAGAAAGGTCCTATCCGACAGCAATTGTGGAACGCCCCACCGTGCGACAACGTGGAATCATGGTTTGGGGCGCAATCGCGTATGATTCCAGGTCACCTTTACTTCGTATTTAGGGCACTATGACGGCCCAACGATACGTTGATGATGTGCTTCGACCGGTGACACTCCCCTACCTTCAGGGGGTACCCAATGCCCTTTATCAGCAGGATAACGCCCGGCCGCACACTGCTCGCATTAGCCAACAAGCTCTGCAAGATGTACAGATGCTTCCCTGGCCACCGTACTCTCCTGATCTCTCACCAATCGAGCACGTCTGGGACATCATTGGACGCCGTTTGCATGCCTTGCCACAGCCGCGTTCAGAACACGAACTGTGGCAAATGGTTGAGAGGGAATGGGAGCCATCCCTCAGGACGCCATCCGTACTCTGATTGACTCTCTACCTAGACGTGTTGCTGCGTGCATCGCCGTCCGCGGTGGTCCTACTTGCTACTAAGCCGACGCCGTTCTCGCTCTGTATTATGACTATCATTTTGAAATAAAGATCACTTATTGTTCGTCCCTGTCTCTTTCTGTCTGCCGAGTTTCATCACTTTCTGGCCACTATTTCTTGGTGTTCCATTTTCAATGTCACGCAGTGTAGTTTTGATAAGGGCCAAATTTGAAGGATTGAGCATTCTTAATGATAGACTGACGTTAATTGATAATAGAATAAAAGAAATCTTATTGGATGATCCGAGGTCCACAGAAGCTCAAATCAATGATGAGATGGAGCAATGTGAGAATTATGGCCTACAAGTGGGAATTGTCGCCCAGAAGGTGAAAGTCCAATCATTCCATCCTTTGTGGATATTCTAAATTGGTGAAAGTCCAATCGATCTATCCGTTGTGGATTCGCGAAATTGAAGAAAGTCCAATTATTCTATCCTTTGTGGATTCTCTAAATTGGTGAAAGTCCAATCATTCTATCCTTTGTGGATTTCTAAATTGGTGAAAGTCCAATCATGCTATCCTTTGTGGATTCTCTAAATTGGTGAACGTCCAATCATTCTATCCTTTGTGGATTCTCTAAATTGGTGAAAGTCCAAATATTCTATCCTTTGTGTATTCTATAAATTGGTGAAAGTCCAATCATTCTATATGTTGTGGATTCGCTAAATTGGTGAAAGTCCAATCATGCTATCCTTTGTGGATTCTCTAAATTGGTGAACGTCCAATCATTCTATCCATTGTGGATTCTCTAAATTGGTGAAAGTCCAATTATTCTATCCTTCGTGTATTCTATAAATTGGTGAAAGTCCAATCATTCTATATGTTGTGGATTCTCTAAATTGGTAAAAGTCCAAGCTTAGGGTCACTTCCCTTTACGCCTCGAAGCTAAGATTAAAAACAGCCTCTTATGTTGTTTACAGTTCGTTTATTTTTAAATAATGTTTAGAACGAAAAACGCGACTGCCTGCCAGCGAGAGCAGTTTCACGCGACTGCCTGCCAGCGAGAGAAGTTTTTTTCTTAATTACAATGCAAATACTTAACTATATTTACAGGCTTCTATTTTATTACTATTTCACATATTTATATCCCGATTTATGGAGCTGGTCTTTATGAATCTGCCTCTCCTTTCGCCAAGTTCCATTCTTAATCCAAGGGGGCAGATCTTTGTCACTGGTCACTTGTAGATTACCGCTTTATTCGTTCTGCTTTGTAGTGATCGTAGCGACGCGTATTTGGCCGTCAGTTTCAAAGTGTACATAGGAGACGAAACCGCGCTTCCACATGTTACTGGGATGTAGCTCATATACGAGAAAAACTAGATCTCCAGTCCTTATCGGCTCCGTCTGGTGATGCCATTTGCTTCCTGTTATAAGCTTGGGTATGTAATCCCTAGTCCATTTGATCCAGAACTCGTTAGTCAACCTCTGTGCTCTTTTCCATTGCTCTCTTAATTCGCGATTGTTTGCCTCGATTAACTTCGGAATGGAGGGACCAGCATCGTTAGCTCCACGAAGAAAACGATTCGGAATGAGTGAGTCTTCATCGGTAGGATCACTTGAGAAGTAGGTTAATGGACGGCTGTTAATGATGTTCTCCGCTGACTTGAGGGCTGTGAGTAAAGTTGTATCTTTTTGATTTACCTCATCAAGCGTCGCGCGCAGATATCTCTTCACTAATTTAATGAGACGCTTCCAAGCTCCTCCAAAGTGCGGTGCCGCAGGTGGGTTAAATTTCCATTTGACGGGGCCGAACCTTCCACTGGAAGCCATCACTTCAAAGTTTATTTCACTTGGCGCAAGCTTGAGCTCCTTACTTGCTCCCACGAAGTTGGTTCCGTTGTCGTTAATGATGATATTCGTCTTTACTCAAGGCGTGCACCACTTTCAGATGGATGGCTCGAGTGACGAGGCACGTGAAATGATAACCCATCGCTTTTCATGTCGCCCTCCGACAGTCACAGTAAATGGCCTGAAGGCGTCTAGCCCAGTAAACGTGAATGGGCGCTGGTAGGCGGCAAGTCTGTAGTGTAGGAGTTGGCCCATTTCCGGAATCACTGGTGAAGCCTTAGAAAGTCTGCACCTAGGACACTTCCTTTTAAGGAATTCTGGCCCAGTCTACCACATGTTCGTAGGTTCAAATGAAATCTGTTTCAAATCTGGTCGCTATATCAGCAGGATTCTCGCTTGTTAGAACCCATCTCCAGTCGGTTCCTTTTGTCGCTTCTTGGATCTCGCCGACTCTGTTAGCCACAAACTCCTTGTAGCGTCCTGCTTCAGAGTAAATCCAGGCCAACACCGTCTTGGAGTCGCTCTAAAAGCCTCCCTGTCCACTTTTGGAAGTCGCAGTTCGGAGCGAAGAAGGACAGCGAATCTCGTTACTAGCACGCAGTCTTGCAGCTCCAATTTTGGTATGGTAAGCTTCTTCAATGGGGATACTCTTGCTTTGGAGCCAAAGAGAGTTGTTGTAATGTTTCCATTTCTCGGTTTACACTCGCAGGTAGGTTACAGCGGAGAAAGCTTCTTGGCTGGCATCCACGAATGTGTGGACCTCCACTTGTCGAATGATACTTCTGCTGAGCTGGTCTGGATGGTAGCACCGTGGCACTTGAACGAGATGAATTTGGTTAAGCTTACTGAGCCACAGTTTTCACGCTGCAAAGATGTCTGGCGTAAGTTCCTCATCCAATCCAATACCAGCAGTGCACGTTCTTGGAAGAATAATGATTCCCTTTATTATGAAATGGTTGAACAAGCCAAGGGGATCGTAGATACTCATCGAGGCTGCATGTCAGACGTTTTGTAGGTACCGCTCCTTCCAGGATCTCTGGGGGCACCTTATTAAGTCCGAATATAAATCCAAATATATCCTTCGTTGGATCCCACCACATACCGAGCACGTTTTCCGCGGAATGACGGGCTTCTCGTTCAAAGATATCACTCCTTCTGTACGAAACTCCTGTGGGATTGACTCAATGACTGCTCTGGAGTTGCTGTTAAACTTGCATAGATTGAAACCTCCAGCTGCGCTCACCTCGGAGAGTTCCCTTCTCAAGTCCATGCAGTTTTCTTCTAAATCTGCACCCGTCAGGCAGTCATCAACGTAGAAGTCGTTCACACTCGTGTGCGCCAATTCATGATTCACCAGCTCATGCTGCATGGAGTTTTCGTTCTTCACGTGGATTGCTGAACACGGTTAGGAAGTGGCCCCAAAGATCAAGACTTGCATTTCGTAATGATCCGGTTCTATCGACGTATCCATGTTTCTCCATAGAAAACGCTGACTGCATTGGTCTTTTTAGATGACGCGAACAAGATGAGAAATTCCGCAATGTCTCCAGTTAGTGCGATATTGTGAACTCTAAAGTTCCACAGGACTGATGTGAGTGGGCGAATTAAGTCTGGTCCTTTTGAAAGAGCTTCGTTCAAAGACACGCCATTTGAGATGAGGGTTCGGCTGGCTCCGGTGTCCAGTAAAGCGTAGGTCCTACGTTTTCCTCCGGGACCTTTGATGACAACTGGAATTATCGGCAGTTGACCGCCGCATCCTTTTATTACTGCTTCTCCGTTAACAACAGTAATGTTAACTGAACCGCTCGTAAGATTAGCTTGCTGGCTTGAGCTGAGTTGTGAAGCGAACTGTGGTGTATCTTCTCACATCCAAAAATGTCGCAGATCTCTTTTTTGAGACACTGCCATGATCGATGACGTTCCTGGCGCAGACATGAAGTGCACAACGATGGTCGGGTGCGCTTGCTGATCTTCCACTCTTGATTCAAATCTAGGTCTTTTCACTTGTCGCAGGACAGGAGTAATGCTTATTTGTTTCTGTACCTTCACCAGCAGCGACGTTAATAACGCCCGGCCCCTGCTTGGGGCGATATATTTTTTCTTCGGAAGCTGCCTTAATGGTCTCTGATTGCAAGTTTTTCTTTGAAGTCTAACCAGTTGGAGAATTCCAACAACGTTTCCTGCCTATTTGATGCTAAATTCCAGGTATGCCATTGTTCTTTCATCTGCACAGGAAGCCTCCTCGTTAAGGTGTCCAGGAGCTCGATGCTGTCCAGGCATTGTGGCTGTGCGAACGTCATGCAGCTTGAGATTAATCCTTTGACACTAATGTTTAGACCTAGAATAGTCTCAGCCTTTTGGACTGAAAGCTGAGGGCAGTATTTTGCAGTTCTGAGAAGGTTCTTGATGATAAACCTGGGCTGTCCAAACCGTTGTTCCAACGCCTCCATAATTAGTTTAACATTAGCCACATAGGGGATTAAATGCCTGACATTTCCCCGAGAGAGCCTTTAGACGTCTAATAAAATTTTGGGAGTCACTGATGTGGTACTCGCTAGTGGTTCTATTGAATTCTTCCTTGACTCAAGCGATGCTTTTTCACGCGATTGTCTGCTCGCGCGACTGCCTGCCAGCGAGAGCAGTTTCACGCGACTGCCCGCCAGCGAGAGAAGTTTTTTCTTAATTACAATGCAAATCCTCAACTATATTTACAGGTTTCTATTTTATAACTATTTAACATATTTACAGTATTATTTAATATAGAATTAGCTTTCTGTTCTAATCCCATGTTTAAACTACTTATTTTCGAAATCAGTGAATCATAATTTATTATATTTCACATAGCTTCTTCCAAAATCACTCTAATATATATATATATAGTAGAATTGAATATAATTTATATGAAAAGTAGTTGTATATTAATGATGATTAAAATAAATTATTAAATATTATTATTTGGGTATCAAAAATGTTTTAATTATTTATGTAACAATATAGGGCTATAACAAGTTCACACTTATTACATCGGTCTTTACACGTCATTGAAGCAGAACATAGAAAAAAAGGAAGAACTGAAGATATTAGAGTAGGAAAAAGAGCAAAGACAGAACCATGTAATATTTTCATCAAATAATTTAAATTTTAATTAAACTCTCAAATCAAGATCGAAATTTTCGATAACTATCCTTGAAAAAAATATTATAAAACCTTTTATATATATATATATATATATATATATATATATATATATTGTAAC
Source organism: Cordylochernes scorpioides (assembly GCA_030710605.1). Taxonomy (NCBI): domain Eukaryota; kingdom Metazoa; phylum Arthropoda; class Arachnida; order Pseudoscorpiones; family Chernetidae; genus Cordylochernes; species Cordylochernes scorpioides. The sequence continues at coordinate 108,756,727 of CP092886.1, read as the reverse complement.
CCCGAGTAAGCCGACGTGTGAATAAACTAGCAGTCGTAGTCATGAGACAAAATTGGTAAGGTTCTTATCTCAGGTGGACAGAAAGAAGCAGAGGCAGGGCTAGATATTTGCACCGAGCGGGTCGAGACAGCCCACGGAACAGAGGTGGAGGCCATGACACAAACCTGGATGCCTAACACTGAGACAAGAAGAAAGAGCCAGGAGCGGCCTGCGTAAATAAACTCACCTTATCAAACTCTGTGCTGAAACTGCTGTGTTGGCCCCTACGAGTCACATTTTTGTTTCCTATAAAACCCCGGAAAGGGCCCCTTCCTGGGCGTCGGCTATGTCTTTTGAATCTTTGTCTCGTAGCTGTCTCCAGATCCCACTCTCATTCTGTTTTTATTTTGACGTCATAATTTTGAGTTTAATTACAAATAATGATGATACAGAATATATTAATAAATATATAGCATTTCATATACAAAATAATGGAGGAGTGGGGTAGCAAATAGAAGCAGTGTATATTTTAATAGGAGGGTATATATATATATGGTAATTTAAACCAACAACCCCATACTGTCTATATAACTTGTAATAAGATTGCCATGTTGTATATAGAAACACATCTATAAATAATTATGCGCATGATTAATCTGTGTCATTGCATCACCTATGTAATGTTATTTGTACAAAGTGGATAAATAAATAAAATCTGTAATAGATTTAAAAGTTGAGCTAAAGCAGAGATCGAGCCTAGTATTGCCAAAACAACAAAATCTAAAGAGGGAAGTCATAAATCAGGTAGATTCACAGTTCCCACGACAGGCCACCCACACTGTCACATGTGGTGGAATGCAGAGACCCCTCTCACACCTGGACAGGTAAAGGCGCCCTTTCTCAAACGCCCCTGTCACATAAGGTCCCCCCCGTCTTTTAAACTATAAATACATCACTTTTACAGGGACTTGACAGTTCAGTTCAGTTTAGTTTAGTTCACCCTTAGTGCAAGCCGCGTCGGTCGTATGTTATGTCGATCTCATCCAACATGCAGTTAGGAAGAACTCGTCTATCTCCATCTTGCGCTTCTAGCTCAGCTTTTATCTGTTAACGGAACTTTCTTAGTGCAACTGTGTCTTCGTTTTTTGTATGGATATCCCCAGCTTTCCACTCTGCCTCGACCACGACTGCCTGTATTTTGTGAGAACTTTTAAAGGTCTTCCAAGGTGCAGAGAGGTACTGGAAAACTCTACATCCTGACTGTTCCTCTCGGTCAACACAGTACAACAAGAGCTACCAGGACTTCAACTTTTATTTCAGTAGCCGACAGGATAACCAAAACGAAGGATACCAAACGAAGAAAGCTAGATAGTCCAGATAGAAGCGAGAAAGTCCAAAGATGGAAGAGCAAACCGAACAGTCCTACGATGCGACCGGGCTATCTGTTCCCCAACAAGAGACGACATTTGAAGAGGAGGAAACGTCGCCGCCCCAAGGGACCTCCGCAGACCCGCTGACACAGATCGCCGATGCCCTGAATAAGCTGCTGGTCGCCCGATCTCCGAGGGAGATAGATGTGAGTCCATACGATGGTACCTTTGAAGCCCAGAGCTTTTTCGACAACTTCGATGCCCAAGCAGACCGAGCTAAACTGACCTACACGGACCGCCTACGCAATTTACCCTGCTACCTGCAAGGTAAGCCCCTACAATATTTCCGAAACCTACGGTTAGATAGGTTATTTTATATTGATGTCCGCCAAACCTTGATAGATTTATTCCCAACAGCGACAGAAGCGTCGTTTTCACGCTTCCTAGCCATCAAATTGACACCCCAAATGCCCCTAGAAGACTACTACCAAAACAAAACGGTAATGGGCATGAAATTAAACCTACCCGCCGACATATTAATAGATTCTCTAACCGAAGGACTACCCGTCGCAGATCAGCGATTAATCGCCACGGTGCAGCCAAACACCATTAAAGAATGGTTCGACCTAGTGTCGAGAATAAGAAGAACCCAGTGTGCCACCAGTGCAGTGTACCAGCGCCAAGTAGACAAGGCCCCACATCCAACCTACCACAACCCACCACCGCGGCACAACAACCAGCGGTCATCACGTGTAACGTACCAAGTTGCACCCCCACCCTCGCCTTGCAAGTATTGCAATGCTATGCACTGGCACTCCCAGTGTGAACAACGGTTCCAACAGGACCGAACAAGCCAAGTCTACAGCGCCAGACCACGCACAACCACTGTACCAAAATCTGGTACCCGGCCCAAGGTCCAATCTCGGAGCCCTGTTCCCCAAGTCCAAGCTGCAAGCCGAGACGACTCTACAAGCCCCACGAGCAGCTCAACGGTAGGAAAACCTGAAACTTATTTTCGTTGAACAGCTTATAATATGGACTGAATTGTCACCTAATGTAAATTTGCCCTTTTTAATAGACACGGGAGCAGCTATAAACCTACTTAACTTAGATATTTTAAGAACCATAGAAAATAGGTTACCATATAAAATTATTATCCATCAGTACAGTTTAACTATAAACGCAATAGCCCACAATGTAAATACCCTTGGATATATATTTTTAAAACTTAAAATAGGTAACCTCACCCAAAAACTAAAATTTTTTATAGTAGAAGCTTCACTACCTTTTGGTATTTTATCTATTAATACCCTAAAAATATTTAAATTAATTATAGATTTTAATAATCTCCAAATTTATCAAAATAATGATGCTCTCTCAACGAATGTCTATAAGTTCACCAAGTGCAAACAGGATTTATGTCCCACTCAACCGAGAGAAACGGATATTTTTACCACCTTCCCCTCGAACCAATCCTGTTTACACGTGGCGGACCCTACCCCAATTATATGTTCCCCCACTATTGTTTCACCCACTATATCTCCTACCCATGATATTGAGATTTCTATACCTTCTAATGCGACACCTCAGTTAGAACATTGTCCACACGAACTCCACCGATTTCTATATGAATTCTCGCATGTGTTCTCTACTAATAAATACAATGTGCCCAAATTGAACATACCACCGGTAAAAATCAATACCACCACAGATAAAATAATAGCATTACGCCCATATAGAGTGCCACTACACGACCAACAAGAAATACAAACCCAAATAGAGCAAATGCTCCAACATGGAATTATTGCCCCGTCAGTTTCACCTTATGCCAGTCCAATAACTCTTGTCACAAAACGTGACAAAACGAAACGTTTCTGTATTGATTACAGAAAACTTAATGAAATCATCGCTCCAGACGTACATCCTTTACCTTTAATAGAAACCATTCTTGACAAATTGTCGAAAGCCAAATACTACTCTTCTGTAGATATAGCATCCGCATATTGGCAAGTGGAAGTAGAACCTAACTCACGTAATCTACTAGCTTTCGTGACGTTGGATAGTCAGTATGAATTTTGTAGACTTCCTTACGGATTTAAAAATTCGCCACAGATATACCATCGTGCCATAAACCAGGTCATGCAAAAATATAAACTAAATTTTGTTACCCATTACTTCGACGATTTCATTATTTTTTCTGACACCTTAGAGGATCATCTACAACACCTACAACAATTTCTAACGGTATGTCAACACGAAAACATCAAACTCAATTATAACAAATGTTCGTTTTTTAAAACAAATATAGATTTCTTAGGATACACTGTTACCGCAGGTACTTATGCACCACAGACGCGCAACCTTGATACCATAAGTGCCATCAAACCACCTACCAATCAAAAGACATTACAATCATTTTTAGGAGCAGTGAACGTGTATAATAAGTTTATACCAGATTATGCTCGCTTACGAGCACCTTTAAATAAACTACTTAAAAAAGATGTGAAATGGAATTGGGACCCAGATTGTCAACAAGCTTTCACCACTCTCAAAGAGAGTTTAACCAGTAAACCAGTACTACACTTGTATCAAGTCGGTTTACCCTGCCGCCTTTATTGCGACGCATCCACCCAAGGGATCGCAGGCATACTCAAACAGGTACATCCAAACGGACAAGTACATCCTGTACAATATTTCAGCCGCGCCCTTAGAGCACATGAGAGAAACTACACCGTTTCCGAACTCGAGTGCCTCGCCATCGTCGAAAGTGTAGACAAATTCCGAATATACCTCACCGGTATAAAATTCACCATATACACAGATCACCAAGCTTTACAATGGCTTAAAACTATAAAAAATCCGTCAGGACGACTCTTTAGATGGAGCTGAGACTATCTACCTATAATTACGAAATTCACTACCTCAAAGGCAGCCAACAGTACGAAGCAGATTTGTTATCGCGAAACCCCTTTGTAGGATTTGTCAGTGCTGATATTATCAAACAGCATCAACCAACAGCATCCCCCTTCAACATTGATACAAACGGCTTACATACCATTACCCGAAAAGGTGTAATTAAAATAATAATTCCCGAAACCCTGCAACATACTCTAATGAATAAAGTTCACCAAGAATATAACCACCCAGGCATCTCTCAGATGACCCGCATAATTACTGCCCAGTACTACTGGAAAGGTATCTCTAAATCTATAGAAAAATTTGTCAAGTCGTGTCACACCTGCCAAATCATTAAAAGGCCCAAAGGTAAACCCTATGGTGCCCTTGGACAAATTCCACCACCTCAACAACCATTCGACTTAATCTCTATAGATACCATAGCTGGATTTTCGAAATATGGACACTCCAAGACATATCTACACGTAATAGTGGATCATTTAACGCGATATGCTTGGACCTTTCCATCGAAGTCCACCAGTACCCTAACATACATTCAAACCCTCAAAACGGTACTACAGCAAGGATCTCCAAAACGTCTGTTATCTGACAGAGCGCCCGCTTTTACCTCAGAAAAATTCCGTAAATTTCTAATAACGCATGGTATACAACCTCTACTAACTACCAGCAATAACCCACAGGCAAACGGTTTAATAGAACGCTTAAATGCGACCATTACAGGCAAGCTCAGACTAGCTTATCTAGAAAATCCGAAAGCTTCCTGGACTCAACTAGTTAAACGCGTCACTCAGACGTACAATAACACGCCCCATTCTGTCACAAGTTTTCCACCTACCTACTTAATGTTCAATGTTATCCCCCCAGATCTAAGAACTCATCTTGACCCATACCCCGAAATAAATATAGCTCGAGAGATAGCAAACTCTCGTACTCAAAATAAGCATAAAAAAGATAAAGAAACATTTGATAAGCAGCACAGAACACCACATTTCGAAGTGAATGATCTTGTTTTGGTAAAAAATTACAGACATCCAGACACAGGTAAATTAGCACCATATTTCACTGGACCATACAAAATAATTGAAATAATATCACCTAATGTCGTTCGAATAGATCGCCCCAATCAGCCTCTCAATAGAGACAGTGACACCATACATGTCAATAAATTAAAATATTACACAGAGAATGTTCTGTACATTACACCTCCACAAACCCGATTTGCTCAAAACCCACAGCGATTGTCTCAAGATGTATATTTCAGTGAATTCAATCATTTGACTCCAGATATCTTCGAGACGCAACTAGTCCGAATTATACCGCCTACAAGCTCACAACCCTTTTTGCATTTAAACCCCAGTATTTTCAAATAGGCAAGAAATATGCCAAACTCAACAAAAGAAGAGAGAGAGAGAAAGTCAGTTTCGAGTAAATCTCAAACATCCCCCATGATTGACCACCCACGGCGATACCGTGAAAAACAGGGAAGTGGACGCCCTTTTTGACGTCACTCCCTTGGTCACTACTATCTTTTGAGAATATCTTTGGACATGCCCTCTCTTCCCCCTCAAGGCAGATCTTCTTGACCGCTAGCTTCATGACGCCATTTTGAACACATGTGTCACACTACTCATTTAGATTTCCTCGAGAATCTCACAAATCTCACCAACGAGATATCACAACACAACATGCTTTAAACATTTTACATGTTAATTGATAACACCAATTAAAACAATTTGGTTAAATCTCAGACTTTTTAACGCGAAAGAGAAATCATTCTTTACATACCAGCAATGAGGACAAACGAAAAGATCATTTCACATATTCCCAGTTTCAGAGAGTCATAAAAACACCAATGTTTACCAATGGGATATGATCTACACACAACTATTGTAACTTTTCTTCAAAAGAGACAATATTGTTCAATTTCCCACTACTTCACATTTATCTAATCATTATAATAATATTTAATTATATTGTTATTTGTATAAAATCTTGAATAATTATTCTTATTTTTACCTTTCAATTATATAAACAAATTTTTAATCCAACGTTGAACAAAAAAAAAAAACTTTAATCAAATTTACTTTTATTTTTCATGATATTATTTTAGTATTGTAAAACATCTAATTGTTTCAAAAATTATTTTTATTTTATTATTTATTATATATTTTATATATTACAGGTTTAATTTTGTCCACTTACACTTTTTGTACCCGCAATCATATTTCTATATTTCTATTCACTATATTTTATTTGTTTAAATACCTTTATTATCTGACAAAGTTTATCATCCACTATCGGGCATCTACAACAATCGTTTTCAACAATCATATTCTTTAACCAATTCCCTATACTTTTCATCACTATCTTTTCAGTCCTTGCGTCACATCAATGTAGAAAAACGACAGCACTGCTTGACAATTTATTTTTTGATTTCGTAATTCAACAAACGCCTTGAACACAGTTCCCCAGACTTACAAATCCAAACTTCTGGTCTCAACAAGCTTCAAGAGTTTATTTCATTTCATCCGCAGAGCAAATCACCAACGCATACACAAAGCGTTCACTTTTTTCAACTTTCAACTTTTTTTTTCGGCTCTAGCGGACCACATTCAACCTTTGATTTCGAGTCAAGTCAGATCACCTACTGTCGTTACAATTCTACTTATCGCATGGCTCTATTTCACTCCTTTCTCAATCATATTAATAAGCAACTTTTCTTCAACAACTTTTCAACCCAATAACACTACAATTGTGACAAAGCACTGTTACCCTATACAGGATCACAGGTGAAACATTGCCTAGGAAGACGCTCAAGTCAATATCCTCGCTTTGCACCTGGACCTAAGTATTTGATTGCATGTGTAAATCTCACAATTGCTTATTCTTTAACTACTAACCCTGTCCAACGCCCACCAATATTCTCTTAGAATGTGAATTTTTATGTCATCATTTTATTTTAATCATCTTTTTTTGTTAATCAAACACAATGTCATTTTTATTTCACTTTTATATATCCAACAAATATCATCTTGTTATAGCCTTTTTAACCCTCACAGTTTAAATTAATTAAAAGAAATTTTAATTACTTACCTGTGTTAGAGAGGCTTTACCCGCCTTAACCCGGATAAACCCTTTCACTCCCGGGGCCCATCTATGGTAATTTAAACCAACAACCCCATACTGTCTATATAACTTGTAATAAGATTGCCATGTTGTATATAGAAACACATCTATAAATAATTATGCGCATGATTAATCTGTGTCATTGCATCACCTATGTAATGTTATTTGTACAAAGTGGATAAATAAATAAAATCTGTAATAGATTTAAAAGTTGAGCTAAAGCAGAGATCGAGCCTAGTATTGCCAAAACAACAAAATCTAAAGAGGGAAGTCATAAATCAGGTAGATTCACAGTTCCCACGAAAGGCCACCCACACTGTCACATGTGGTGGAATGCAGAGACCCCTCTCACACCTGGACAGGTAAAGGCGCCCTTTCTCAAACGCCCCTGTCACATAAGGTCCCCCCCGTCTTTTAAACTATAAATACATCACTTTTACAGGGACTTGACAGTTCAGTTCAGTTTAGTTTAGTTCACCCTTAGTGCAAGCCGCGTCGGTCGTATGTTATGTCGATCTCATCCAACATGTAGTTAGGAAGAACTCGTCTATCTCCATCTTGCGCTTCTAGCTCAGCTTTTATCTGTTAACGGAACTTTCTTAGTGCAACTGTGTCTTCGTTTTTTGTATGGATATCCCCAGCTTTCCACTCTGCCTCGACCACGACTGCCTGTATTTTGTGAGAACTTTTAAAGGTCTTCCAAGGTGCAGAGAGGTACTGGAAAACTCTACATCCTGACTGTTCCTCTCGGTCAACACAGTACAACAAGAGCTACCAGGACTTCAACTTTATTTCATATATATATATATATATATATATATATATATATTATCTTAAACTATTAACTCTAACTTAACTGATTAGAATATATGTGAACTATACACACGTGTTATTATATTACATTTTAAAATATACTACACACATATGTATATATTGAAGAGTGAGTAATCCTTAATTAAAATTATATTCAACAAAGATGCATATATTGGATTTATAATTATTTTATTTTTCCAATATTTCGAGGGGCAACTCGCCTCTCTTTATCGAGGATGTTTGTGTTTTTCACTAAAACATGCTAGCACGCGTACACCACTCTCGTTCTACAAGGCCAATGAAAAAATTGCATCTTTGATTTAAATATTACATTCAGTATATATACAGCTAACAATTATATATAATGTTACAGATCAACACCATTATTATTATATGGTCCACACATTGAGCGGCAAAGAGAGAGATTTATATACAACAGTGTAATTGTAAATAATTGTTTGTTTATATACATATTATTTCTAAATTAATGATAAAATTTTTAAAGAAAAATAAATTTGTAAATTAAAAGTATATGCATAGTTATTTACAAATATTAGGATATGAATTCATTATAAATTTCTGGAAAATCAATTTTTCTGTTTATACTTGTTTATCTTCAACAGAAACCCCACCTTTTTAAAACAGTCTACAATGCACACACACACACAAAGCCTTTATTAAGACATTAGTCTTATACAGATTCTCCGTACAAGGTGCAATAACAGGAAAAGAGCAGCACAGGAAACCAGTAGTTCCGCAACTATATACAATTATTAGTAATAACACGATGTCCCCTCGATGTTTCGTCATCATTCTGAGGTGTAAGAACAAGAGCTTCCAAGTTCTCTTTTCTCCCTCTTTACACCTACTGCCTTGTAAAAATTTTATAGGGCCTGAGCAACTAGTCTGCTTGTTTGGGCACTGGTTAACATCATTTGGATTGACCTAAGTTGGCTGGTGTCTACCATTGAAAAGAATGTCCTTCTCTCCTCACTAATATCTTGGCATTCATAGATGTAATGAGATAGTTCAGTTTCCATATTTTCTTTGCAGAGATCACAAATCTTATCACCCTCTTTGAAAATGTTTGTATGGTTTTCCTTGAAAAATGAATATAGTATTCTCTGTTGTGCGATATAGCGTTTTACTGGGAATGGAAAGTTGCTAAGTAAATAGTTTTCAATTCGGAATGAACTGTGTAAATACTTATAGTGAGAGTAGAATTTAGAATTCTCTATTTTTGCCTGGTCACACTTTGAATAGATTTTTCTATTGCAATTTTAGTTATTAAAGGTATTTCTTTCCGGATAATCCTTGCATCGTTGCAGTTAATTAACCAAGAAAATCCTGTTGAGTTGAGTATGTTGACCAAACTTTCCACCAGCTCAATATATATATATTTCTATTTCTTGATATTTCATATAGTTGAGCTAAGCATATATGGGGGAGTCGGCTGCTGTTCATTTTTAGAATTCTAAGCCAGAACCCGAGTGTAAGTTTCAGCACCGTAACTCCCAGTGACGTTCTTCCGCACTCCACACGTAGAATAAAACCAGGAGTATATCTGGGTAAATTTAGAAGTCTCCGTAAGAAGTTGTCTTGTACCCTGTCAACCAAGTTTTTTTGATTGTTTGCCCAAATTGGAGCTCCGTAGAGCAAGGTTGTAAGAGCCATTGAGTCTAGAAGCTTGAGTGAGGATCTGATAGAATTGATTCTTGTTTTAGTCGATATTGCCCATACCGCATTAATAGCATTTAGCGCCTTGTTTTTAAAATACTTTGCCGCTTGTTGAGTTGAGTTTTACGCTGTCAGCTGGTAACCCAGATACGTGTATTTAGATGTTATAGTGAGAGGCAATTGTCCCCAGAACCAAACATCCGATCGGGCCTTTCGACCTCCATTTCTAAACACCATAAGCGTTAAAAAATTATCTTCGAAGTATTTTCTTAGTACATTGATCTTTTTTTGTAAATTTATCTTGGATTCTCCGAGTAGTACGATGTCGTCTGCGAACAGAAGGAGAGTCTACAATGCTTTTCTGTTATATTTTTGTATAGAATTGTGGCCTGTTTGAAATCTGGTATATGGCTATTGTTTAGGGAAGGGTCAACTAGAAGGGATAATGGTTTGTAGTTTTTTAAAGCTGCTTTATGCTGATTGAAACGATCTTTACGTTATTTACCGGTTCACAAAATTTCCTGCCAAACATGTCAAGCTACATACATCGGAGAAACCGGCAAATCACTTAAAGATCGTATCAATCAACATAAAGCAGCTTTAAAAAACTACAAACTGTTATCCCTACTAGTAGACCACACCCTAAACAATAGCCATATACCAGATTTCAAACAGGCCACAATTCTATACAAAAATATAACAGAAAAGCAATATAGACTGTTTTTAGAAAGTTGGGCTTCTGCCGAAGATAAACAAAGTATAAACAGAAAAATTGATTTTCCAGAAATTTCAAATTTTTTGTAAATAACTATGTATTTACTTTTAATTTACTCATTTATTTTTCTTTCAAAATTTTATCATTAATTTAGAATTAAAATGTATACACACAATTATTTTAATTACACTGTTGTGTATAAATCTCTCAATCACAATGTGTGGACAAAATAATAATAATGATGTTGATCTGTAATATTATATATAATTGTTGGCTGTATATATACTGAATGTAATATTTAAATCAAAGATGCAATTCTTTCATTGGCCTTGTAGAACGAGAGTGGTGAACGCGTGCTAGCATGTTTTAGTGAAAAATACAAACTTCCTTGATAATACACACAAATTATTTCATTCGCTGTAATTATCTTGTGATTTCATCTGCACTCACCATAAGCTAAATTACATCCCTAGGGGCATAAACTGTAGTAAATTATGTCAGTATACACTAATTTTCACGTGTATCATAATTATAAATAGTATAAATACCCCTAAATGTAGATACAATTCAACGCGCAAGCTTGGCCATTATGTAACCACAAACAAAGCAATAAAGTTTTTTTGAAAGTCCGCCGCACCCAAGACAGAGCGAGGTCCGAGGGGTCCAATTTCGTCAAGGGTATTAATTTCCTCCCAGGAACCTTACAGTAAGCTTTAAGACTACCGCCACCGACAAACGGACCAGAAAACAACAGATCATCTCTACCTCTCAAGCGGGTCACACCCTCATGGACCTTGTCACGTCTTCGGCGCTGGCCTCTATAGGGGGACATCAACCTACCTCGTCTTTTGTGTTACCCATTGACGCCTGAACACAAGTCCCATAATTGCTAGTGATACGACAAATTTACAAGTATTTATATATATAATACTCATGTGAACGCGGTCAGGATATGCCTTTCTTGCTTCAATATATATACACTGCATGGCATTGAAAATTTAACACCAAGAAAGAGGGACCAAAGAGTGATGAACCTTGGCAACAGAGAGAGGCAGGAACGAACAATAAGTGATAATTATTTAAAAATATAGTCATAATACAGAACGATAAGGTGTCGGCTCAGTAGCAAGTAAGACCACCGCGGACGGCGATGCACGCAGCAACACGTCTAGGCGTTATCGTTGGGCCGTCATAGTTTTTTCTAGTATTAAAAACAAAAGTCTTTAAGACAGCCTTGAACAAAGCGAAGTTAGCAGCAGCATTCGTTGACGATTTATGCCTCTTTAATTGGTGCACACATTTCAGTCAAATGATTTACATCAAAACAATAGGGGAGATACTGGGAAGAATATTTGTTTTTCTGATTCATAAAGATATATAGCTTGGTGTTGGAAATAAAAGTAAAATAAAATAGGAGAAAAGAATTGAGAAAATAATATATAAGAAAATGAATAATTTAAATAATTTTTGTTTCTAACTATTGTACTTACTGTAGCAATAGGCAGTTGGTATTCTGGAGGTATTGAACGACAAGATCTGATGAATTTAACATAATGAGCTTTATTCTACTATGGTAATATGATGTATAAAAAATAGACTGATTTCATTTGGAGCAATTATCCTCAACTATTATGCAGATCAATCTTTTTGCTAAATCAGCCTTTTCACTTTATTCAGTTTCTATCCAGGCTTCTGATAAACTTCTTTTGCCTTTTCTTAATTTCTTCTGAGCTAGAATTCTTTATATCCTATGCTAAGGCATTCATAATAAACTTCTTCTGAGCTAGAGTTATTTATATCCTAGGCTCAAGCATTCATAATAAACTTCTTCTGAGCTACAGTTCTTTATATCCTAGGCTCAGGCACTCCTATCCTCATAAACGCTTCCTACTAACCCGCGCCGGCCATCCCGCCGTGCCTTTTATACCATAACTTGCTTGAGCAAAGTCTCACCTGATTGGCTTTCCCTGTCATGTGATTAACAAATTACACAATACAAATGAATTAGTTTTAACATTCTCCCACCAATTTTGACGAAGAAATAGTCAAAATTTAATTTTCGTCAAATATTTACACTTAATATGCACGGCCTACATCATTTAAGGACTATATCTGTCAGGCCATTTACTTTCTCTCCCATACCTGCTTTTGTAAATCTCTAGAAAAGTCTTTGGCTCTCTCCTTAATATTGACAAAATGAATTGCACCCCTGCATGACCATTTTTTATGTGAATTTCCCAAATCAGTTGTTCTACAAAGGAATGATCTCCTCGTAAAATGGCTGGAGTTTTGAATTCTTCTGGAACTTGTCCCGGTAAAAATTACTTTCAACACACCATAGACCCTAAGAGTTCATAAAGATCTTCAAACCTTTGATTGCACTCAACTTCTCTATAGACCCTAACTCTTGAATCACTTTAACAAACCTCTTTTCTGCAAATTCTCATTTAAACATTACAAAGGTCCCGTTTCTGTAAACTGTTTTTTAAGTTTCCCTATAAATCTCAAAACATAAGACATTGGAATGTTGAGCGGATAGTAAGATATTGTCAACAACCAATCATTATGATCTACGTTCAAATTAATATTTGTAATCACAATTTTCTCCTCAGAACATATTTCCTGCTGATCTATCGTGGACTCTAATTTAGGCCATGATTCTTTAGGTTCCTTTAAACATCCGGGGCCCTCCCACCATATACTTCGTACAAACTGGTATGATGAGCACCCTCGAGACAAAATTAAGGCAGGTTTAAACGCCCTGGTATGAACCTCCAATCGTTTAAATTGGTAGTGGATTAAATTTCCCTGACTCGGTTTCTCAAGAAACCCCGCTATTCAATTTCTCTCTTTATCCAGCTCAAGGCCGTAGAAGAATCAGTCCAAAGAGTCATTCTACATTTTCTTTTCAGAGCAGTGTGGATAGAGTTGGCCAATCTAGATCCTAGTACCATGACCATCAATTCCAGTCGAGGGATTGTAATCATTTTTATTGGCGCTAATCTTGCTTTACTCGAACACATCAAAGTTATATTTTCCATCCACAGAGAAATTATTTATTAGCATACACAGATGGATCATCAGACCTTACCCTGAGTAATGGAGGGACCGGAATTAACATAATACTCCAAGATGGAACACACATCAAAATCAAAGAAGGAGCAGGAAAGATTTCGTCAAACTTCACTTGAGAACTGACAGCTATCTGGAAAGCCCTTGATGTATGCCTGAACCAACCATTCCTGCATCAAGCAGAAGAATCATAATATACAGCGACTCCAGATCCGCTCTAGAAGCAATTCAGAAGGGCAATACTAGAATCACGCAGAAAATACACTCATTACTTACCCAACTGGAAACATTGGAGAAGAACTGCATTCTACAATGGGTTCCTGCCCATGTTGGGATCGAGGGTAATGAAATGGCAGATGAATTGGCAAAGGAAGCCAGAAAGCTGAGCCAAAGGAAAGAACAAATGTCAGTATTTGACGCTGATGCTTTGGAAAAATACAAGATAATCAAACAAAAAATAAGAAAAGATCAAATATGTGAAAATAAACTCTGAGAGAGAAAACTGACAAAAATATAACAAGACTTAGAACAAAACACTATAAAAGAATGACAATAGATCCAGATGGCACAAGAACTTATAGAGCATGCAACAACTGTCCTGATGTGGAACTAACACCTACTCACATATCTCATGTCCAGCAATGGCCTCAGCCTTGCAGAAAATTGACTTAGACGAAGAGCAGCAGCTTTACACCCCCAAGATAGTGGATATTGCTGCTGCTGTGATAGAGATGCATGGAGACATCTGAGACTCTTCTTTGGACACGACAACAACAACAACTTCACTCCTTAAATAGGTGACTGCTCTATAAGCTACTCGAGTAGAGTCACAAAAGATGTGAATTTCCGTGGGGAACACAATATCATTCCACATAAATGTAGGTACCTTTATTAATTCAATGTATCTCATTTGATCACACCAAGTTTGAAATTCACGAGCCATATCTTCAGGCAATGGTGTATCCCATCTCTTTTTAAATCCCATGATCGCTGCAACAATAATTTTGGTGCTATGAGTACTGAGGCACAAAATCCAAGTGGATCAAATATCCGCTGAACCACTGACAGCACTAATCGTTTTGTTAATCTTGAAGGGAGGCTTACATTTTTAGGGAATTCACATTTTAATACATCTTCCCTTTTGTTCCAAACGATCCCCAATACTTTGGTAAAAGGCTCTTCACTCGGATAATGAATACTCCCACCCTCTTAAGTTCATTTTCTTACTTTTCATAATCTCGGTGGCAGACCTCTAAAACTCTTGGACCTATAACTTTGTTTCCAGAGAGGCAACACAATTATCCATATAGAAGGACCGAGCCAACATCTTTGCCATCTTTTCTAGAGAACCTCTTATCGTTTGAAGATGGTACTCAATTACAGCATTCAGCAAAAATGGACTACAATTCAGCCCGAAAACAAGTCTGTCATGCCAGAAAGCCATCAGTTCTCTATCCTCTTCCCTCTTGCACCAAAGAAATCTGAGGTAGTCTCGATCATTCTCCTCAATGGCTACCATTTGGAAAGCTTTACTTATGTCTGATAAGACTCCAAACTTATTTTCTCGAAATCTTATCATTATTTCAGGGATTCTTTCCATTATATTGGGTCCCTTTTCTAAATATTGATTCAAGCAGAGTCCAAAGTGTCCTTGACAGGAAGCGTCAAATACTGGCCATATAGGCGTCGTTTTGGATTCACTCTTAAATACAGGGCGATGGGGCATATAGTAACCTTTTACTTCAGGTGGATTTTCATTAACCCTTTCGATGAGCCCTTCATTCAACCAATTATTTTCTTGGTACCAATCTCCAATCTCCCTTTCCCCAATTCATAATTATTTGGGATCGACACCTCTATTTTCCAAGGTAATCTTTCCAAGGAATATCTTTGATCATTTTGTTGCTGGATTTGTTTAATAAACCTTTCTTTTAGTTCTTGGTATCTGTACTCTTTGGAACAAGTTTAAATAGGATCTCTAATGCCTAATACTTCTAGATCCCATAATTCTTTTAAATCACTTTGAACTGTGAGCAAGTTCAAAGTTTGTTCTACATGTTCATTTATGTCAATAATTGGTAAATTGCCCATTAATGTCCATCCCAGACTTGTTTCCATCGCAATTAAGTTTGTTTCAATTTGTACAACTTTTCCCGGGAAAAGCATGTCCATATAATTAGCACCGATCAAAATATCAATCTTTTTTCTTTTAAAGTTATCTTCCGGAATGCTTATACCCTTACTGCTCAACTTTCTCCACCAATCTCCTCTCGGTAAAGGCGGTACATTATCGAAATTTTACGTCGATCCAACGCTTCAACCTGAAACGTTTCAATCTGTCATTCAATTTTTGAAAGTCCATGACGAATTAGCCATGCCTTTACTGTTTTACTTTTTTGGCTTTTTTCCAGAATCTGCCGTTTTCTCATCTTTAGCTTTATCAGTTCAAGTATATTTGACTTTACCAGTTTCTTTAGAATCCTTAATTTTACTTGTTTTAGTTTCCTCTTCTGAATCCTTTACTTCATCTGCGCTTTCGGATGCCGCTAGAATTGTTTACTGATTCATAACCTTCAATTTCAGTTTGAGAATCCTTTACTTCATCGCCTTTGCGTTGAGCTTCCGATGGACTCGCCTTTGGACTCAGCTTCAGAATCCTCTTTATTCTTTACATCTGTATCTTCATATTTCTCATTAGCCGTTTCTTCTAGCTCCAACTCTTTCTTATTAAGGTCCATTTCTAATGTATATTTATCACTTGCCTGGCTTACTTTAGTTTCCTAATCTTTAGTAAAAGTATCTTTGGCATCCACATTTTCAGTTTTATGATCAGTTGTAACATTTGTTTCTTTATCTTTAGTAGTATTTGCTTCTATAGGTTCAACTTCATGATCATGTACCCTTGAACCAATAGTTGAAAAAACATATTTTTTTCTGCTCACGCAATATGCTCATTTTATACTCTATAGTAAATCTCTCCTATATATATTTCATAATTTTAGAATTATCTAACAATTTCTTCATCAGTAATTTCTTCTTGGGTAGCAAAATTAATTGGTACTGTTCATTCAAAGCTACACGCTTATTTTGCAAATATTCAGGTTTAGCAAACTTTGCATATATCTTATCTTTATCAATGCAAGTATTTTCCAATTCTGCATACAAATCATTAACTTGTTCAGTAAATATAGCTCTAACAGCTCTTCGTCTTTCGTTCACCTCCTCCATCTTACCCCAAAACCTATCGCGCCCGGCTCACCAGAAATGTTGGAAATAAAAGTAAAAGAAAATAGAAAAAATAGAATTGAGAAAATAATATATAGGCAAATGAATAATTTAAATACTTTTTGTTTCTATTATACATACTTACTGTAGCGATAGGAAGGTTGTATTCTGGAGGTATTGAACGACAAGATCCGATGAATTTAACTTAATGAGCTTTATTATACTATGATAATATGATGTATAAAAATAAACTAATTTAAATTGTAGGAATTATCCTTAACTATTATGCATACTCGTATGCAATAATTTTGCTAACTTTAGCCTTTTCACTTTATTCAGTTTCTATCAAGGCTTCTGATAAACTTTTTTTGCTTTTTCTTATTTTCTTCTGAGCTAGATTTCTTTATATCCTTCACTCAGGCATTCATAATAACCTTCTTCTGAGCTAGAGTTATTTATATCTTGGGCTCAGAAATTCATAATAAACTTCTTCTTAGCTAGTTATTTATATCCTAGGCTCAGGCACTCCTATCCTCATAAACGCTTCCTACTAACCCCGCGCCGGCCAGAGAGAAAATAAGGATAACTCGGGCCCCTGGAGCCGGTCATCCCGCCGTTGCCTTTTATACCATACCTTGCTTGCGCAAAGTCTCACCTGATTGGCTTTCCCTGTCACGTGATTAACAAATGGCAATATACAAATGAATTAGTTTTAACACTAGGTGTTGGGTGAGCTGATCAGTATTTAAAACGCGGAGGGCCTAGTATAAAAATGACTTACTTTCGCAAACACCTTCCTAATATTATTGTTACGTAGAAAGAAAAATGGGGCATTCCAGAAGAGAGTGTTTTAGAACGTTCTAGAAAAATGTAGAAAAATCGGAGAACAACTGATTGGCCAATCAGTAGCGATTGCGCAATGCTCAGCGCTGGCGGCTTTCTGATTGGCTAACCAACCATGACCGTTCTGGAAGAACTACTCGGGGATATATAGGGATGAGGAACTCGTGCAAGGGGTCGTCGAAGAACGAAGCTACGTGGTGGACTCCAAGCAAGCTGCTGTCTCAAGAGGTCGGACTGCTGCTTACCGCCGACGCCGGTGTACTTCTTTGAAGATTCTAGAAGGTTCTACGAACTTCTGTCTCCTGTTCTGCCCCTGCTTTCCCTCACCGTGCTGCAGTTAGCGAGTTTGTAACTGCTGTGTTCTTTATTGTTGTTTTATTTTGGACTCTTCTGTAATTATTTTATATCGATTAGGCTTGAATAATGTCCTAAAGATCCTTTGTACCCACGGTAGTTATTCTTTGTCAACCAACAACGCAACATTATATTCAACTAGGAAGCGGCACACTTTGGATCGAAAAATCAACTGCGTTTTATTGCAAGATTTTTCGACGATCAGAATGTTCGTCTTTCTCAAAAGCTTCTGAGAGTTCTGATCGTTGAAATATCATGCTATTAAAAGCATTTTATTTTTCGATCCAAAAGATAGATGTACCGTTTTATAATTTAATGTTGAACCTAATGGATCGCGATATTTTTAAGTAGAAAAAAAAATTCTTAATTCAATAAGAGAGTCTTAACGGGTATGATTGCTAACCTCTTATTTACAGTAAAGGAGGAGGAATGGCATCGACAGACTAAACGGTGCCATATTAAGGAAGCTCACTAAAGTAGGCATTTCTAAGTGCCAAATAGAGTTCACGGCTGTAGCTCGCCCTTAAATGGGAAACTACTCATCCAGCTGTCGTCTAAGCAGTGGTTTAAGTTAATTCCGTGGAATTGGTATTGATAGGGCCAGGAACAAAACTTGCACATTTTGCAAAAATATTTCAACTTTTTAAAGCGAATTACAACAGCTGATGTATTTTAAATATCCTAGAGTAAAGGAATTGATGGGTGTAAATCTTGAAATATTTCATCTATATTTAATAATTTTATTTAATTCTAAAAAAATTCATTCATTTAATGTTGATCGTCATTTTCTTTCTCTCTCTATACATAACTCCTTCAGGATCTACACCTATTTAAAATTATGTTGAGAGAGTTTAAGAGAAAAACGTTCTGCACGAGATTAAGACATTAAATTTTCAGATATTTTCTTATTTCAAACAATGGGGCGCTCCTAAATAAATGTTCTGTCTTTATGATGTTTCCAAAAATGAGGGGCGGCGTTATAATTAACCCTATTCCTGTAGAAGGGCTCCAAGACCCGACAGTTTGAATTAATTAAATTATATTTTTTACAAGAAACTCTTCCCTGGAAAAAAAAGTATCTTAAAAAAATTAATGTTCCATTAGAATCGATATAAGTTACATTCCCATTGTTCCAGAAACATATACAACCACGCTATAATTTTTATAGCACAGATATGATGTGTACCTTCTATAGTTCTAAAAATATTTATTTATTTTTATTAAATATTATTTTAGAAATTTACTAAATAAAAAAAAATAGGTAATTGTGAATTTCACTTTCACAGAGCCAAAGACTTGAGCAAAGAACTTGAAGGGGGCGCTACCACTGGCGTCCGCATCATCGATCGGCACCTTGCTGGAAGAAGACGAACAAAACTGTTGGCTGCTCGGTAAGTCTTGTAGTTTATGTGTTTCTACTCGTTTTAACGTAGTTATTTATCCAATATAGTTACATTTATATCAGATAATTCTATCTAGTAGTTACATTTTCAAAAATAAATTTTATTTCATACATAGGGTATGGAGAGTTTAGGAAACGCCCAACATACTGTAGATTGTATTTTATATATTAATAACGCCTTTAAGTCAATCAATGTTAGCTTTTTCATTTTATCACGTAGGGTAGTTTAAAATATTTCATAGGTACAACCAGTGCTTGTTTCATAAATATAAAAAAATAGCTAATATATGTTAATATTAAGTCACTATATAGCGTAAAACATACAGGAACCATATTTATGTATCATATAGCAGGGCTATAAAAGTCTATATGTATAGGCATGGTTTGTATTTACAAATAAAAACAAAATGGCGTCCATTGGAAATCACTTGTCGCCATCTTGATTCTAGAACGATATGAAAACAGCTAAAACATACGCATATATATATTTATATTTTTATTCATATAAAAATAAATATTTTAAAAAATATATTATTTTTAAAATTTTATATTTTTTCTATTGTTTTTTCATATATTGTTTTATTTAACGCAACATGTATATTTAATATAGCGCCTATCGATCCTTGAATATGACATTTAGAGATTCCAAAACAACTATATAACTATCATTATTTTCAGAAATTATATTTTTATTCAAAATCCATATGATATAATGATATTATGTATTTTAAAATTATATAATTTTTTTTTCAATTAAATATGTTCTGGACTTCAGCATAGTAGGGGGCGCTGCCACTGGGATCCATCCGCAATATCGATTGGCTCTTTGCTGAGGGAGGCCGCACCAACCTGTAGGCTGCTCGCTCGGTAAGTGCTTTCAACATGTAAATATTTAATATATGTTAATTAATAAGTCACTTTATAGTAACTCCTATATAAGGCATATGTATAAATCATATAGAAAATTATAGAGAGAGGTTAATTTATTTTACGCTTTATATTAAAAGTTTGAAAACAAAATGGCGTCCATTGGAAATCACTTGTCGCCATCTTGTTTCTAGAACGATCTGAAAACCGCTACAACATACGCATATATATATATATATTTATATTATTATTCATGTAAAAATAAATATTTATATAAAATTAAATATATGTCAACATATATTTTATTTAACGCGGCATATACATTCAATATGGCGTCATATCGATCCTCGAAGATGACATTTAGAGAATCTGAAACAACTATATAATTAACATTATTTTTAGAAATTATCATTTTTAATCAAAATTCATATGATATAATGGTATTATGTATTTTAAAATTATAATTTTTTTAAATTAAATATGTTCAGGACTTCAGCATAGTAGGGGGCGCTGCCACTGGGATCCATCCGCAATATCGATTGTCTCTTTGCTGAGGGAGGCCGCACCAACCTGTAGGCTGCTCGCTCGGTAAGTGCTTTCAAAATGTAAATATTTAATATATGTTAATTAATAAGTCACTTTATAGTAACTCCTATATAAGGAATATGTATAAATCATATAGAGAATTATAGAGAGAGGTTCAGTTTTTTTTTACGCTTTATATTAAAAGTTTGAAAACAAAATGGCGTCCACATTGGAAATCACTTGTCGCAATCTTGTTTCTAGAACGATCTGAAAACCGCTACAACATACGCATATATATATTTATATTATTATTCACACACATATAAAAATAAATATTTATATAAAATTAAATATATGTCAACATATATTTTATTTAACGCGGCACATACATTCAATATGGCGTCATATCGATCCTCGAAGATGACATTTAGAGATTCTGAAACAACTATATAATTATCAATATTTTTAGAAATTATCATTTTTATTCAAATTCCATATGATATAATGGTATTATGTATTTTAAAATTATAATTTTTTTTCAAATAAATATGTTCAGGGCTTCGGCATAGTAGGGGGCGCTGCCACTGGGATCCATCCGCAATATCGATTGTCTCTTTGCTGAGGGAGGCCGCAACAACCTGTAGGCTGCTCGCTCGGTAAGTGCTTTTAACCTGTAAATATTTAATATATGATAATTAATAAGCCACTTTATAGTAACTCCTATATAAGGCATATGTATAAATCATATAGAAAATTATAGAGAGAGGTTAAGTTTTTTTTTTACGCTTTATATTAAAAGTTTGCAAACAAAATGGCGTCCATTGGAAATCACTTGTCGCCATCTTGTTTCTAGAACAATCTGAAAACAGCTACAACACACACACACATATATATATATATTAATATTTATATAAAAATAAATATATATCAACATATATTTGATTTTATTTAACGCGACATATACATTCAATATGGCGCCATATCGATCCTTGAAGATGACATTTAGAGATTCTGAAACAACTATATAATTATCATTATTTTCAGAAATTATAATTTTTATTCAAAATTCATATGATATAATGATTTTTTTAATTATCTATAAATACAGCTTTGAGCAATAATTCACGGACAAGAAGTTTATTTCATTTATTTAAGATATAAACAAGAAATAAAAATAAACTTATTGGCATTAAGATATCCAATAAGAAATATATGCTGACTCTGCTCTTGTGAATGTATATAAAAGGCATGGACTTTGTAAATAACATTTTATATATACTATATAAATAACAATATAGAGATGTTTAGTGTTTATATATATAAATATTTCCTAATATGTCATGATATGTTCAGGACTTCAGCATAGTAAGGGGCGCTGCCACTGGGATCCATCCGCAATATCGATTGGCTCTTTGCTGAGGGAGGCCGCACCAACCTGTAGGCTGCTCGCTCGGTAAGTGCTTTCAAAATGTAAATATTTAATATATGTTAATTAATAAGTCACTTTATAGTAACTCCTATATAAGGAATATGTATAAATCATATAGAGAAATATAGAGAGAGGTTCAGTTTTTTTTTTACGCTTTATATTAAAAGTTTAAAAACAAATAAAAACAAAATGGCGTCCATTGGAAATCACTTGTCGCCATCTTGTTTCTAGAACGATCTGAAAACAGCTACAATATACGCATATATATATATTTATTATTATATATGTAAATTTATATATTATTTTATATTTATATATATAGTGTATATATACTATGGTTTAATTAGAACTATTTAACAGATGATGTACGCGACATATACATTCAACATGGCGCCCATAATGATTCTCAAAGATTCCATTTTGATTCTAACACAGCTATAAACTTATAGTTATTTCACAAGTTATCTCTTTCTATTAAATATATTGTAATTCTGAATTTTTAAATTGAAAATTTATTTTTTCAATCACCTTATAAATACACGAGCTTTGAAAGAGAGAGAGAGAGAAATAATTCACAGGAATAAAGCCTTTTTCTTTTATTTAAATTCGAAATGAGAAATAAAAGATAAACTTATTGTGGTATTCAGATATCTAATAAGATATATATATATATATCTTATTAGATATCTGAATACCACAATAAGTTTATCTTTTATTTCTCATTTCTAATATATATTTTTAATATATATATATGTCGTATTGTAAATTTTTCCAAAGTTTCAATATCTGGAAATGACAATTAAGCAGTCGTTAGGCATTTTTCCTTCTTCTTTATTATAAGCAATCAGCGCGAGGCCACACACACTGGACAACACTACGCCGAGACGTGGATCAACTTTTTTTAAAATTTACATATTTGCAAAATTTTCTTAAAAAAAAAAAAAACTTTAGTAAATTTACATATCATTCAACTTTTCTTTTTTAACATGGAATTTACATGTTTAAAAAATGTATTTGGCAATTTGTGAAACAATTCAGACAAAAATAAAAGATTAAAACAAAAACTAGTACACTAAAAACAATTGTGTGTTCAATATGGAATTGAATCATGGTTTACTATATACAAAATATATCATATATATATTAAAAATAAAGAAGGCATCTCCTGACCACGAGCACATGTGCTTTTTAGATGGCATAGCTCCATCTTTTGGAGAAAACATAAACTAAACGTTTATTTAGCTTGCTCCGTGATATTTGGCCAACCCAATTTTTGATAAATCAAATAAATAATCAATTAAAAAAAGATAAATAAATTTGATTTATCAAAAATTGGGTTGGCCAAATATCATGGAGCAAGCTAAATAAGCGTTTAGTTTATTTTTGCTCCACTAGATGGCGCTCTGCCATCTAAAAAGCACATGTGCTCGTGGTCAGGATATGCCTTCTTTATTTTTAATATCAAGACCTTACCCACTTATATTTTATTTTTTCTATTGTTTATTCATATATATATTGACCCTGTATGTAAAGGTATTTAAAAACCATGGGCACTGAAAATAATATTTTATATACTATATACACAAGTAATATAGAGATGTTTAGTCTGGATATTTCCAAATATGCCTTAATGATATGTTGGAAGTACATGCGCAGATTTCAATTGCGCATATATCGATCTTTTTCTTGATATCTGTTTGAACAATCGAAAGCATTATTAGTGTTTTTCTACATCTCTCTCTCTCTCACAAAATATAATTTTCAATATTAACTATTCTGATAAATATTTTTTTGGAAGAGAGAGAGAGAGAGTTAGAATTGATAATTATTATTTATTTTTATATATTGAAAATATTTATCTAATATTTATATATCACACAATTTATTATCTTAATGAGATTATGAAACAAATGCGCAAATGTCAATTGGGCATATATCAATCTCTTCTCGAGATGTAAATATCCAATCATGAAACACTATTTAGGCTTCCTACATTACAAAATATAATGCTCAATATCAATTTTTCGATCTATTTTTGAAAAGTAGGAATTATTGATTATTTATGCACAAATTATTTATTTGACATAGGTTCTAATGAGATAATAGAGATGCATGCGCAGATGTCAATTGCGCATATATCGATCTCCTTCTTGAGATGTAGATATCCATTTATGAAACACTATTTAGGCTTCTACATTACAAAATAAATTGATAAATATCTCAATTGTTCAATCTATTTTGAAAATTTAGAAATATTGATTATTGATTAATAAAATATTTCTTTGTGATATACATTCTAATGAGATAATAGAGATGCATGCGCAGATGTCAATTGCGCAAATATCGAACTCCTTCTCGAGATTTAACTATCCAATCACGAAACACTATTTAGGCTTTCTACATTACAAAATATAATGATCAATATCAATTGTTCAATCTGTTTTGAAAATTTTGAAATATTGATTATTGATGAATAAAATATTTCTTCGTGATATACATTCTAATGAGAAAATAGAGATGCATGCGCAGATTTTAATTGCGCATTTATCGATCTCCTTCTCGAGATGTAAATATCCAATCACGAAACACTATTTAGGCTTTCTACATTACAAAATATAATGATAAATATCTCAATTGTTCAATCTATTTTGAAAATTTTGAAATATTGATTACTGATGAATAAAATATTTCTCTGTGATATACATTCTAATGAGATAATAGAGATGCATGCGCAGATGTCAATTGCGCATATATCGATCTCCTTCTCGAAATGTAACTATCCTATCACGAAACACTATTTAGGCTTTCTACATTACAAAATATAATGATAAATATCTCAATTGTTCAATCTATTTTGAAAATTTAGAAATATTGATTACTGATGAATAAAATATTTCTCTGTGATATACATTCTAATGAGATAATAGAGATGCATGCGCAGATGTCAATTGCGCATATATCGATCTCCTTCTCGAGATTTAACTATCCAATTACGAAACACTATTTAGGCTTCTACATTACAAAATATAATGATCAATATCAATTGTTCAATCTGTTTTGAAAATTTTGAAATATTGATTATTGATGAATAAAATATTTCTTTGTGATATACATTCTAATGAGATAATAGAGATGCATACGCAGATGTCAATTGCGCATTTATCGATCTCCTTCTCGAGATGTAACTATCCAATCACAAAACACTATTTAGGCTTTCTGCATTACAAAATATAATGATAAATTTCAATTTTTCAATCTGTTTTGAAAATTTTGAAATATTGATTATTGATGAATAAAATATTTCTTTGTGATATACATTCTAATGATATAATAGAGATGCATGCGCAGATGTCAATTGCGCATTTATCGATCTCCTTCTCGAGATGTAAATATCCAATCACGAAACACTATTTAGGCTTTCTACATTACAAAATATAATTATCAATATCAATTGTTCAATCTGTTTTTGTAAAGTTGGAATTATTGATTATTGATGCATACATTATTTCTTTGACATAGATTCTAATGAGATTATAGAGATACATGCGCAGATGTCAATTGCGCATATATCGATCTCCTTCCCGAGATGTAGATATCCAATTATGAAACACTACTTAGGCTTTCTACATTACAAAATATAATGCATATATAATGCCTTTTATTTTCAAATATATTCTAAGTAATATTTTTATTTCAGAGTGGTTTTTATAGATTTCCTCCATTTTAATGGTCTATAAGTACTTATATACTCCAGAAAAATGATTTTGGTAATTTTGTCATTCAGTTGTCGTCAATCAGTTCAAACTGGAGGTCTAATATATATAGAACAGTAGGAGGTAAAGGATTATCAAGCTAATAATTGGAATCAATATTATTTTTTAAATTTGAATCAATATTTTTAATGATGCAAATAATTTGAATTTTGAAGATATTTCTAGAGCTATATGTTGTAGAAAAATGAAAAAGAAAAACCTAGTAAATATATATTGATGTTTCTGTGAGAGTAATGAGAATAATATTGTCAAATATATTTTCATGATAGCTATAATATATTGTTATTTTTTTAATCATTGTACATAAATAAATTTATATATTCTTCTAAACTATCTTGTAATTTCAGCTGACATCTAATGGTGACCTTTGAATAACCCGAAGAGAACCACAATGAAAATATCAACTGAGATAATGTTTTTATATGGAAGAGGAAAATTCAAGGTAGGTATAACTAGAATTTATCGATGAAACTTCATATAATTTTATAGAACATGTTATACGGAATATACTATATAGAACAGTCTGATTATGAATTGATATAATAACTTCAAATTTTATCTCATTATGATGATTATTTTCATTAAATATCTTTATATCCAATTTTTTAGCAGCAACACATAAAATATTTGTTAATCTCGAATTATATAACTCTTCAAAAATGTGTTTTTATCATGAATAACAGAATAATATATAGGCCTCCCATTGAAGAAAATATATCAAATTCAATGAAATAAAAATTAAAAGGTATATTCCTCTATTCGATAAATATATTACTAAAAAAGGCATTTAAAATTATATATCAATACTAAACCTACAGAACATTGAAATATACAGGTGAATATTATATATATATAGAAATATACTAATACACGTTCTCTGTACTTCTTCCATTTCAAAATATTTTTCTTTCTTTAAATTCATATAACTTTTTAATTTAGATACAACTGCTAGAAAAAGTTCCCTTATCGAGTACATCTGTATTTAGATGAACGTTTTATTATATATTAGCGGATGTA
Source organism: Cordylochernes scorpioides (assembly GCA_030710605.1). Lineage (NCBI taxonomy): Eukaryota > Metazoa > Arthropoda > Arachnida > Pseudoscorpiones > Chernetidae > Cordylochernes > Cordylochernes scorpioides. The sequence continues at coordinate 108,729,624 of CP092886.1, read as the reverse complement.
CCCGGCTTTGCCCGGGTTTTACCCGAGTAAAGGTTTGTCTAACGAACATTTGTTAAAACAAGTCTCTATAAACTTATAAAAAAATAATAGATATATTTTGATATTTTGAAACTCGTAAATTTGAATCTCTGGATAAAGTGATCATTTTTTCCCGGTCCCTGTGTGCCGTGTCATCCTGAATTTTGTCTTTCCTAATGTTCTACATTACAAAATCATCGTTTTATCTAGTGAACATTTTTTCACGGTTCCTTGAAAAATACTCAATAAGTTTAATAAAATCATGGTCGTTTATGGAAGATAGACGAAGTTCCCGGTGGTCATCTTGGGCAAGCCCCCGCGAGGCTTTTTTCTTGTCTACTAGGCACAGCGGTGTCACCAACTCTGCCCCCGCGCGCCAGGACCTCTTGACCCCTCTGATTGGTCGGTGGGTACATGGACTGTCCATCCGGCCGGACGATTACATTCTCTCGACGGGGGGGGGGACAGACCTAAGCCTATCTCCGTAGCAAGGTGGCACTGCTTGAGAGTTAAAGCTACAAATCTGCAAATTTATCTAAGGATTTTCAAGATATTCAAGAAATTATTTTTCGAAAACCTTTCCGGGGATATACCTAATAATATCACAAAATTTCACGGCGAGTGGATGTATGGTTTTTGAATCTATAGAGTACACACAGACAGAAATTCATTCATATATATATATATATATACGGTGGCCAGGGAAGCATCTGTACATCTTGCAGAGCTTGTTGGCTAATGCGAGCAGTGTGCGGTCGGGCGTTATCCTGCTGATAAAGGGCATTGGGTACCCCCTGAAGGTAGGGGAGTGTCACCGGTCGCAGCACATCATCAACGTATCGTTGGGCCGTCATAGTGCCCTGAATACGAAGTAAAGGTGACCTGGAATCATACGCGATTGCGCCACAAACCATGATTCCACGTTGTCGCACGGTGGGGCGTTCCAAAATTGCTGCCGGATTGGACCTTTCTCCACGTCGACGCCACACGCGTACACGGCGACTATCACTGGACAAGCAGAAACGCGACTCATCTGAGAACACGACCCTGTGCCATTCCGTCATCCACGTCGATCTAGCCCGACACCATTCCAAACGTTGGCGCCTATTCGGTGGGGTCAATGGCAGTCATCTTAGCGGACGGCATGAGTGCAAGCCATAGCAACCAATCGACGGGAAATGGTTCTGGTCGAGATGGAATGATCTAGGGTGTCTTGCACATGTTGCAGGATGGCGGTACAAGTGGCTTGTGGGGCCGCCACTGCTTGTCGAAGGATACGCCGATCCACACGTGCTGACGTCACTCTGGTTGCACTGACATTCCTATTAATTGCCACATTTCCTTGTTCCAACCATATTCTCCACAGTCGGTGCACCGTGGACGCACCAAGGTGTGTATCAGCTGCGATTTGACATATGGACCAACCTGCCCTTTTCAGTCCGATCACCATGCCCCTCGTAAAAGCGTCTGTCTGCTTGAACTGCCTCCTTTTACGATGACCTGGCATTCTCTGTTATTACACGTGTCTTTTGACACAAGAACAAAATTTCTACAATGATTTTCCTAGAAGAAATAACGACACGAATACTGTCCTTTCTGCAAGTTCCTTCCCTTATATCTTACTCCATATGCGCACGAGAGCTGCGCATTTTACATCATTTGCATAACTCGGTTAGGCGCGTCTACCCTGAAATTTGCATAATTTTCTGGCCACTATTTCTTGGTGTTCCATTTTCAATGTCACGCAGTGTATATACATCGACTGCAGAAATTCAAAATAATTTTATTGAGCAACGCCCATTTTTTAAAAGTTCTTTAAGGATCCTATCTTTTATCACAACTTTTCTTTCTTTTTTTATTAATAATAAGGGTTACATTCGTTAATTTTGTTAAAATTCGAATTCCCTAAATTGACCAGATTTCGGACTAAACAATATTTATGAGATTCTGTTTATACAAGCTGGCCCGTAAGTCCCGATACCAATATAAAAATATTTAAATAATAATATATTTATAATATTTGTCTAATTAACATATACGTGTGTGTTCAGGTTTTATCCAAGTTTAATTCATAAAATGTCATCTTTCGATATTAAAGAAATAATTAAAATTATCAACCTCTATTATCAACATGGTAGTGTCACAACTTTACGACGTCAATGGTCAAAGCATTCTGAGTCTTCTGCACCTTCTAAATCAACCGTAACAAGAATAATTGAAAATTTTGAAACTACCGATATTGTGGCAGATCTCCTTAGATCAGGAAGACCACACTCTGCTACCTGTGAAACTAATATGAACCTAGTTTAATCATCTTTAGAAGCCAGTCCTCAAAAATCAACAAGGAGGTTGTATCAAGAGCTAAAAATACCCAGAACTTCCATCCAAAGAATCCTAAAAGGTCTTGGTTATAAGCCCTATATTCCTAAATTGATTCATGCACCTCATGAAGATGATTGGGATAGAAGGATGGAATTTCATGGGAAAATGCGTGAAATGATCCAAAATGATGAAAATTTGCCTAATGTCAATCGACATAATTGTGTTTATTTGGCTTCAGAAAATCCAAAGGTAGAAATTGAGAAGGAAGTTGATTCCCCTGGCTTAACTGTTTGTGGTGGAATTTGTTCGGAAGTAATAATCGGACATTACATTTTCAATGAAAAGTAAATGGTGAGAATTATTCGAAAATGTTGGAGGAATTTATGCAACCAAAATTGGTTGAAAAAAAAACCTTTTACTTCTCATGCAGGATGGTGCCCCTGCCCATTATTGAAAACATATTTACAACGTTTCTCAATGATAAGCTCCCTCACAAAAGGATGGGGCCCGTGTACCCATTGATTGATCTGCGCGGTCACATGATCTTATTCCTGCAAATATTTTTGTAGGTTTATTTAAATATAAAGTTTATCATCGAAACCCAAGATTTAGAGAAAATGAAAATCGCACTAGAAGAAGAATTTAATCTTCTTAATTAATATTCATGTGCTCGTATTCATCAAAGTGTCCCTAAAAGACTTGGATTGTGTTTGTAAGCAAATGGGGAACATTTTGAAAAAAAAAATAAAATTTAAATATATTTGAAAATAAAATATAATATATTACCTAAAATAAAATAGTTATAGTCTTTTATTCTAATTTCCCTTTTAATTTTTAATATAAAAATAAAAGGGTTTGGGGTATGTTACACCCTGTGTATTTATTGCATCTTTTAGATATTGCGCGTGATATCTAGCATATATTGTATTGTTATTCTTGAGATTAATACTAATTATATAGGTACACATTAGCAAAAATTAAATTCATCATTATTTATGTTAGAAATGTCCAATAGATTCAAAGATGTTTAAAATTGAACTTGAAATGACTTTAAATAGTGTTGAATAACATAGAGTTTTAGCAAGAAAAGAGCAAATATTTAAAAGTCGATTTTTAAAAAAGACCATTAAAATAAAAATAAAATGTCAAAGAGATGTTCAAAGATAAATATAAATATTAATAACAGTTTTGAATCATATTCTTCTTCATAAAAAACATCCTGAACTATATTTCAAACCTATTCAGTCGATTCACAAAATTACCAGAGAAGAAATACAGGGCGATGAGATCTTATATGTTGTACTAAGATACGCTATTGATAATTTATGCATTATATATATGCATCCTATTTTTTTTCACATGTTCAGCATATTTACGCAAGTTTGGCCTTTAACACGCATTTCTTGATTTTTGAAGAAGCCTCTGGGACCAAGACTTGGTCGTAGAGGTACAGCCTGCACCACGCTGACGTGGGCCAACAGCCCGAAACGCGTTTGTGGTTGGCTTTTCTTGATTTATAAAAAATATAATAGGGCCAAATATCAGGGAACAGGTCAAATCAACGTTTAGTTTATTTCTGTCCCGTTAGATGGCGTTCTGTGATCATGTGAGTCTTTTTTGACCTGCGGGGCGATCCTTATTTTTCCAGATGAATTTTCTACCCGAAATATATAAATATCTTTTGCCAGTGTCAATAAATCTTATAAACCCTGATTCTGTTGAGTACTCTAACAAAATGGTGAAGTAGATAAAATACTTTAACATAAAATATGTTCCAGATCAAGAACTGAATCTTCTAGAAGCATGAGCTTCTCATCGTCGAAGATCCCCGGTTTATAAAAAGATTCCAACAAATTGTTCACAAGATATAACTAGCATATTAATACAAGGTATATTAAGGTTTTTACTTATGAAATATAAATGTATATTGAATAATTATGATTTTATAAAATGGTTCATTATTAATATGTTATTAATCATTTAGCTTATTGCTATTTTTAAAGATTACCTTTCGAATTATATATATTGCCATATATTTATTCACAATGGGACAATGTTTTTAAAATAATATTTGGTGGTACAGAAAATGCCCAAATATATAAATTATATATATAAATTGATAAGTAAAAATAATTTATTGAAATGTTATCTACTTTTAAACATTTTTGAACATATAGATAAGTAAATTAAATATAAAATATTTAAAATTTTCTTTTGTGATATAAAATTATTATATTTAATTTCATTAACATTTAAAAAAACACTTATAAAGAGTATATAGTGTTTTGCCAATATATTTCAACAAATTATCATATATATATAAATTTCGGAGAATAAATGTAGATAATTGAATTTGAATATTTACGATGAGACAATGAAATTAATTCACGAAAAAAAAAAGATACATCCTTACAATATATAAGATTTATTTTAAAATATAAGATAATCCCCCCCCCCCCCCCCCCCCCATTATAAAAATCGCATATATATATATAAATATATATTTATATTTTATATAACATCTTATATTTCAGGAAATCGTACAAGAATAGCTAAGCGAAGCAAAAACTGATAACACAATAAAATAAATGATGCTTTATTAAGGATTTTAATACCCCCTTTTATTTTGCCGATATATGTTTATTCTCTATTTTATGAAGAATATTCAAATAGCTATATATATGGTAAATATTAAAAATAAAAAGAAATAGACATTTTCAAAAATATTTTGACATGTTAGAAAGTTATTGCCAGATTATTTTATCAAATAATATTTAAAAATCATCAAAAAATAGGATATAATATTTATGACAAAATATGATGGATATATGAAGATAATAAAATTTTTATATAAGAGAGTTGTTTTCAATTTTCGATAAAGATTTAATATTTTAAAATTGATGCTGCTAATATAGCCTTCCAGAGCTGAGGATCAGTAGCTTCCTTGTCTTATGCTTAATTTAAAAGGAATTTTAACCTCTATTTGTTTTAACAGCACCATATATATGCATTTTTATTTCTCTCTATAAATTTATATATATTTAAATATAAAATTTTCTTTGTTGCTGCAATTAACACAACGTGAATAGGTAATTCTAAGGTCTAATATTTAATTTTTCTATGTTTAAACAGTGGTTATAACATCACATATGAATATGCAGATATATTTTCTTATATATACATTAAATAGTTTTCTTTGTTGCTGCATTTAACACAATGTGAATAGGTAATTCTAAGATATCAATTTGAGCCTTTCTTTGTATGCAGTTTTAAATGAAGTTTTATTTCCCTATTTAAATACATATATATATTTTTTTGTTGCTGCAATTAACACAATGGTTGTAGGTAATTCAAAGGTCCGAATCTTAAGCTATCATTGTTTTATTAGTGAATATAAACGCACCCTATATATATGCAGTTATATTATAATAAATTTCTTTATTACTGTGATTAACACAATTGTAATAAGTAATTCTGAACTCCCAATTTTTTTATTATGTTTTTTAACCTTCTTTGTTTTGATAGTGGTTATAACAGCGATTTATATATATGGAGTTTAATTTCATTATCTAAAATATTTCTTTATTACTGCGATTAACACAATTGGAAAAGGTATTTCTAAGGTCCCAATTTTAACCTCTCTTTGTATTAATAGTGGTTATAACAGCAACATATATATGCAGTTTTATTTCCTTATATATAAATTATTTCTTTATTACTGCGATTAACACAATTGGAAAAGGTATTTCTGAGATCCCAATTTTAACCTCTCTTTGTGTTAATAGTGGTTATAACAACAATATATATATATACAGTTTTATTTCCTTATATATAAATTATTTCTTTATTATTGCGATTAACACAATTGGAAAAGGTATTTCTAAAGACCCAATTTTAACCTCTCTTTGTTTTAATAGTGGGTATAACAACAATATATATATATATATATATATTTGCAGTTTTATTTCCTTATATATAAATGATTTCTTTATTATTGCGATTAACACAATTGGAAAAAGTAATTATAAGGTCTAAATTTTAACCTTTCTTTGTTTTAATAGTGAATATAATCGTATATAATATTTTTCTTTATTACTGCGATTAACACAATTGGAAAAGGTATTTCTAAGATCCCAATTTTAACCTCTCTTTGTGTTAATAGTGGTTATAACAACAATATATATATATATGCAGTTTTATTTCCTTATATATAAATTATTTCTTTATTACTGCGATTAACACAATTGAAAAAGGTATTTCTAAGGTCCCAAATTTAACCTCTCTTTGTTTTAATAGTGGGTATAACAACAATATATATATATATATGCAGTTTTATTTCCTTATATATAAATTATTTCTTTATTACTGCGATTAACACAATTGGAAAAAGTAATTCTAAGGTCTGCTTTTAACCTTTCTTTGTTTTAATAGTGAATATAATCGTATATAATATTTTACTTTATTACTGCGATCAACACAATTGGAAAAGGTATTTCTAAGATCCCAATTTTAACCTCTCTTTGTGTTAATAGTGGTTATAACAAAAAAAATATATATATATTCAGTTTTATTTCCTTATATATAAATTATTTCTTTATTACTGCGATTAACACAATAGGAAAAGGTATTTCTGAGGTCCAAAATTTAACATATCTTTGTTTTAATAGTGGTTATAACAGCTACCTATATACATATGTAGTTTTATTTCCTTATATATAAATTATTTCTTTATTACTGTGATTACACAATTAGAAAAAGTAATTCTAAGGTCTAAATTTTAACCTTTCTTCGTTTTAATAGTGAATATAATCGTATATAATATTTTTCTTTATTACTGCGATTAACACAATTGCAAAAGGTATTACTAAGGTCCCAAGTTCAAATTCTCTTTGTGTTAAAGCGGTTATAACAGAAAAAATATATATATGTAGTTTTATTTCCTTATGTATAAATTATTTCTTTATTACTGCGATTAACACAATAGGAAAAGGTATTTCTAAGTTCTCAATTTTAACCTCTCTTTGTTTTAATAGTGGTTATAACAGCAACATATATATGCAGTTTTTTCCTTATATATAAATAATTTCTTTATTACTGCGATTAACACAATTGGAAAAAGTAATTCTAAGGTCTAAATTTTAACCTTTCTTTGTTTTAATAGTGAATATAATCGTATATAATATTTTTCTTTATTACTGCGATTAACACAATTGGAAAAGGTATTTCTAAGATCCCAATTTTAACCTCTCTTTGTGTTAATAGTGGTTATAACAACAATATATATATTTGCAGTTTTATTTCCTTATATATAAATGATTTCTTTATTATTACGATTAACACAATTGGAAAAAGTAATTATAAGGTTTAAATTTTAACCTTTCTTTGTTTTAATAGTGAATATAATCGTATATAATATTTTTCTTTATTACTGCGATTAACACAATTGGAAAAGGTATTTCTAAGATCCCAATTTTAACCTCTCTTTGTTTTAATAGTGGTTATAACTGCAACATATATATTCAGTTTTATTTTCTTATATATAAATTATTTCTTTATTACTGCGATTAACACAATTGGAAAAGGTATTTCTAAGGTTCCAATTTTAACCTCTCTTTGTTTTAATAGTGTTTATAAGAGCAACATATATATTTATGCAGTTTTTTTCCTTATATATAAATTATTTCTTTATTACTGCGATTAACACAAAGTGAAAAGGTATTTCTATGGTCCTAAATTTAACATATCTTTGTTTTATTAGTGGTTTTAACAGCAACATATAAATGAAGTTTTTTTCCTTATATATAAATTATTTCTTTATTACTGCGATTAACACAATTGGAAAAAGTAATTCTATGGTCTGCTTTTAACCTTTCTTTGTTTTAATAGTGAATATAATCGTATATAATATTTTACTTTATTACTGCGATTAACACAATAGGAAAAGGTATTTCTGAGGTCCGAAATTTAACATATCTTTGTTTTAATAGTGGTTATAACAGCTACCTATATACATATGTAGTTTTATTTCCTTATATATAAATTATTTCTTTATTACTGTGATTACACAATTAGAAAAAGTAATTCTAAGGTCTAAATTTTAACCTTTCTTCGTTTTAATAGTGAATATAATCGTATATAATATTTTTCTTTATTACTGCGATTAACACAATTGGAAAAGGTATTTCTAAGATCCCAATTTTAACCTCTCTTTGTGTTAATAGTGGTTATAACAACAATATATATATATGCAGTTTTATTTCCTTATATATAAATTATTTCTTTATTACTGCGATTAACACAATTGAAAAAGGTATTTCTAAGGTCCCAAATTCAACCTCTCTTTGTTTTAATAGTGGGTATAACAACAATATATATATATATGCAGTTTTATTTCCTTATATATAAATTATTTCTTTATTACTGCGATTAACACAATTGGAAAAAGTAATTCTAAGGTCTGCTTTTAACCTTTCTTTGTTTTAATAGTGAATATAATCGTATATAATATTTTACTTTATTACTGCGATCAACACAATTGGAAAAGGTATTTCTAAGATCCCAATTTTAACCTCTCTTTGTGTTAATAGTGGTTATAACAAAAAAAATATATATATATTCAGTTTTATTTCCTTATATATAAATTATTTCTTTATTACTGCGATTAACACAATAGGAAAAGGTATTTCTGAGGTCCAAAATTTAACATATCTTTGTTTTAATAGTGGTTATAACAGCTACCTATATACATATGTAGTTTTATTTCCTTATATATAAATTATTTCTTTTATACTGTGATTACACAATTAGAAAAAGTAATTCTAAGGTCTAAATTTTAACCTTTCTTCGTTTTAATAGTGAATATAATCGTATATAATATTTTTCTTTATTACTGCGATTAACACAATTGCAAAAGGTATTACTAAGATCCCAAGTTCAAATTCTCTTTGTGTTAAAGCGGTTATAACAGAAAAAATATATATATGTAGTTTTATTTCCTTATGTATAAATTATTTCTTTATTACTGCGATTAACACAATAGGAAAGGGTATTTCTAAGGTCTCAATTTTAACCTCTCTTTGTTTTAATAGTGGTTATAACAGCAACATATATATGCAGTTTTTTCCTTATATATAAATAATTTCTTTATTACTGCGATTAACACAATTGGAAAAAGTAATTCTAAGGTCTAAATTTTAACCTTTCTTTGTTTTAATAGTGAATATAATCGTATATAATATTTTTCTTTATTACTGCGATTAACACAATTGGAAAAGGTATTTCTAAGATCCCAATTTTAACCTCTCTTTGTGTTAATAGTGGTTATAACAACAATATATATATATATGCAGTTTTATTTCCTTATATATAAATAATTTCTTTATTACTGCGATTAACACAATTGGAAAAGGTATTTCTAAGGTCCCAATTTTAACCTCTCTTTGTTTTAATAGTGGGTATAACAACAATATATATATATATATATAAATATATATGCAGATTTATTTCCTTATATATAAATTATTTCTTTATTACTGCGATTAACACAATAGGAAAAGGTATTTCTGAGGTCCAAAATTTAACATATCTTTGTTTTAATAGTGGTTATAACAGCTACCTATATACATATGTAGTTTTATTTCCTTATATATAAATTATTTCTTTTATACTGTGATTACACAATTAGAAAAAGTAATTCTAAGGTCTAAATTTTAACCTTTCTTCGTTTTAATAGTGAATATAATCGTATATAATATTTTTCTTTATTACTGCGATTAACACAATTGCAAAAGGTATTACTAAGATCCCAAGTTCAAATTCTCTTTGTGTTAAAGCGGTTATAACAGAAAAAATATATATATGTAGTTTTATTTCCTTATGTATAAATTATTTCTTTATTACTGCGATTAACACAATAGGAAAGGGTATTTCTAAGGTCTCAATTTTAACCTCTCTTTGTTTTAATAGTGGTTATAACAGCAACATATATATGCAGTTTTTTCCTTATATATAAATAATTTCTTTATTACTGCGATTAACACAATTGGAAAAAGTAATTCTAAGGTCTAAATTTTAACCTTTCTTTGTTTTAATAGTGAATATAATCGTATATAATATTTTTCTTTATTACTGCGATTAACACAATTGGAAAAGGTATTTCTAAGATCCCAATTTTAACCTCTCTTTGTGTTAATAGTGGTTATAACAACAATATATATATATATGCAGTTTTATTTCCTTATATATAAATAATTTCTTTATTACTGCGATTAACACAATTGGAAAAGGTATTTCTAAGGTCCCAATTTTAACCTCTCTTTGTTTTAATAGTGGGTATAACAACAATATATATATATATATATAAATATATATGCAGATTTATTTCCTTATATATAAATTATTTCTTTATTACTGCGATTAACACAATTGGAAAAAGTAATTCTAAGGTCTAAATTTTAACCTTTCCTTGTTTTAATAGTGAATATAATCGTATATAATATTTTTCTTTATTACTGCGATTAACACAATTGGAAAAGGTATTTCTAAGATCCCAATTTTAACCTCTCTTTGTGTTAATAGTGGTTATAACAACAATATATTTATTTGCAGTTTTATTTCCTTATATATAAATTATTTCTTTATTATTGCGATTAACACAATTGGAAACGGTATTTCTAAGGACCCAATTTTAACCTCTCTTTGTTTTAATAGTGGGTATAACAACAATATATATATATATATATATATATATATATATATATATATATATATTTGCAGTTTTATTTCCTTATATATAAATGATTTCTTTATTATTGCGATTAACACAATTGGAAAAAGTAATTATAAGGTTTAAATTTTAACCTTTCTTTGTTTTAATAGTGAATATAATCGTATATAATATTTTTCTTTATTACTGCGATTAACACAATTGGAAAAGGTATTTCTAAGATCCCAATTTTAACCTCTCTTTGTTTTAATAGTGGTTATAACAGCAACATATATATTCAGTTTTATTTTCTTATATATAAATTATTTCTTTATTACTGCGATTAACACAATTGGAAAAGGTATTTCTAAGGTTCCAATTTTAACCTCTCTTTGTTTTAATAGTGTTTATAAGAGCAACATATATATATATGCAGTTTTTTTCCTTATATATAAATTATTTCTTTATTACTGCGATTAACACAAATTGAAAAGGTATTTCTATGGTCCTAAATTTAACATATCTTTGTTTTAATAGTGGTTATAACAGCAACATATATATGCAGTTTTTTTCCTTATATATAAATTATTTCTTTATTACTGCGATTAACACAATTGGAAAAAGTAATTCTAAGGTCTGCTTTTAACCTTTCTTTGTTTTAATAGTGAATATAATCGTATATAATATTTTACTTTATTACTGCGATTAACACAATTGGAAAAGGTATTTCTAAGATCCCAATTTTAACCTCTTTTTGTGTTAATAGTGGTTATAACAAAAAATATATATATATTCAGTTTTATTTCCTTATATATAAATTATTTCTTTATTACTGCGATTAACACAATAGGAAAAGGTATTTCTGAGGTCCAAAATTTAACATATCTTTGTTTTAATAGTGGTTATAACAGCTACATATATACATATGTAGTTTTATTTCCTTATATATAAATTATTTCTTTATTACTGTGATTACACAATTAGAAAAAGTAATTCTAAGGTCTAAATTTTAACCTTATTTCGTTTTAATAGTGAATATAATCGTATATAATATTTTTCTTTATTACTGCGATTAACACAATTGCAAAAGGTATTGCTAAGGTCCCAAGTTCAAATTCTCTTTGTGTTAAAGCGGTTATAACAGAAAAAAAATATATATGTAGTTTTATTTCCTTATATATAAATTATTTCTTTATTACTGCGATTAACACAATAGGAAAAGGTATTTCTAAGGTCTCAATTTTAACCTCTCTTTGTTTTAATAGTGGTTATAACAGCAACATATATATGCAGTTTTTTCCTTATATATAAATAATTTCTTTATTACTGCGATTAACACAATTGGATAAAGTAATTCTAAGGTCTAAATTTTAACCTACTTTGTTTTAATAGTGAATATAATCGTATATAATATTTTTCTTTATTACTGCGATTAACACAATTGGAAAAGGTATTTCTAAGATCCCAATTTTAACCTCTCTTTGTGTTAATAGTGGTTATAACAACAATATATATATATGCAGATTTATTTCCTTATATATAAATTATTTCTTTATTACTGCGATTAACACAATTAGAAAAAGTAATTCTAAGGTCTAAAATTTAACCTTTCTTTGTTTTAATAGTGAATATAATCGTATATAATATTTTTCTTTATTACTGCGATTAACACAATTGGAAAAGGTATTTCTAAGATCCCAATTTTAACCTCTCTTTTTGTTAATAGTGGTTATAACAACAATATATATATATACAGTTTTATTTCCTTATATATAAATTATTTCTTTATTATTGCGATTAACACAATTGGAAAAGGTATTTCTAAGGACCCAATTTTAACCTCTCTTTGTTTTAATAGTGGGTATAACAACAATATATATATATATTTGCAGTTTTATTTCCTTATATATAAATGATTTCTTTATTTTTTGCGATTAACACAATTGGAAAAAGTAATTATAAGGTCTAAATTTTAACCTTTCTTTGTTTTAATAGTGAATATAATCGTATATAATATTTTTCTTTATTACTGCGATTAACACAATTGGAAAAGGTATTTCTAAGATCCCAATTTTAACCTCTCTTTATGTTAATAGTGGTTATAACAACAATATATATATATATTTGCAGTTTTATTTCCTTATATATAAATTATTTCTTTATTACTGCGATTAACACAATAGGAAACGGTATTTCTGAGGTCCAAAATTTAACATATCTTTGTTTTAATAGTGGTTATAACAGCAACATATATATGCAGTTTTTTTCCTTATATATAAATTATTTCTTTATTACTGCGATTAACACAATTGGAAAAAGTAATTCTAAGGTCTGCTTTTAACCTTTCTTTGTTTTAATAGTGAATATAATCGTATATAATATTTTACTTTTTTACTGCGATTAACACAATTGGAAAAGGTATTTCTAAGATCCCAATTTTAACCTCTCTTTGTGTTAATAGTGGTTATAACAAAAATATATATATATATTCAGTTTTATTTCCTTATATATAAATTATTTCTTTATTACTGCGATTAACACAATAGGAAAAGGTATTTCTGAGGTCCAAAATTTAACATATCTTTGTTTTAATAGTGGTTATAACAGCTACCTATATACATATGTAGTTTTATTTCCTTATATATAAATTATTTCTTTATTACTGTGATTACACAATTAGAAAAAGTAATTCTAAGGTCTAAATTTTAACCTTTCTTCGTTCTAATAGTGAATATAATCGTATATAATATTTTTCTTTATTACTGCGATTAACACAATTGCAAAAGGTATTGCTAAGGTCCCAAGTTCAAATTATCTTTGTGTTAAAGCGGTTATAACAGAAAAAATATATATATGTAGTTTTATTTCCTTATATATAAATTATTTCTTTATTACTGCGATTAACACAATAGGAAAAGGTATTTCTAAGGTCTCAATTTTAACCTCTCTTTGTTTTAATAGTGGTTATAACAGCAACATATATATGCAGTTTTTTCCTTATATATAAATAATTTCTTTATTACTGCGATTAACACAATTGGAAAAAGTAATTCTAAGGTCTAAATTTTAACCTTTCTTTGTTTTAATAGTGAATATAATCGTATATAATATTTTTCTTTATTACTGCGATTAACACAATTGGAAAAGGTATTTCTAATATCCCAATTTTAACCTCTCTTTGTGTTAATAGTGGTTATAACAACAATATATATATATGCAGATTTATTTCCTTATATATAAATTATTTCTTTATTACTGCGATTAACACAATTGGAAAAAGTAATTCTAAGGTCTAAATTTTAACCTTTCTTTGTTTTAATAGTGAATATAATCGTATATAATATTTTTCTTTATTACTGCGATTAACACAATTGGAAAAGGTATTTCTAAGATCCCAATTTTAACCTCTCTTTTTGTTAATAGTGGTTATAACAACAATATATATATATACAGTTTTATTTCCTTATATATAAATTATTTCTTTATTATTGCGATTAACACAATTGGAAAAGGTATTTCTAAGGACCCAATTTTAACCTCTCTTTGTTTTAATAGTGGGTATAACAACAATATATATATATATTTGCAGTTTTATTTCCTTATATATAAATGATTTCTTTATTATTGCGATTAACACAATTGGAAAAAGTAATTATAAGGTCTAAATTTTAACCTTTCTTTGTTTTAATAGTGAATATAATCGTATATAATATTTTTCTTTATTACTGCGATTAACACAATTGGAAAAGGTATTTCTAAGATCCCAATTTTAACCTCTCTTTATGTTAATAGTGGTTATAACAACAATATATATATATGCAGTTTTATTTCCTTATATATAAATTATTTCTTTATTACTGCGATTAACACAATTGAAAAAGGTATTTCTAAGGTCCCAAATTTAACCTCTCTTTGTTTTAATAGTGGGTATAACAACAATATATATATATATATATATGCAGTTTTATTTCCTTATATATAAATTATTTCTTTATTACTGCGATTAACATAATTGGAAAAAGTAATTCTAAGGTCTAAAATTTAACCTTTCTTTGTTTTAATAGTGAATATAATCGTATATAATATTTTGCTTTATTACTGCGATTAACACAATTGGAAAAGGTATTTCTAAGATCCCAATTTTAACCTCTCTTTGTGTTAATAGTGGTTATAACAACAATATATATATATATTTGCAGTTTTATTTCCTTATATATAAATTATTTCTTTATTACTGCGATTAACACAATAGGAAACGGTATTTCTGAGGTCCAAAATTTAACATATCTTTGTTTTAATAGTGGTTATAACAGCAACATATATATGCAGTTTTTTTCCTTATATATAAATTATTTCTTTATTACTGCGATTAACACAATTGGAAAAAGTAATTCTAAGATCCCAATTTTAACCTCTCTTTGTGTTAATAGTGGTTATAACAAAAAAATATATATATATTCAGTTTTATTTCCTTATATATAAATTATTTCTTTATTACTGTGATTACACAATTAGAAAAAGTAATTCTAAGGTCTAAATTTTAACCTTTCTTCGTTCTAATAGTGAATATAATCGTATATAATATTTTTCTTTATTACTGCGATTAACACAATTGCAAAAGGTATTGCTAAGGTCCCAAGTTCAAATTCTCTTTGTGTTAAAGCGGTTATAACAGAAAAAAAATATATATGTAGTTTTATTTCCTTATATATAAATTATTTCTTTATTACTGCGATTAACACAATAGGAAAAGGTATTTCTAAGGTCTCAATTTTAACCTCTCTTTGTTTTAATAGTGGTTATAACAGCAACATATATATGCAGTTTTTTCCTTATATATAAATAATTTCTTTATTACTGTGATTAACACAATTGGAAAAAGTAATTCTAAGGTCTAAATTTTAACCTTTCTTTGTTTTAATAGTGAATATAATCGTATATAATATTTTGCTTTATTACTGCGATTAACAAAATTGGAAAAGGTATTTCTAAGATCCCAATTTTAACCTCTCTTTGTGTTAATAGTGGTTATAACAACAATATATATATATATATATTTGCAGTTTTATTTCCTTATATATAAATTATTTCTTTATTACTGCGATTAACACAATAGGAAAATGTAATTCTAAGGACCCAATTTTAACCTCTCTTTGTTTTAATAGTGGTTATAACAACAATATATATTTATATATGCAGTTTTATTTCCATAAATATAAATTATTTCTTTATTACTGCGATTAACACAATAGGAAAAGGTATTTCTAAGGTCCCAAATTTAACATATCTTTGTTTTAATAGTGCTTATAACAGCTAAATATATACATATGTAGTTTTATTTCCTTATATATAAATTATTTCATTATTACTGCGATTATCACAATTGGAAAAAGAAATTCTAAGGTGTAAATTTTAACCTTTCTTCGTTTTAATAGTGAATATAATCGTATATATTATTTTTCTTTATTACTGCGATTAACACAATTGCAAAAGGTATTGCTAAGTTCCCAAGTTCAACTTCTCTTTGTGTTAATATTGGTCATAACAACAATATATATGCAGTTTTATTTCATTATATATAAATTATTTCTTTATTACTGCGATTAACACAATTAGAAAAGGCATTTCTAAGGTCTCAATTTTAACCTCTCTTTGTTTTAATAGTGGTTATAACAGCAACATATATATGCAGTTTTTTTCCTTATATATAAATTATTTCTTTATTACTGCGATTAACACAATTGGAAAAAGTAATTCTAAGGTCTAAATTTTAACCTTTCTTTGTTTTAATAGTGAATATAATCGCATATAATATTTTTCTTTATTACTGCGATTAACACAATTGGAAAAGGTATTTCTAAGATACCAATTTTAACCTCTCTTTGTGTTATTAGTGGTTATAACAACAATATATATATGCAGTTTTATTTCCTTATATTTAAATTATTTCTTTATTACTGCGATTAACACAATTGGAAAAGGTATTTCTAAGGACCCAATTTTAACCTCTCTTTGTTTTAATAGTGGGTAGAACAACAATATATATATATATATATATTTGCAGTTTTATTTCCTTATATATAAATTATTTCTTTATTACTGCGTTTAACACAATAGGAAAATGTAATTATAAGGTCCCAATTTTAACCTCTCTTTGTTTTAATAGTGGTTATAACACACAACAATATATATATATATGCAGATTTATTTCCTTACATATAAATTATTTTTTATTACTGCGAATAACACAATAGGAAAAGGTATTTCTGAGGTTCCAAATTTAACATATCTTTCTTTTAATAGTGGTTATAACAGCTACATATATACATATGTAGTTTTATTTCCTTATATATAAATTATTTCTTTATTACTGCGATTAACACAATTGGAAAAGGTATTTCTAAGGTCCCAATTTTAACCTCTCTTTGTTTTAATAGTGGTAATAACAACAATATATATATTTGCAGTTTTATTTCCTTATATATAAATTATTTCTTTATTACTGCGATTAACACAATTGGAAAAGGTATTTCTAAGGTCCCAATTTTTTAACCTCTCTTTGTTTTAATAGTGATTATAACAACAATATATATATATATATATGCAGTTTTATTTCCTTATATATAAATTATTTCTTTATTACTGCGATTAACACAATTGGAAAAGGTATTTCTGAGGTCCCAACAGCAACATATATATATTTCCGTTTTATTTCCCTATATAAATACATATATATATTTTTCTTTTTGCTTCGATTTACACAATGTGAATATGTATTACTAAGGTTAATTCTAACCTCATTTTGTTTTCATAGTGGTATTACAGCACCATATTTATTCGGTTCTATTTCCCTATATTTATTTATAATACTTTTCTTTGTTGCTTCAATTAACACAATGTTAATAGGTATTACTAATGTCCCGAACTTAACCTCTCTTTAACCATATACATGTAGTTATATTTCCATATATATAATATCCTTCTCTTTGTTACTACGATTAACAAAATTGGAATAAGTAATTCTAAGGTTCAATTTTAAACTCTCTTTTTTTAAATAGAGGTTATTTCAGAAATTAATATATGCACACACACACACACACACACACAGTCAAATTCCTCTCTCTCTATATATATTTATAATATTTTTCTCTATTACTGCGATTAACATAATTGGGATAAGTATTTCTCAGGTCTCAATTTTAACCCCTCTTAGTTTTAATAGTGGTTATTACAGCACTCTATATATGGTTCAAACAATGTAAAATATTCTTATATTCAATGGTATTATATTGAAGTTTTATTCTGTATTTTATTATTCGACGTCTCAGTTAATTATTTTCTTTTATAATGCAAAAATGTCATTATTTGTTATTTATATTGAGAATGAAGTTAATCATTTTTTTGTATTATATTTTTTATAAAATCAATTTTAGCGCACATATATGGGATATAATGTGCAAATATGAACAAATGTATTGGAACCCCACTGTAATTACCTATTTTATAACATATATTAGGGTATAGGATATCAATTCTAAGATCCCAACTTTGAGTATTCTTCTTCTTATTAATAGTTACTTAACTATATATATTGGTTATAAAATTTAAATTCTTTTCACAACCAATTTGTTAAAGGGAAATTCTATTGTTTATTATTATTTTCAAGATATTTAAAATATTAATTCTAAATGATTAATAATATTAAATTCACTTGTACACCCAACATTCTTTTTAGATGACAATATATATTTATATATCGATAGAAACCTTGAATTTTATATATATTCATTAATCAATATTTTATAATCTTATTTTCTTTAAATTCCTTCATTTCGACAAAAATAAACATGACTATTAATTCGTCCTAAATTTTTATCTAAAAGAAATAATATTAAAGTAAATTGATTTATATGGATTTAAACGAGTACAACCACGTAAAAATATTCAAATTTGTGTGAATAGAAAAATTCAAAATTTAATATATTTCTAATTTTGAAAATATATAAAAATTTCGATATATTAAATAATCTAAAAATATAAATGAATCATATCAAACATATAAATATATTTGAATGATTTTTAATATATATATATATATATGTGTGTATTCAGAATGATGTATTTGTGAAAGGTTTCCAAATAATATAGATGTTTATGTAAAAAAACTCATTTATTTATAATATTAATGAATTGAACCATTTCAAAATTAAAACTTTTTTCAATATTTATATAAATTTAATATCTACTTTTATTAAAATATATATTTCGATATTCAATAATCTGAAAATTATAAAATGAATATTCTCCAAATATAAATGTATGTTTTTAAGAATAAAAATAACATTTTCTGACCGTTCACATGGGCATTTTTTTGATAGTAGAGCGCCATCTAGTGGAAAAATTAAATGTTTATTTAACTTGTTACGTGGTATTTGTCAATAAAATTCTAATGTGAGCGGTCATAAAATGCTCTTTTTATTTTTAATATCAAAACCTGACCTTTTTAGAATACATTTACCCATATGTATTGGTGTAATGTTACAATTCATACATTTTTGTCAATTCAAATTAAGTAAATAAAATAGAACTTTCTCTTTGAAATACACATTTTATAAATATAAAGCTTAATAACTAAGGTATATCTTGTGAACAATTATAAAAAAAAATATTCTGATGGAGCAATCCATACATTGGGCTGGGCGACGTACCAGATGCAGCGCCGCCTGCTACCCAACGGGTCCACGGGTGGTGGATAGTGGGGGCCACGTGGTGGTCTGCTGTTGAATAAGTCAGCAATGGACTGGCGAATAAATGGCCCCGAACCAAACGGATCATTCACATACAACATTGATACAATTAACGAATACGTTCAGAAAATTGTAAAATGGCATTCATACAAAATATGATACAACTACGCCATTTATTGCTTCTTTTACTCATGTTTCTTCAACATTTATAATTGTTAATCTCAAAATAAATAACGATTACAAATTTATAATATTGAATGTATTATATATTATTGCTAGAAATGTAAATAAATATAGGATGATGAATATTGATATGCCATTTTAATTCATTTATACTTGTGTTAATAAAAATTATTATCTATTAATATGACACCATTTTGTGCCTCGTATATTTCCCTCTAACAAACATTTCTCGCCTCTTTTACTAATAAATAGAAATATATGTGCTCCATATACACCTATGAACCCTATGTAGAAACTTTGTATTCCCAGCCTAATGATAGCCTCAGGGAATTTGGTCATTTGAGAAAGTTGATCTACATTTTTCTACAAATCATTCAAACATTTTTATATGGCAGAATGAGGATAATTTTTCCAATGTTTTAAGTATATTTTTCTAACATACTACCTTTATTAATATTGTTTTCGTAATACTTCTATTATTACCATCAAGCTATTTTACAAAGTAACCACGTCAGTAGGCAGCCATGCGCGATAAACGTAACGTTCCTGGTTGTTGAACTTTTCCTCTTTTAATATTAACCTAAAATTATTCAATAATTCACTTCCCTTCCCATATATCCTCATTTTTCACAATTTGGTTTTATATATATATTAAGCTTTTTAAAGAATAAGCTGTATTTTACGCTTTTACGACTAGAGTCATTTTTGGTCTCTTAAACCAGTTTATTAGAGCTATGATATAAAACAAAAGAGGCACCTAAAATATAAATGTGCATTGATATAATGCAGTTTGCATATCAGACCAGAACAAAGCGTGAAAGTGGTTGAAAACAATGAGCTACAGTACCAAGCACCATTAATATTATAGTAAATACAGTGGTTATAAAAATGCCTAGTTTCAATGCATATTTAAATAGGGAGGTGCCTCTTTTGATACATGAATTACATTATTCCGGAACGTTATTTCATATATATTTATTATTAATCGATGCCAAAGAAACTAGGAGCCCTATATTTCAAACTATGCTATCTGAAACCTACAAAAATTGTATAAATTCAAAATGAAATTGAATATATATCTTAATATATAATTCATATTATTCAAAATGTGCAAATCGAAAATATAAATAAATATTGATATCCTTATTTTGGGATTATATTTGAGAAACCGATGAACATGATTAATACATTCTAATATATAAACGTTTATAAAAATAGCATTGATAATGTAATAACCTTAAATTTATATATATAAATAGAGAGATGAAAGTATATTATTGAGAATATAAATTTTAAAATTTCATTAATTAAATTTCTCAAAAATGGCTGCCCCAAAGTGTTCTTTTCTGATTGGTTGTTTTTTTAAATATATATCGTAATATATCCTGTCGACTTTCAATATATATCGTAATATATCCTGTCGACTTACAATATAGCTGTGGTATTATGCTATGCTGGGAAACCTTACTCTTGGGGTTGAAGATTGTTGAAGTGATAGCGCAGTCGTGATGGCTGAGTAAGAAAGGATTACACACAAGGGAAATAAGCCAGAACACTTGATAGGTTGAAATAAAAAGGCAACTGGTTTGGAGGAAAGAAAGCTTGAGAAAACGGAGCGATTTTGACAATTAATTATCGGATCACATGGTGATGACCGACTTGACTATGGGATGAATTGAGAGAGAGCTCTCAAGAGCAGATGTTACCTTGGTGAGAGCAAGTCGAAGGCTGATCCGAACTCGGTGGGAGCGAAGCCACTACTTATAGGTGTTGTTCCGATGGGAAAGAAAGCGCTACTGGCAATTCTTTCTTCTCGATTTAACACCAAGACTTATCTTCCTTCCCATTGGTCGAAAGATGTCACATGACCGTTTTCTATTGGTTGACCTATTTAGGTGATACTTTCTAATTGGCCCTTGCCAATCTCTTTGGCGGAAGATATATATCCGGCCTTGCCCAGGAAATACTGGTCGTTAAACTTAGCTTTTATGATTTCCGGGGTCAGAAGGTTGACTGTGACTTTATTAATAGTTGTGTTCTCTTCTAAGCCTACTTCCTAGGTTTTTCTCTAAGGCGTTCTATCCTCCAGTTACCTTTGCTCTTTTATTAAATCTTTTTAAAACATACATTGTACATACATAGTAGGTCGGAGGTGCATACAGTTATATACAAATTATGACATATATATATAAGGAGCCAATCTCTCAAATTCCTTTTCTGACGTTTGGAGTAGCGAGATTGGGCATTTATCCAATATATCTTTGGACTATCCGGATTTAGTTAATGGGAGGATAATATCTGATTTTCAGATATTTGGAAATAAATGAAATGAGGAGAGATATACGTAATGTATCAATGGAAGAGAGATATTTGATTTGTTTTTCAAAATACATCATTGACAAAAGATATTTTTGGGGTTGTTGCTTTATGGATATTAAACTTTTAGACCCGTGATTGTTTGTTACTCATGTTCTTATTTTTTGGCATCATCAAAAATATGTATTTTTAGAATCTCAAGGTATTTCGCCATTGAAGATCCATTGAGAGAAAGCTAACCAATCCAAAATTAAAAATAATCGCGTCTGAAGTCCTTCATAAATTTTAGACATTAATATATCTCACTTATCTCTCTCTCAGAGTAGTTACAATCAATTGCCTACAATCTATTGCCAACTCCAACTGGAGGAATGATAAGAAAATGGTTTTCAGAGACAATATATTTCTCATTTTCTCAAAGGAACATTCTCACAATAACAAAGGAAACACTTTCTCAAAGGGCTTCATGATCATTTCAGATTTCTTTTAAAATGAAAAATACCTATGAAGAAGGTGGACCCAAATGTAAAAAATACATTTTCATATATACCTAAGACTTGTCTAGGACCCATTATTTGACAATACGGTCTCTTTTTTGTATACAAGAGTCTCGGAAAACATGTGACTGTACCAGGATAAAGCCACGAGTCATACCTCACGTTCAACACGTCAATACGAAAAGAGAGATAAAACCGGCATTTCGTACATTAGGTTTTATCACTTCCCTGCTAAATATTCAGACTTGGGCCCTATGGATTTTTGTGTTTTGGCTTCCTGAAAATTTCTCTTAGATCTATTAAACTGATGACGCTAAATGGTATTCTAAGTCGAAGCCTTATTTACTGGAAACATCGATGCAGGACTTTTGTTAAACCTTGAAGATTACACAAATAAAAAAATAAGTTCTACAAATATTTGTAAATTTTTTTAACACACACACACAAAGAAATCTAAAATCGATCTTTAAAAATGGTACACACTTTCTATATATGCTATATATAATTGCAAATGATATATACAAATAGTGCTATAAATAATTTATGCTTCCTTGCAAAATAATTTTATTGCGTTCAAAATGTATTAAAACACATTTTGTTCATCACCTCTATGCCCATGAAGATGGGCTCATATAGCATAACACCAGCTTTGGCAAATTCAAACATGTATAGCAATAAGAAAGCTGTATAGCATAGTAATTTGGACCAATATTGGGCGATGTTCCTTGTCAGTGTTAAAGCGGCTTCGATTTCATAACCTTTGAAAATATTAACCCTCACACACAACAAAAGAACTTGATAAATAAACCTTGTGATTGAATTTATGCGAAAAATGATTTTTGCTGCATATTCTTCTATGTAAAATTGTTCGTTTTGCGATAAACTAAATTAATTGATGTAATGCAAATAAATTGCTTTTTTAAACATTGGAAGTGACGTTTTAGAGAATAAATATCCTCCTTTACAAATTCACAAATATATATATATATATATTTATTTATTCTCTCACGCCAGTTTACTCATTAACACATTTTAAAAATATTTTTAAAATAATTGAAGGATTTTTAAGAAAAATAACTTGAATATTTTCCTATATTCGCATCTCTCTATTTGACAAGGTAAGCATATGAAATATTTGTTTTGACTCAAAGAAAACGTTGAGTAAAAGAGAATTCCAAATCGCCGCCAGCCGAAGCAGTTCCAGCAGACAGACGATTTCATGAGAGGCATGATGATTGGACTTAGAAGGGTCGGTTGGTCCATACGTAAAATCTCTACAGAGAGACACCTTGAGGCGTCCACGGTACACCGGCTATGGCGAAGATGGTTGAAACAAGGAAATGTGGTATAATTGAAGGTGGCCGAGGTGGCCAGAGTGACGTCAGCACGCGTGGTCCGACACATTCGCCGGATAGCGTTGGCGGCTCCACAGTCTACTTGTCAACATTTTACAGGATGTGCAGGACACTCTTGATTCTCACGTACCCATCAGTACCATTATAGGCAGATTTGACGCAGATAGCCTACACTCAAGGATCCCTTATAAAAATTCATTGCCACAACGGCATAGACATTCTGTCGTTCCGTCTGCCATTTTCTCGGAATATATCAAATGGAGAGCGAAATAGAACAGGGTAGTGTTCTCGGAAGAATCTTACTTCTGTTTTAGCAATATATTTGTTAAGAGTGTGGCATCGTCTTGGTGACAGTTCCAATTCGGCCATATCTGTAAAACGCCGCACCTCGAGAAAACGCTGCATTTTTGTTCAAGAAGGCATCGTCTATGGTAGCAGATCACCTCTGATTCGTATTGAGGGCACTATGGCACCCCAACGATGCCTGAATGTGGGTCCTTTCAAAAGCAAGAAGAACGCCATAAAATCCATTTCATACCAACAATGCAACTTTTTTTACATAGGAAAGACTTCAGCATATCAATAAACACAATAATTATAGAGCATAGCCGTAATAATAGAAATCAAGATAAAAAAAACCTTAATATTTTAGAACGAAAATTCTCTACAATTCATCAATTCAATATACAAGATGCCACATCCAATTTCCATAGCACATTCTCCAAACACAATGATAGCATTAATAAAATAATTTGCCGACCCCTACAGTTTCAGCATATTCAACACAGATGTGAACACTCTGTGAATATACACTGCGTGACATGGAAAATGGAACACCAAGAAATAGTGGCCAGAAAGTGATGAAACTCGGCAGACTAAGAGAGACAGGGACGAACAATAAGTTATCTTTATTTCAAAATGATAGTCATAATACAGAGCGAGAACGGCGTCGGCTTAGTAGCAAGTAGGACCACCGCGGACGGCGATGCACGCAGCAACACGTCTAGGTAGAGAGTCAATCAGAGTACGGATGGCGTCCTGAGGGATGGCTCTCCATTCCCTCTCAACCATTTGCCACAGTTCGTCTTCTGAACGCGGCTGTGGCAAGGCATGCAAACGGCGTCCAATGATGTCCCAGACGTGCTCGATTGGTGAGAGATCAGGAGAGTACGGTGGCCAGGGAAGCATCTGTACATCTTGCAGTGCTTGTTGGCTAATGCGAGAAGTGTGCGGTCGGGCGTTATCCTGCTGATAAAGGGCATTGGGTACCCCCTGAAGGTAGGGGAGTGTCACCGGTCGCAGCACATCATCAACGTATCGTTGGGCCGTCATAGTGCCCTAAATACGAAGTAAAGGTGACCTGGAATCATACGCGATTGCTCCCCAAACCATGATTCCACGTTGTCGCACGGTGGGGCGTTCCACAATTGCTGCCGGATTGGACCTTTCTCCACGTCGACGCCACACGCGTACACGGCGACTATCACTGGACAAGCAGAAACGCGACTCATCTGAGAACACGACCCTGTGCCATTCCGTCATCCACGTCGATCTAGCCCGGCACCATTCCAAACGTTGGCGCCTATTCGGTGGGGTCAATGGCAGTCTTCTTAGCGGACGGCATGAGTGCAAGCCATTAGCAACCAATCGACGGGAAATGGTTCTGGTCGAGATTGAATGATCTAGGTTGTCTTGCACATGTTGCAGGATGGCGGTACAAGTGGCTTTGGGGCCGCCACTGCTTGTCGAAGGATACGCCGAACCACACGTGCTGACGTCACTCTGGTTGCACCGACATTCCTATAAATTGCCACATTTACTTGTTCCAACCATCTTCTCCACAGTCGGTGCACCGTGGATGCACCAAGGTGTGTATCAGCTGCGATTTGACGTATGGACCAACCTGCCCTTTTCAGTCCGATCACCATGCCCCTTGTAAAAGCGTCTGTCTGTTAGAACTGCCTCCGTTTCGATGACTTGGCATTCTCTGTTATTACACGTGTCTTTTGACACAAGAACAAAATTTCTACAATGATTTTCCTTGAAGAAATAACAACACGAATACTGTCCTTTCTGCAAGTTCCTTCCCTTATATCTTACTCCATGTGCGCACGAGAGCTGCGCATTTTACATCATTTGTATAACTCGGTTAGGCGCGTCTACCCTGAAATTTGCATAATTTTCTGGCCACTATTTCTTGGTTTTCCATTTTCAATGTCACGCAGTGTATATTAAATGTATGTGTTGCACGTCTCTTTTGCGAAGCCAGTGACATGATGAAGCGCGACCGCGTGAACACTTTCTTCCAATTTCGAAAAAAAGAAACTCTGCAAATATTTTAATTTTTATTTGAAAATATTTATTTACCACTATATTTCAATTATATATATATATGAAATTACCTCTTAAAATAAGGGTCATTCAAAGACGATTCATATTATATACAAATAACTAACTCAAATATATTATGATAGAAAAAATTATAGATATATTTTTGGAAAGAAATTGACCTCAAAATTGGAAAATAACCCAATATCAGAATAGCATACATATTTTGTTTGCCCCACATATATATATATGTTTCCACAATACTTACTCTATCCCGAAAATATTTTGATACCATATTGAGGTACGGGTCAGGATGGATTCGCTGTCATAATTTCGAGATCGAGATATGCTAATTAGTACGGACGGATATGTATATTTTCTTTAAAACGCAGGATGTTGGAAAAAAGAATGAAAATGTTTTAAAATAATGAATCAATGATCTTAAAATACGTTTAGACTGACAACACTTTAATATAAAAACGAAAGCAAAACGATTGATTTTTTTGTTTACATAATTAGTAAGTAAAATTGTTTAATGTTTTTTTTTCTCTCTCTTTGAAAATGATAAATTTAAAATACTTTCTTAAAAGGTAAAATCGCCTAATTCTTTAAAACCCTTTCAGCTGTGATTAAACTTGTTATTTGTTATTTAATCGTCTGAACAATAAAAGATTCCCAACATGGCAGGAGAGCTCGGTTTTGAATCGCGGTAAAATATATACAAAATGTAGGATAAAATATAAATAAAAACGAAAATGGCTGTCAGTGAAGATATCGCAAATATTGAGAGACTTAAAAGTCCTGAAAATTTTGATTTATGGAATATTCAGATGACAATTATTCTCAAAGCAAATGGCCTTCTAGATATTATAAATGAAATATATTTGTTTGAAAACTTGAAAGATGAAACTGGAAAAGATAAATGGAGCCTAAAAGACGCCAAAGCACAAAAATACATAATGTTAACCATTGAAAAGAATGTTTTAACACATATTCTGATTTGCAAAACTTCAAAAGAAATGTATGAAAAACTAGAAGCCATTTATCAAAGAGAAGATGAGCAATTAAAATGCAAATTACTACAAGAATTTCATGGATTCAAGTTTGGCAAAAATACAGATATGGCAACAAATATAAGCAGAATTCAAAATTTAGTATTCAAACCAAATAATGTAAAACAAGAAATTGATGAAAGCTTTGTAATTTCTAAAATATTGAACATTTTGCCAAACCACTTTAATTACTTCAGCACAGCATGGGACTCAACAAAAAGTGAGAAAATGTTAAAAAGAATTAATATCAAGACTATCACTTGAAAAACTAAACAAAAGGTAAAGCCTGAAGAGGGAATAGCCATGAGTGTTACCAAAGTAAAGCAGTGCTTTAACTCTGCAAAAAGAGCGGACACTTAGCAAATTATTGTAGACTAAATAAAAAAATGTGTACCAACTGTAAAAAGACGAATCATACTCAAAACTAATGCTTCTTTATGAAATTTAAAAATAAATTTCCGGATAATATTCCTTGCCGAATTTTTAAAAAGACAAATCATAAAGAAAAGGATTGCTTTTTCAGAAACAAAATGAAGAAAAATTGTCCTTTTTTGCAGAAGAGACTTTAAATGGAAAATGAGGAATTGCTAGAATTCATTGTAGACAGTGGCTCAACAATCCAAATGATAAATAGTAAAAAGATTTTAACTAGATGAAGTAGATTGCAACTCAAAAATATCAATAGGAAAAAAGGAAGAAACTCTAATAGCAAAAACAGTCGGAAGAATTCAAGGAAATAAATGTGATCTCAAGGAGGTATGTTTGTACCAAGCTTGACAAATAATTTACTATCGGTAAGTGCCATTACCAGAAATAAAGGCAAAGTCACCTTTGAAGATGAAAAAGTATTTGTCGTAAAAAATTGAATAAAAGTTTTAGAAGAAGAAAAACGGGAAAATGGACTCTATACAATAAATATAGAAACAGAAAATCCCGAAATTAAAGAATCTCACCTAACAGCTACCCAAAATGAAGAAATGCTAAAATGGCACAGAAAAATGGGTCACATAAGGTTTTGAAGCTTAAAACTATTAAAATCTATGGTAAATGGAATGAACATAGAAAAAATAAGCTAAACAGGTAAGAAAGCCATTCAATTCCATTAGAACAAAATTAAAAAGGCCTTTAGAAATAATCCATACAGATGTATGTGGACCTTTAGATCCCACTACCCATGACAACAAAAACTAGTTTTTAACATTTCTTGAAGACTACACACATTTTTGTCATGTCTAGTTGTTACAAAATAAATACGAAGTAAAAAGATATCTAAAATAATTTATTACAGAAGCAGAAAACCAAATGAATCTGAAAGTTTCAAAAATTAGATGTGACAATAGCGGAGAATATGTAAATGAAGATATAAAATCCTGGTGCAAAGCTAAAGGAATCATTATGGATATCACCATACCTTACTCACCTCAGCTAAACGGCAAAGCCGAAAGATTAATTAGAACCCTGATGGAGAAAACTAGAGCTCTTTTGATTGATTATGGTACAGAGAAATACATGTGGGGAGAAGCCGTAAGGGTTTTAGCCTATATGCTGAACCGAAGCCCTACTCAAGAATTAGAGAAAACCCCTGCAGAACTTTGGTTCAACAAAAGACCAAATTTGTCAAACTTACAACCTTTTGGTTGTAAAGCTTGTGTCAAAACCCTAAAACACTCGAAGAAATTGGAAGACAGAAGTAAAAAATATACCTTTATAGGTTATGCACCAAATGATTATCGCCTTTGGGATAAACAAAACAAAGGAATCTTTACAGCTAGAGAAGTATTTTTCTTAGATAAAGGATGTATAAATAAATAAGAAAAAAAACCTATTGTCGAACCAGAAAAATAATCTGATGATCAACTAGAATTAAATGAAGAACCAAGTCCACCAGAAGTCTCTGAAGACAAAGAAGATATCCCTACAAACCCCAGTACTACAAAATATAATCTTAGACAAAGAAGTAGTTACAAACACAATCAAGATATGAATACTTCTATTTAGAGCGGGACGGAACAACAGAATCATCTCTTCTAACTTACTCGGAAGCTATATATGGTCCAAATAAAGAAAATGGAAAAGGCAATAAAAGATGAAAAAGAGTCTCTTGCCAAAAATGAAGTTTGGGAAATAGTAAAAGAAAATGAAGCGTCAAACAAGAAGATTCTGACTTCTAAATGGCTCTTTAAAGTGAAAGAACAAAGCAAGACTAGTTGTAAGAGGCTTTGAACAAGAAGCAGGCATTGATTATGATGAGACATTCGGTCCAGTTATAAGCACTCTCTCCTTAAGGATATACTTTGCTCTAATGGTTAAGAAAAAGTTTGTTTTTGAAACATTTGAAATAAAAACAGCATTTTTATATGGGTTTTTTAATTAAGAAATATATGTTCAATTGCCAGAAGGTTATAAGGGGAAAATATGTAGGTTAAGAAATGCATTGTATGGTTTGAAGCAAGCCCCATTAAAATGGAATGAAAGATTAAAAACCTTTCTCAAATCTCAAGATTTCATACACCTAAAATCAGATCCTTGTTTTTTTTAAAACCAACAAAGGAAATATGTACCTTGCAATATATGTAGATGCTGGTATCTTAATGGGAAATGATTAAGAAGAATTAAATAATATTTTAGAAAAACTATCCCAAGAGTTCGAAGGTAAAATAAATAATGATCCAAGAACTTTTTGGGAATAAATTTGTGTTTTGAGGAAAAAAATAAAATTTTACTTTCACAAGAAAATTATGCAAAATCAGTTCTTGAAAGATATAATATGCAAAACTCAAAACCATTACCTACTCCCATTACATATGTAGTAATAGAATTATATATAGGAAAAAACTTAGAAATATAAAATGATAACAAATTTCCCTACAGACAAGCAATTGGAAGCCTTTTATATTTGACAAACAAAACTAGACCAATAATGACCTTTGCCACAAATTGTGAAAGCAGGTCAATGCATGATCCAACAACTCAAGATATTTTAAACATCAAAAGTACCCTAAGATATTTAAATCACACCACCAATTTAGGCATATCATATGATGGAGAGATGCCATTTGAATTAAATGTGTATTGTGATCCTGACTTTGCTGGAGATATTAAAACTAGGAAAAGTACCACAGGATATGTAGTTTACTTATGTGGTAAGGTAATTGCCCTTTCCAGCACTGAAGCAGAGTTCATTGCTGCAGCAGATGCATGCAAAGAAGTATCATGCATAAGATCCCTATTAGAATAATTAATTCTAGATAAATAAAATATAAATCTCTATGTTGATAACCAAAGCACTATAATAAAATATAAAATCAGGCCAATTCACCACTAAATATTGATGTCAAATATCATTTGTGGAAGATCAAGCTCAAAGGTTTAACCTGATATATTGTCCAACAGAACACCAAATTGCAGACATCCTAACAAAACCTCTAGCCGGACCAAAGTTTGACAAATTCAAATCCCTTCTTATGACAACCATCTAAAACATAAGTCAAGTGTAAAAACTGGTGAATGTGGAAAGATCCCTGATTTAAGAGGGAATGTTGGAAAAAAGTTTTAGACTGACAACACTGTAATATAAAAACGAGAACAAAACGAGTGATATTTTTTGTTTACATAATTAGTAAGTGAAATTGTTTAATGTTTTTTTTTCACTCTCTTTGAAAATAATAAATCTAACATATTTTCTTAAAAGGTGAAATCGCCTAATTTTTTAAAACCATTTCAGCTGTAAGTAAACTTGTTATTTGTTGTTTCATCGTCTGAACCACGAAAGATTCCCAACACAGGATTTAAGGCGCAGCCGTTCCATTGTCCTAATTGGCGGCAGGGTTTCCCGGATACAAAAAAGTGGAATTTATGATTTATAAAGAGATTCAAATAATATCACATTCATATATCTTTAAAAAATGGTAGCAAATTATTTTAATTCAGACCTTCTTAAAAACTTCATTTTTTAAGCGTACATAAATGTTACATATATAGTTTTTAATCTTAATATTCAATGCTAGTTTTTTTATTTATTTGTTGTGAAAACATTTCTATAAAAGTGAATGCTATTTTGCATTTTTTTTAAATTTCGAGCGCCTTTATTTTGTGAACACTATCAAAATTAAATTTTATATTTCATAATTTGTATATTTATTATTTTAATTTGTATATTTTTCTCTCGAGAGTTGCACGTTTGTTTAAAGAAAATATTAGGTATATATTTAAAGATATTAAAAATATTTGAACCTATATGTAAAATAATTTTACGATTTCTGATTCACATATTTTCCTATTTTACATCACATACTCTAATTGCTTTAATTCTCAATATATATGATAATTCAAATGAATTAGTTAATCGTGTAAAATAAAAATTTCTGCTTTCGCTTGAATAAATATATTTATATGTATTGAAAATTGAAAATTAGTACTGAATGAATTCTATTCCTTTCTATCTAAATATATGTCTATTCGAATATTTAGGAGCAACGAACAATGATGAAAGCAATTTTAGCATTCAAATGAGAAAACCAGGCAAAGCGACAACGTATACGAGGTGTGTTCAAAAAGTATCACGACTTCTGTGTTTTTTCAAAAATTATTTATTTATTCATGAATACCTATTTTGTCCCCTTCAAAGTAATCCCCATGAGATATTATACACTTGTGCCAACGGTTTTTCCAATTTTCGAAGCACTTCAAAAAATCTTTTTTTAAAATATTTTTCAGCTCCTCCTTCGATGCCGTCTTTATCTCGTCAAGCGTAGCGTAACGTCGTCCTTTCATGGGCCTCTTCAGTTTAGGGAACAAGAAAAAGTCACAGGGGGCCAGGTCTGGGGAATACGGTGGCTGCGGCTTCATTAGTGTTGTATTTTTGGCCAAAAAGTCGCGCACAAGCAACGATGTGTGAGCAGGGGCGTTATCGTGGTGCAAAAGCCAATTTTTGTTCTTACACAAATCCGGGCGTTTCTGGCGGATTGCTTCGCGCAAATTGCGCATAACTTGCAGGTAATATTCCTTTTGACCGTTCCACCCTGTGGCAAGAACTCATGATGCACCACGCCCCTACAATCGAAGAAAACTGTCAGCAAAACCTTCACATTCGACCGAACTTGGCGCGCTTTTTTCGGTCTTGGTTCGTGCGGCAGCTTCCATTGAGATGATTGAGCTTTGATTTCCACGTCATAACCATAAACCCACGCTTCGTCACCAGTTATGACCCTCTGGAGCAAATTTGGGTCGTCGCGGACAGAGTCCAACATCTCATTAGCAATGTTCATGCGATGCTGTTTTTGGTCGCAATTGAGCAATTTTGGTACGAATTTCCCGGCGACTCGTCTCATGCCCAAATCATTGATAAAAATCGAATGGCACGAGCCAATCTATATGTTTAGGTCCTCAGCAACTTCTCTAGCGGTGATTCGACGATTGGCCAATATCATTTTCTCCACTTCATTAATTTTTTCGTCTGTTGTTGAAGTGCTCGGGCGTCCGGCACGCTCTTCGTCGTTCACATCTTCTCGGCCTCCTGAGAACATTTTGTACCACCGATAAACGTTGCTTCGGTCCAAGGTAGCTTCTCCGTATGCCACAGTCAACATTCGGAATGCATCCGCGCACTTAATTTCGTTTTTCACACAAAATTTGATACAGGTCCTTTGATCCATTTTTTTTTTAATTGGTAAAAATCAAAGACGATCCAAAACACCTGCAAGCAAAGCAGCTGTCAACAATTAAGTGAACATTCAAAATGGCCGAGCTTGTCAGCATAAGTGAGAGACATGAGTACCAACCTAAAGCCACAAAAAGATCGAAATTCGAATATACGTAACCCGCGAAAATTCAAAATTCGCGATACTATTTGAACACACCTCGTAAGTCGATCTGTCCGATCATCAATCAAGTTGCCAATTACCCCTTCACTTGAGTTGCCAGGAATACCAACGCATCTTTTCACATTGAACATTTGTGTGCCATACACCCACAATGACTTTGCAACGGTACAAGACTTTCGTTAAGAAATATTAATATAATGATCACATACAGCAACACATACACAATGTCATCGATACTATAAATGTGAATGGAAACATTCAAAGTTTAAAATGTATTGTTTCCGCGCGCGCGCGCGTATTCCACTGATTCCAACAGATATACCTGAATTTCTTGAAAACCTTGAATTGAAAATTCTGCATCTTCCTTTGTGTGCAAATCGCTTTTGCAATGACCATCAAGTGTGAGGGCTATATTGAAGAATCCCTTCTTCTCGCATCGATAACTACTCTCATGGACAAAACTTAAGGAACTTTACCTTTCAACGTGTATATTTGGGATTCAGATAATAACTCTAAAATACAGGGTGATCCAAAAAGTGCAAAACTTTAAAAATAACAACACTTCGATAGGTTGTCAGCGTTTGACGCTGCAGAAACCCGGGTTATATCTACTTTCTTTTTAAAATAGATACATTTAGAATTACACGGAACTAAAATGGGTTTGATATTAGTGCTATAAAAATACTATCAAAAGAAAAATAACAAAGTATATTTAAACTGTGTCATAATATAGTTATTCTATTACTATTATTATCTTATTGTGAGAATGAGAAATTAATGTTCAAAAATTTCGTTTCGAAAAGAAAATATTTAAGTGTGCTAAATATTATACATATTTCTATTGATAAGAAATAAAACTATTAATCTCAAATGTTTCTTTTACACATAAAAAAGACTTCTACAGACCTTACTGTGATGAAACAATAGTTGAGGACTTGGCTTATCGGTGGCGAACTTTTCCAGAGGTTTCGCCAATTTAATCCACTTGACCCTCTTAAGATCTAATCATACTTTTAGCAAACAATGGGCATAATATTTAAGGACAATAAAATTACATTTAATGTGTAAAATGTCTATTCGTGATTGATGGTTTTATTCTTTCATATAGGTAGCTCGTTATATTGCCTTTTTAAATTTATTTATGCTGCTGCTGGTGATGATGAAAGCATCCCTCAATAGAAATAATTATATAGAATACTAATGTCCTGGAGGCTAATGCCCATTGTTTGCAAAATACCATAACTTTTATTTAATCCTTCACATTCGCATATATAAACAGAATCGTCCAATACAGTTTTAGAAGTCTAAAAGGCGGTCTGGTGGATTAAATTGCCGAGACCGCTGGGAGG
The DNA here is from genome assembly GCA_030710605.1 of Cordylochernes scorpioides. Taxonomy (NCBI): domain Eukaryota; kingdom Metazoa; phylum Arthropoda; class Arachnida; order Pseudoscorpiones; family Chernetidae; genus Cordylochernes; species Cordylochernes scorpioides. The sequence continues at coordinate 108,694,931 of CP092886.1, read as the reverse complement.
GTTCACCACTGATGAGCCAGGCTCTCCCACTATTTTTCATCGCCGTAAAGCCAGTAGAAGTTTTATACGTAAAATAAACACCGTGCTTAATAGTGTTATATCTTATGATTGCACATATTATAGTGCTTTATTCAATTTACACATTCCCTAAGTTCCATTTTTCTAATATCGCTCTAGGTTTATAAATTTTGAAAATCAATATCATAAAATTCTATTTACAATACAAAATTCTGAAATGTTCTTTTAAATACAAATCGTTTATTGATATATATATATATTAAAAAAAGGCATATCCTGACCACGAGCAGAGTTGCATATATTTCATTTATATATATATAATAAATGAAAGGTGTAAAACACAAATGTTTCTTTTACACAAAAATAAATTTCTATAATGCCCTTAATGCAATTTAAAATATTGGGAGGGCTGGCTAATCAGTGGTGAAAACCCTTCCGAAGGTTTCACCAATTTAATATACTAATCCTAAGCAATTTAATACCAATTATAATATCCCACCCTCTACAGTGTAGCATATTATAAGTAAAATCTTCTAATATAGTATTAGAGTTCAAAGAAGCGGTCTTTTGTATTAAATTGGCGAAACTACTGATGAGCCAAGCCCTTTTTCATCGCAGGAAGGACGCTAGAAGGTTTTTTTTATGTTTAAAAGAAACATTCATGCTTTTAATACTTTCATTTTCTATATATAGATGGCGCGTTATTGCCTTTTAATTAATACATTGCAGTGTTTATCATTCCATTTTATGAAATACATTCTTATAAAAAAATGCATCTCAGATGCATCAATAGAAGGAGAGCTTGACTCATCAGTGGTGAACCCTCCTAGCGGTCTCGGCAATTTAATCCACCAGACCGCCTTTTAGACCTCCAATACTGTATTGGACGACTCTGTTTTTATATGCGAATGTGAAGGATGAAATAAAAGTTAAGGTATTTTGGCAAACAATGGGCATAAGCCTCCAGGACATTAGAATTCTATATAATTTTTTTGTATCGAGGGATGCTTTCATCATCATCAGCAGCAGCATAAATAAATTAAAAAAGGCAATATAACGAGCTACCTATATGAAAGAATAAAACTATCGAACACGAATAGACATTTTGCACATTAAATGTAATTTTACTGTCCTTAAATATTATGCCCATTGTTTGCTAAAAGTATGATTAGATCTTAAGAGGGTCAAGTGGATTAAATTGGCGAAACCTCTGGAAAAGTTCACCACCGATAAGCCAAGTCCTCAACTATTGTTTCATCACAGTAAGGTCTGTAGAAGTGTGTTTTTGTGTAAAAGAAACATTTGAGATTGATAGTTTTATTTCTTATCAATAGAAATATGTATAATATTTAGCACACTAAAATATTTTCTTTTCTAAACGAAATTTTGAACATTAATTTCTCATTCTCACTTTAAGATAATAATAGTGATAGAATCAATATATTTTGACACAGTGCTTAAATATACTTTGTTATTTTTCTTTTAATATTATTTCCAGCACTAATATCAAACCCATTTCAGTACCGTGTAATTATAAATGTATCTTTTTAGAAAGAAATTAGATATAATCCGTGTTCTTGCAACGTCAAACGCTAACAACCTAGCCAAGTGTTAGTTTAAAACCCGTGAAATAGTATTTATAAAATTATTCAAATGTCTTAGACCTCAGCCAATAACGTCCTACTGGTTTCTTTAATATTCTCTAAAAACATAACCTGGAACCATATATTGCTATGTGAATATTTATAAATGTAATAAGGGCCAATGGGCACATATACTTAACTAAATATTACTTAAAATTTGCCATCCATATGTGAGAAAATATTTATAACAATTTTCCCCTAATGCCCTTACTGCAATAGATAAATATTGGTGAAATTGCGCGGGCTCAACTGTGATGATGGAATAAACCTCAATGCTGGTGTAAACACATCGATATTTATATTTCCTATTCTATGTAATTTTAAATTTATAATTCTTTTTTTATACACAAGGAAAGTTTTGTTATATTTCCTAGTATTTTATTTTAAAATTTTCCAAATATTTTGTGTTGTTTTCTTTGCCTCAAAAATGATATAACCACGAGTTATAAAAAATACTAAATATTGATATAGGTAGGTTTAAGTGTAATCATTGCTAATTAACCTTTATTGCTCAATAAGAAACATTAATGGGCGATGCTCGCTTCATTTTCTCTAAGAATCTTATTTTATGTGTGCCTTTAGAAAGACATGTAATTTGATACAGCTCTTCTCTTAGATATTATATGTTTTATGTCCACTCAGCGGTTTAAACAATAGAATATTTCTAATACAGTGTCTATTTTATATTTCGTGTATAAAACTAGAGAGAGACAATGACGATTTTTGAAACATTTATTGGCACCTAGTCAAGTAATTTTATGTACAGTTCGCACATATTATTATGGAAAATATTTACAAAATGAGAATTTGAGGATATAGGCTTTATCTTCAATGAATCACGCGGATAACAAGCTTTGAAGGTTTTAAAAAAAAAATTCCGAGAAGAAGATAGGCGAACAGCCTCGTCGAAATATTGAATTTTAATAAATTTATTGATTCAAAATATGCTTTTATTTTAAATATCATAAATGGATTGCTCTATATTCAACAACATATATATATACGAGACTAGCGGATTTGTACCCGGGGTTTAACCAAAAAATTGGCCATTAAGGCATTTTGGTCGTTGAGGTACAGCTTGCACCACGCTGATGAGGGCCAACAGCCCGAAACGCGTTCGTGGTTAACTTTTCTTGATTAATCACAAGAATAGGTATTTGGCCAATTCTGGAATAATTAAAAATAAAGGAGAATAGTTAATATTTATTCCGATAGATAGCGCAAGTCATCAGCAACTTTCAGTTGCACGATAAGGAGATGCCTTTTTCTTAATTTATGAACATTATCCCAGTACAATATCACATTTGTACTATTTTTTCATATATATATATATTTTCCGGCTTTGCGCGGTTTTTACCCGAGTAAAAGTTCGCCTAACGAACAGTTGTTAAAACGATTCTAGCAACTATCCAATCCCTACTGAATCTACACTTGTCTATACTCTCGATAATTTGAAATCTTTTCCCGGTCCCTTTAAAAATAATAAGTTAAATGATATCAATATTAATTGGTCCACTCGTTAATTAATACTCGAACATTTGTAAATAACTGTATTTAGCGAATGTACCCGACTTCGCCCGGTTTTTACCCGAGTAAGAGAGTTTGCCTAACGAACATTTGTTATAACGGTTCTAGAAAACATCCAATTCACCTATATATAGATTTATAAACGTATATAAATATATGTGATAATTTGTATATAGCAATATGTAATCCCACCACAATCTATGCAATGTATCGTCAAAAGGTTGAAATAAAAGTTAGGCATCGAGAAAAGAGAGAACAGCAATTATCAGGATTGCATCATCCAGGAAGTAAAGGTCACTACCCAGGACCCATAAAACTAAATTTCAAAGACCTTCTTTTTCCTGAAAGATGGCAATCATGACGACAATGGAGGTACCAACAACCAATTAAGCATGAACAACTAATAACCAATCAGAGGTAACCACGTAGGACGATCCCAACCAATGAGAAGCCGAGAGAGTTAACGAGGAATATCCCGGCTAGGAAGTTAGTCAGAAGGCAGGTGACCGGGCTAGAAGCAAGGCGTGCTCAACTCAGGCTCCAACCAAGGTAAAATTCTCTTCGATCATGTGAAAGGCAAGGTACCTCCTCCAGTCACAACTCTCTCCCTCATTGCGAAGTCTATGTTCTATCATATCCAGGTTTTTGTCTCGTTATTTCCCCTGTGGAAACCCACCATTCAACCAACGACTGCACCACAATCAGCAACCTCCACCATCCATCACAAGTCACCAATCCCACAGTAAGTCAACAGGATCTTACACAGGATCAACATCGAAAAATTATTATAGTGAGTCGAAAGGATCAATTCGAATCTCACATAGAGTCGAAAGGATCTAATCGAATTCTCACATAGAAAGTCGACAGGATCAAATCGAAGTCCCACGGAGAAAGTCGACAGGATCTAATCGAATCTCACATATACATATTGCTATATGCGTTTAAATATATATAATTTTGTAACATAATTAAAAAAATAATAATCATTGAATTTAAAATAAGATATCTTCACGTTTGTGAATTTATAAATAATTATTTCTTTTTTCTCAATGAATTATGTATATGTGTGTGAGTTTCTGTCGACTTGTCTGTGATGAGGGATCCTGTCGACTTATTTGTGGTGTGAGATCCTGTCGACTTATCTGTGATAAGATCCTGTCGACTCTCGCTATAGCTGAGGCAACCGAGGGTCAAGCCTGTAGTAACCGAGAGGGACAGTCAGGGCGTGGAGAGTTTTCCAGTACCTCTCTGCACCTTGTAGGACCTTTAACAGTTCTCACAGAGTACAGGCAGTGGTGGTCGAGGCAAAGTGGAAAGCTTGGGAATGTCCACACACAAAAATCGAAGAGACACAGCTGTATTAGGAAAGTTCCATGAACAGATAGGAGTCGAGCTAAGAGCAAGATGGGGATAGAAGAGTTCTTACTGTTTTACATGGTCGATGAGGTGGTCCTGGGTACAACCGACAAGGGCACACGCCGATGGTGAAGTGTCTGTGATTTCGGCTAAAAACGAGGTTTTTTATACCTTTGCCGAGGAGGGAGACATGCGAGAATTTGGACTTTGTACGGGTCCAAAGGGCGTGGGGCGTCTGCGCTTTCTGCACCCTTTGACCTTGATGACAACGACTTGCCAAATTCCTCTTCAGGGTTGTTGGATTTCTATCTCGATCTCTTTTTTAGCTCAGCTCTTAATATATTACATAGTTTTATTTATTCATCCTCAGTTTGTACAAAGTACATTACATATGTTGATGCAATGACACACGTCAATCATGCGTATAATTATTTATAGATGAGTTTCTATATACAACATGACAATCTTGTTAAAAATATTATACAATATAGGGATGTTGGTTTAAATTACCATAGATGGGCCCCGGGAGTGAAAGGGTTTAAGCGGGTAAAACCTCTCTAACACAGGTAAGTAATTAAAATTTATTTTAATTAATTTGAACTGTGAGGGTTAAAAAGGGCTATAACAAGATGTTTTGTTTGGATATATCTGAAAATTATAAAAAATAAAACTCATGTGTAATTTAAAAGTTATGATTTTCATTATAAAAGAGAAATTTAGATAAAACCTTTGTTTGATAAAAAAAATATTGATGATAAAAAAAATGTTCTGAGAGATTGTTGGCGGGCGTTGGAAAGGGTTAGGGGTTGAAGAATATGCAATTGTAAGTATTACACGTGCAATCAAATACTTAGATCCAGGTGCAAAGCGAGGATATAGACTCGAGCGTCTTCCTAGGAAATGTTTCACTTGTTATCATGTATAGGGTTACAAAGTTTTGTCACAATTGTAGGGTTATTGGGTTGAAAAGTTGTTGAAGGAGAAGTTGTTCATTAATATGATTGAAAGGGGTGAAAAGGAGCCATGCGATAAGTAGAATTGTTGTATCGACAGTAGGTGATCTGTCTTGACTTAAAATCAAAGGTTGATTGTGATCCGCTAGAGCTAAAAAAAATTGAGAGTTGTGAACGCTTTTTGCATGCGTTGGCGATTGTGCTCTATGGATGATTGAAATAAACTTTTGAAACGTGTTCAAGCCAGAAGTTGGGATTTTAAAATCTGGGGAACTGTGTTCAAAGAGTTTGTTGAAATTACGAAATAAAAAAAATATATATAGTCAAGCAGTACTGTCGTTTTCTAAGTTGATGTGAAGCAATGACTGAGAAAGATAGTAGTGAAAAGTACATTGAAGTGGTTAGAGAAATAGATTGTGGTATGCCCGATAGTTGATGATAAACATGTTCATATTATATAAGGTATAAAAACAAATATAAAATGAATAAAAATATAGAAATATCATTGTGGTTGAATAAAGTTTAGGTGAACAAAATCAAACAATCAATATATAAAAGTAATAATAATGAAGAATTAAAGTGATTTTGACAACAAATAAATGTTTTGTAATACTAAAATAATATTATGAAAAATAAAAGTAAATTTGAATTTTTTAAAAAATATTGTTCAATTAAAAATTTGTGATTATATAATTGAAAGGTAAAAATTGAAAATAAAATATTTTATACAAATATTTGAATATAGTTAAAGATTATTACAATGAGTAGATGGCTTAGTATTTATTCTAAAAAGAAGTTATACATGTGGTGAGTAACTAGTTCATATCCCTTTGGTAAACATCAGGGTTTTTATGACTCTCTGTCTGGGAATTTGTGAAATTATCGAGGAAATATAAATGGTTGATGTGAAACACGTGTTACATATGGCGGTCATTCCGATAGCGGATATTTAGATGACAGCTTTGTTAGCGGGGAGAGAGGCGATGGATTTAGTGACGCGGGAATGGTGTCTCGAGATGTTTAGTCTATCATCACTGGGGCCTTTGTTATGTTAACTAGCGGTGTTCATGTCCATTTTTACGACCGGGGTGCGATGTTTTTGAAGGGGGAGATATGGGGCTTGTCTATGGCGCACGTGCATTAAATTCCTTCTCTTCTAGTCTGGATCTGGTGAGTTCAAAGAAATATTGTGTGGAAGAGAGTAAGTGAGTAAGTAATACAGATCCAAATGGGTTGGTGTAGAGTATGTAGATAGAATAGGTTTGTGAATTTAACGGGAAATTTTCTGGTCGCTACTTGAGGTTTGTTTTAAAACGATCGATGTTAAATATATCTAGATTTTCTAAATAAGCTAGTCTGAGCTTGCCTGTAATGGTGGCATTTAAGCGTGCTATTAAACCGTTTCGTCACCTCGACATTCCACTCTAGAGAAACTTGCCAACATTGTTGTATTGTGCTGTAAAAAACAATATCATACGCAATATATATATATATTAAACCGTTTGCTTGTGGGTTATTGCTTGTGGTGAGTAAGGGTTGTATACCATTTGTTATTAGAAATTTAAGGAATTTTTCTGAGGTAAAAGCAGGCGCTCTGTCAGATAACAGACGTTTTGAAAATCCTTGTTGTAGTACAGTTTTGAGGGTTTTAATGTACGTTAGGGTACTGGTTTACTGGTTAAACTTCCTATGAGAGTGGTGAAAGCTTGTTGGCAGTTTTATGGTCTATGGCGCGGGGCGTCTGCGCTATTCTGCACCCTTTGACCTTGATGACAACGACTTGCTAAATTCCTCTTCAGGGTTGTTGGATTTCTATCTCGATCTCTTTCTTAGCTCAGCTCTTAATCTATTACATAGTTTTATTTATTCATCCTCAGTTTGTACAAAGTACATTACATATGTTGATGCAATGACACATGTCATTCATGCGTATAATTATTTATAGATGTGTTTCTATATACAACATGACAATCTTGTTATAAGTATTATACAATATAGGGATGTTGGTTTAAATTACCATATATATTAATTTAAAAAATATTTTTTGTTATCATCATCACATACAATGTAATTTTTTTATATACACAAACGATAATAAACAACAACAACAATGTAATTTGTATCTCCATTATTATAAAACAACAACAATTTAAATTAACAATGTAAAAATATATTTTAACATTACAACATTTTAACATTTAACACAAAAACGTTACAATATTTCTTCAAATATATATTAATATTAAAATGCCAAGTTTTTTTTACGTCATTGGAATATTATATTACTAAATTCTCAAATTAAATTTATTATACTTGGAACACATTTTTGGCATTGTTAGAATATATATATATATATATATGTAGTATATTTTGACATAGATAAATCACAACCTTCTTCTAATATTTATTATAACCCCATATCTATATAAAAATATGTATCAAACTTGTAACAATAGAAGTGACAAATAAAACAAAAGGAGTAGAGGTAGTCCAGACGACGCCATGGATCAGACAAACAGGTGTTTATGATAATGAGTTCATTCCCCCGTCAGCAGGTGGCCGAACAGGTGGCCAGACATAATAAATAACCCGGCGCCTGACAGGTGGCGTGATTACGGGAGCCAATCAGAACTCGCCGCCATCTGCGAGCGTCCAATATAAAAGCCCCCCAAGATGGGACGAAAGTTAGTAGTTGTTTCAGAGCGACGCTGTCATACGGTCGGTCAGATCTCTCACCCCCCCTTCTACCCGCGTAGGCTAGGGCAACCGTGACGTCCGTGGTCTACCTCTACCTTCTTGGAGTTACCATCTAGACCTGCCTCTGTCTCTTGCTGTCCCAGTGCGGGAATCCCATCACTCACCCACTACCACGACTGCCCAGCACATTCCACTTCGGGATTACTACAGAACCCGTTAAAGTCGACAGGATGACTGAGGACAACGACATGCAGAGGATGACGGAGGCCGAAGACGAGTACTTCGCGGATGCCCTCACCAACATGCAACCCCACTGCGATGAACTAGTAAGCCGCCTAACAGACGCCATTCGGGGGCTAGCCATGCCTCGTGCGGAGGAAGCCCTCATTCCCCCTTTCGACGGATCCTACGCGGCAAACAACTTCATCCAGCAGCTCGAGCGGACAAGCGAGGGACCACAGGATGACGCCACGCTGCAAGCCCGGCTCCGCACGCTACTCAAAGGTGAGCCCCTCTCCCTCTACAACGAAGTGAATTTAGCCTCTCTACCATACAGTTAAGCAAAACAAACTCTCATAGACCTCTACCCCGGAAAATCCGAGGTCACCTTCACCAAATTTTTAACGTTTAAATTAAATAATCAGATCCAATTAGGAGAATATTACCGTCAAAAAATAACAATGGGACTACAACTGGGCCTAAACAATCCCATCATAATAGAGGCATTAACGGAAGGCCTCCAGGCCAATGATCAGCGCCTCATGAGGGCCATAGCCCCTAAAACCCTGACCGAATGGTATTCTACCATGAATAGAATAAAAGGGACAAATTCGCTCCCTAATCCATCCGAACCATTTCAGGGTGTTACCAACACCAGTGCTTTTCACCGTGATACCGGAACCCCTTCTAGGAGAAGGAACTACAATCCTTTTTCAACAGACAATACCCCAAGATACCCTTCTAGTGCCAGGAAACCACCCTCACCATGCAAATACTACCAAGGTGACCACTGGAACAATGAATGTTCCATGAACAGGCGACCCTACAGGCAGCAGGCCTATCACAACCAACCTACGGCGCACTATTTCCCACCTGAACAAAATGGCGCCCACAACCTTCCCGTACCGGCCCCCAGGTCTTCTCACACCCCACAAGGCAACGAAAACTCCAATTTTCGTCCCTAAACTATCTAATATTCTATGTAAACCTAAAATTTTTAATAATCTTTATTGTCCATTCCTCTTAGACACAGGAGCCTCTATTAACATAATTAATTTAAATATTTTTAAGCATCTTAGTAAAAACTTATCTAATCCTTTAAAATTATATCCATGCCATATATTAATCAATTCCATATCTACTCAAATAAATTCGATAGGATATACATTTTTGACCACTACCATAGGAAAAATTACAAAATCAATTAAATTTTATATAATAGATAATTTATTACCTTTTGGTATACTATCTTTAAATTCCATTAGTCAATTTTGTTTGACCTTAAATTTATATAATCATTCTATTTATCAATGTGATGCTCCTTTGTCTAAGAAATAGTACCATATAACTTATGTAACCCCATGTAATAATGGAGAGAGTGACCACAATCCGCCCAATGTGGGTCATTTAAAAACCATGCTTAACTCACCTTCTCCATTGTTGCACTGGGAAAATGTCCATCCTATACTATGTCCCATTACCTTGACCAAGACCTCTACCAATTATGACAAAAATGCACCCAGCCAAACTTTAGACCATTTACCCCATTTATATTTATTGCCCCCACTATATCCCTCTGAACATCAATGTAAAATTTTTAATGATTCTTGTAATTTATGTGTTAGGAATGATATCCCTTTAACTTTTATGAATATTATTAAGAATTACTCAAATATTTTTTCTACTAACAAATATAACATCCCAAAATTGAAAATTCCCCCTATCAATATTAGGACAAATTCAGATAAAATAATTGCACTCAGGCCGTATCGTACATCTCTCTCAGATCAACGTGAAATAAAAGAACAAGTAGGGAAAATGCTAGAATATGATATTATAGAACCTTCTTTCTCCCCCTATTCATCCCCCGTTACTTTAGTTACCAAAAAGGATAAGACAAAACGATTTTGCGTAGACTACCGCCGCCTGAATGAAATAATTTTCCCCGATGTTCATCCCCTTCCGCTCATAGAGAACATCTTAGATAAATTAGCCAACGCCAAAATTTACTCCCGCGCCGATTTTTCATCAGCATACTGGTCCATCGAAATAAGTCCCCCTGATAGGAATTTATTATCTTTTGTCACGTTAGAGGGTCAGTATAATTTCAAAAGATTACCATACGGGATTAAAATAGGACCCCAGGTGTATGAGCGAGCAGTCAGTCAGATATTGCAAAGAAATAGGTTAGGTTTTATAGCACATTATTTCGACGATTTCATTATCTTTTCAAATTCCATAGAAGAACATTTAGATCACTTACAGCAATTTTTTGATATGTGTAATAGGGAAAATTTTAGATTAAATTATAATAAGTGTGACTTCTTTAAAACTACAATAGAATATTTAGGCTATACCATATCATCAGGCACATACACTCCATTAGTAAAATATTTAGATGTAATTAATGCCATTAAGGTCCCCACTAGCGTTAAATCCCTCCAATCATTCTTAGGCTCCATTAATGTATATAATAAATTTATAAAAGATCACGCCCGCATTAGGAACCCCCTCAATAATCTACTTAAGAAAGATACCACATGGCACTGGAATGCAGAATGTCAACATTCATTTGACACTCTAAAGGAATGTCTGACCACAAGACCGGTACTACACCTCTTTAAAGAAGGATTACCCTGTCAGCTATTCTGTGATGCCTCACTTCAGGGAATAGCTGGCATCCTAAAACAACAACATCCAGACGGCACTCTACACCCCGTGCAATATTACAGCAGAGCACTCCGACCCCACGAGAAAAATTATACCATCACAGAGTTGGAATGCCTTGCTGTGATAGATAGTGTGGAAAAATTCCGCATCTATCTCGCAGGTGTAAGGTTCACAATTTTTACGGACCACCATGCATTACAATGGTTAAAAACCATAAAAAAAACCTAACGGGTAGACTTTTTAGGTGGAGCTTAAAGATGTCCGCATACGAATACGATATAAAATATATAAAAGGTAAAACGCAGTACGAGGCAGATCTACTGTCCCGCAATCCTTTATGTGGTTTTCTCACGACCACCCAAATAATAGAAAAGCAACCCCAATTACCTCCATCTACACTTATCAAAACGAATATAGATGGCCTCCATACAATCAAACGTAAAGGTATTGTCAAGATTATAGTTACCCCTTCCTTACAACATACGCTAATTAATAAAGTACATTTAGAATATAACCATCCTGGTGTATCCCAAATGATTAGGCTCATCTCCACACAGTATACTTGGTGTGGAATGACCAAATCTATAGTTAAGTATAATAGGTCCTGTCCCACATGCCAACTTATAAAGAAACCGAAGGGTCCATTATATGGTAGATTAGAACGCCCCCCTATAGCTTTACAACCCTACGATATGTTATCTATAGACACTATTTCAGGTTTTTCTAAATACGGTAATTCTAAGTCATACTTACACGTAATTGTAGATCACCTAAGTCGGTATACATGGACCTTCCCCAGTAAGTCAACTAATATAATCACATACATTCAGTGTCTCAAAAAGGTATTGCAATGTGGCCGCCCAAAACGCCTTCTTTCGGACCGGGCACCTGCATTTACTTCCCCAAAGTTCAGGAGATTCTTAATAAAGAACGGGATACAGCCTCTACTAACCACTGCAAATAACCCTCAAGCTAACGGTTTATGCGAGCGTCTTAACGCGACACTCACCGGGAAGCTGAGGTTACTGAACTTAGAGAATCCAGGAACCTCCTGGACTAAATTAATTAAGGTAGTAACTAATAAATATAACGATACCCCCCATACGATAACTGGATTTCCCCCCGTATTTTTAATGTATAATATAATCCCCTCAGACTTAAATAACCACATAAATCCCTATCCCAATATAATAGAAAGTAGAAAACTAGCAATACAACGTACAAATGACAGGCATGACAAAGAGAAAATTGAATATGATAACAAACATATAAATCCACACTTTGATACAGGAGATTTAGTTTTAGTAAAGGCGTATCATCATCCAAAAAGCGTTAAGTTAGTACCCTACTTTACAGGTCCATATAAAATTACTGAAATAATTTCTGATAATGTCGTACATATAAATAGACCCAATAGGATTACAGGTAATGATAGCGATATTGTACATGTAAATAAATTACAATATTATAATGAAGAGGTCCTCTATATTTCACCACCCAAAGTAGAACCCCTAAAAATAAATAGAAAAATAAACCCTTTTCGACATTTAGATACCAACTTGTTTAGTCCAATAGAAAAAAGTATAGCTCATAGATTTTCCGAACCATTTAACCATTTGTCCCCCCATCTATTCTCATAAAACTAGGGAAATCTAGATCCTGAACGTCTGGCGAACTCCTCGACATAAAGTAGTCAATTAAAAAATCATAAATCATGGCATTCAACACCATTTCATGATTACCTTTTCCTTCACCAATAATATCTCTCCCTCAAATGTTATGACTATTTTTCTCTTTCTATTAGGCACACAACTGATCACTTAAGACTAACCCTCGGAATTGTTTGGACTGGAATAGCGCAATTCCGAGAATATAATTCATACGCACATTGTATATAAAAACAAAGAAACATTATGTAATTATTTTTTATTATCCCAGTTAGCTTCTTTTTCTTAAATTATGATAATATATCCCGTATTCCATTAACACATTTCGCATGATCATAACACATTTATTTATACACTAGTTAATTAATTCCTTTTATACCAAATCTTATTTTTATAATGTTATAGGATAGTTTATAATTTTGTCAACCCCGTTTAAAAATTAGGTCCCCACCATCTCTAAAAATCGATCCTGTACATGACACCATATGAGACGTCATCTTGGCCTACATTAAAGAACAGTTAATTCCAGTCTTCATCCCAACGACAGCTCAAGGACGCGCTGAACTCCCCCCTAATTGTTTTTTTTCTTCTACTTCTGAAGGGGTGGAATGACCTTTGCATCCATCATTAGCAGAGGTAATCTTTCTTACTTCAGCACTCTTACCTGTCAAACATTCAATTGTAGGGCTTTTGGGTACTCTTAATACGAACATACACGACATTACCGGCTCCCCTGTTAGGAATCAAAAAGGTTTTATTTTTTTTGTCAAATTTGTCGCCTCTCATTTCCCTATATGTAACGTAATGTTACATGGAGAAAAGTTCTATTAAATTAATATTTTAAAAGATGTTCCCCAAACGTAACAAGCCGGCGTTTGGGTAGGCTCACCTAAAAACTTTGCAGACCAACTGCATAAAACGCTCTGCAATCTTTTTAGCGCCTAAGACATGCACTACATTCTACATGTACCCAAAATCCTATATTCCACTACAATGACATCATTTTAGGGATCAAGATCGCTCCCCGTCTGGTCTCACATAATATAATCGGGAAGATCTGGCGAAGACCAACTTCTCAGACCGGACCAAAGCGACATAGGGTCACATTGCCTCCCCGTAGGTCAAACTAAAAAGACATCAATAATCTTACATCTACACTGTGTGTAAATATGTTCCCTTTTTTCAGGAACGAATGTTTTTGTTTTCTTTTAACTTTTCTCTCATTTATTTGTAAATAGACTTACAGTTTTACTAGTTTTTTGGTGTTGGACTTTGTTTTTTTTTTTCTTACCAATGTAGATAAAACATTTCACTATTAATCGATAATATCATTTTGTTTATTAATCAACATTAATGCCTTAAACTACCAATCAACCCTTTATATATTATTACCTTCAATATTTTTATTTTCTCTTTCTCTCATCATGTTCAGACTTAGCATTTTACAACTTCAACTATCTTAGGCACCATTTAAAAAACCTACACCTAACAATATTTATAATATTTCTTTAACAGATAAAACATTTATCATTTTATTTTTCTTTGTAGATTTCAAAATGTTATTTTTGACGCTTCCCTTACAACCTCTAACTCTATCCCATGAACCTTTCTTCCCAACTTTTTACAGCCATTAAGAGATTATTGTTCGTCAGCCATTTTTTTTATGTTGATTAACTAACTAGAAGACCCTTCCTCGCTGTACATTTCCCAACAGTGAGCTCAGGAGACCCAGTTAGTTTTTTATTTTTTTTCTCTCATCGTCCGGCTCATCACTTTTTTCATTTTTCAACTTTTTCTTTTCACCACACAAGCCGGACACAATCAAAATTGACAGCAATAATTCTCTTACACCCACCTCTCCTTTTCCGCATCCTTCAAACCTCCAACCTTCCAAGGGATTCCAGTTCGCCGAACATTTTTGTTTTTTTTCATTGATTAATCTGACTGGAACAATCCTTCCTCACTATACCATTCCCAATAATGAGTTCAGGATATCCAGCGCGATATTTATATTTTTTTTCTCATCGCCCGACGCATCATATCAATTCATCATTTTTTCAACTTTTCACTTTTTTTTTCACAATTCAACCGGGCACAATCATTATGGACAACAGGGATCCCTCTTACCTCTACCTCCCCCTTTTACCTCCATCAATCTTCCCACCTCTTTTCGCTGTCTGAGCTAATGATACAGACGGAATATCTTGGGCCTTCTGTTAATGAAAACAATGCCTCACTTAAACAAGTTCGCATTGCATTGCAGGATGCTTGGGATACTACTTTTGCAGAAACATGCTCAGATACCCCCTTTCCATTTTTCAACCTTAGCGTCACATTATACGTTCAGTTAATAAACTAACTTAATTTTTTTCCTCTCAACTTTTATGCAATAAGATATTATTTTCCTTGTACGATTCATTTTAACATATTTAACATTTTGTATTATATACTTTCCCTTAATCTTTTATCATTCATTTTGTGCGTTTTTATTCTTATAACCTTAAATTTTATTTCATTGATACACCACCATTACAACATCTTTCTCCTTTTAACTTGTAACTTAATAATGATTTTAACTAATTTGTATACAAATTATTTCTTTTATTTTTTATAATAGGTTTGTTAGGTTATCATTCATTACATGTCATTCCCCCAACCAAACCTTCATCACCGGGGACACATTCTGTAGTATATTTTGACATAGATAAATCCAAACCTTCTTCTAATATTTATTATAACCCCATATCTATATAAAAATATGTATCAAACTTGTAACAATAGAAGTGACAAATAAAACAAAAAGAGTAGAGGTAGTCCAGACGACGCCATGGACCAGACGAACAGGTGTTTATGATAATGAGTTCATTCCCCCGTCAGCAGGTGGCCGAACAGGTGGCCAGACATAATAAATAACCCGGCGCCTGACAGGTGGCGTGATTACGGGAGCTAATCAGAACTCGCCGCCATCTGCGAGCGTCCAATATAAAAGCCCCCCAAGATGGGACGAAAGTTAGTAGTTTTTTCAGAGCGACGCTGTCATACGGTCGGTCAGATCTCTCATCCCCCCTTCTACCCGCGTAGGCTAGGGCATCTACCTTCTTGGAGTTACCATCTAGACCTGCCTCTGTCTCTTGCTGTCCCAGTGCGGGAATCCCATCACTCACCCACTACCACGACTGCCCAGCACATTCCACTTCGGGATTACTACATATATATATATATATATAATTTCACCAGATACCGCGAGAGGCGCTGCTTGCGAGTGAAAGTAGAAAATTTGCAAATAAAATTGCAAAGAATATTTATTTCAAATCGAATTCAAACCATAAAACTTCCCAGTAGTATAGCAAATAACCTCCTAAAGTTTTACGGCGATTGGATAATCTTACATTTTAAAAACATTCATCGTGTGAACAAACTAACAATCATCGTGTAAACAAACCATGTGGTAATTATTAACCAATCAAATTCATTTATCGTCGGGACCAGTGCTGCGCCCAAACGGTAAAAGGCTGGAACTAACGCTTTTTGTTTTTATATTTAAAAAAAAGCACATTAACTTTTTTAGTTTTTTGAATAGCCTATATGTTAAACGAAATCTTCAGCAACCTACATGAGAAATTTCATAATGATTGATTCTGTAGAGTTTACGCTCCGCTATAACAAACATCGATTTTGGATTTCATTTTATAGATATATAAGGAAATAAGGATAAGGATATATCGGATATCAGTAATCGTATATCAGAAATATAGAAAATTAACATGTATCAAATTATAAATTCAAAACATCAAAACTAGATATTTGAAGAAGTAAGCTACATATGAAAGAATGTGCAATTTAATAAAAACATTTTTGCACATTAGATTTATAAATATTATTATTTTCTCATCCACTACCACATTCTTCTTTATTTTCGACGTTTCTTGAGTCGCTGTCATCAGAAAATTTTTAAATAAAACATTGAAAAAAGGTACATTTTATTAGGTTTCCATTTTTGAAAATTCACAGTAGGTCTTAGAAACGTGGAAATAAAGTAAAAGAATAGTTAATGTATGATAAATAATATTTATATTTCAATGTCAATTTCGTTTTTAGGAAGGAATGCATTTCGGCGGCGTTTTTTGTAACGCTTAAGACACCCGGGAACGTAAATTACCACCAACATTAGTAGAAATGCGAAAAGGATGGAGTAAAGAAAGAATTTCCCTATTTTGAAGAAGATTCCATCTTTCTTGCTCGCATCCATCTCAATATCTGGGACGGTGATGTTCGACATAACAGTAGGTGCATCTTTTTCTTCCATGCCAGAACCTTTCCCCACTTTCACGTCGTTTTCGTCTGGATCGGCAAAGACTTCAGGCTTTGTAGAATCTGAACACATTCGATCATCAATATTCACAATTTCTCTGTGTGACTCAGGAATATATGTAACTCTTTTAAACTTATCCAAAGTACATGTAATATAGGCCAAGATAACCAGGATGGGTAGTTAGAGACTGATTTTATAGTTATTTCACCACATATCTACACATGTAGACTGTAGAGGAAATCGCAGAATATCTTGGTTACGATATGAAGGATTATATTGATCCTCAATTTATTGATAATGAGAAAAATTATATAATGAAGGTAGGACTCTGAACTGCAACCTCTAAATTCAGATCCGATATTATATTCAGGTAATGCTATAAAGTTAAAAAATAAAGTCTAATCTCTATCAATGGAACCTCAATTATTTCACAAGTCAATTCCAACCAGTGAGAGAAAGTAGTAAGTTAGTTCCTAGTGGGATTGCTGTCACATGCGATGCACTCAAAATAGAAGCAGCCTCTTTCATTTGGCATAGAGACCTAACCAGGCTGGCTGCCTGTGTGATTGTTTGCGGCTATAACTTCCTCAGTCAATTGGTCTTCTTTGTTATACCGCGTATTATATACTAAAATATATATTAAATTATATTTTATCATAGATATATATTGCCACGTGGAAAATTAGGGAAGACAAAAACTTCAGGAGGAGACAACAATTTATTTCAGGCAAGGACAAACTCTGAATGGTAAACAAAAGATAAGCCACGAGGGAAATTTACAGAGTAGCAAAATATAAACATAAAAATGACCTCTCTGTTAATAAAAATAATAAATATTTTGTTACAATAGGCATGTATTTAAACCAATAGGTGCTTAAAGGTTATTTGTGTGAAAGATCTCTATATATTCCGGTAACCTCTCCATAAATATTAACTATGCAAAGAATTTTAAAAACGGTAAAAAATTCTAAAATATATTATTAGTAGTCTATATTCTCAGATACAAACCCTGGTTGTTTAGAGGCAGATCCGAGTCGGAGATAGAAAGGAAACCATCGTCCATTACATTGTCAGAGGAAGTCTTCTCGATCTCAGATCCTGCGACAAATGAATTTATTAAGGTATTATCCTTTCATAGACAAGCCATATTAAATTTTTATTTATAAAATTTGTTAATTAATTACTTATATTAATATTCATGCAAAAATATCAGGTTCCAGATATGTTTCTTTTTATAAATTTTAATTCCAAAAACTCTAGTTTTTGGAAACGAAAGCCCTTTTACAGTTCAAAAACACGATACACTAAATCGTCAATCGAACAAGAGTTAAAATATTAATCAAATTAATTTACATAAATTTATAAAGATGCTGCAGATATCTATCTATTCCCGTCAGATGTAGTTTTATGGCGTCGATTTATTGATGTAGTATTTTGATTTGATTCCAAATTCAAAGTAAGAACATTCTGGTTGACTCAACATTTATCATTTTGACCCTGATTTCACTAAACCTTACTGAATTTAACTAAACGTGCCTATAGCCATTCCTCACTTCTGACTTTTAAAACGGAAGAAACAGAATATTTGAGAAATCTAAAAACTTGTAAATAATAAATTTATTATTTCTAAAAAAGAAAACATTTCTATATCCACTCTGATATTCGGAATGCCCAAATTCGGAATGCCCAAACATTTAATTGGGTAAAACCCGGGCGTTGCCCGGGTCATTCGGCTAGTATATATATAAAAGTTAGTGTATGTACGTATGTATGTAATGTAATGCATGTAATGTAATGTATGTATGTACAACAAAAACGGTACTTTATTTAGTCAAAGGCAAATACAGCCGAGAGGTAGTTACTTTCCGAGATAAATTCCTGCCATAATATTCGCGTAAAATTCTTTAGAGATATCTTCCTGTTCATCCCACTTCTTCATGATCCACTCAGCTTCCTCTATTTTCTTGTCGTAGATCGTCTTCATCTCGCTGTCAGTGTCTTCGAGATTCTTTCTTCTTTCACGGATTGTCTCGGCGAAGATCTGTATTTGGTGGTCTAGGGAGTGATTTTTTGCTTCATTTCTCTAATCGTTTTGATTTGGTCATCTGAGCAGATGATGAATTCGATGATATTTTTGTAAGTATCGTTTTCGGTGTCGAGAGATTGTATTGATGTCATCGACCTATCGGTATTATTTTCTTGGTCTGTCTCCATGTCAGTATATGGCGGAATGATCGTCTTCGCTCCTGGGGGGTAGTCTTTGTTTTTTTATCTAATTTCTTTGTCTCTCGTTGGTCGAGGTTGTCTTCTTGAGACACCTTACGCGGTCTTTTTTTCGACAGTGCCTCATTGTTTCCAGTTGACAAATTTCTGAGCTCAATTAGGATTTGTCTCATTTTTCCGAATTTGTCGTTTAGGGCTCTCCTCTGGTTACTTTTAAGATATTGTAAAGTTTTGAATTTATATTCATCTTGTTTCTCGAGGTAGCGGCAGATCTTGATCTCCAGGTCAGGATGTAGTTCTAACTGTTGTTGGACCTTAGTTGCTCTCGAGATACCAGCCTTCCTGTAGATCGCAGCTATGATTTTCTCCAATTCTGGATTTTCTCTTTCTTCGCATTCCTTCAACTCTTTTTGGAGCTGGGTGGAGTACATCGACCATGTAGAGCACCTGCTAGATATTTCTTCTTCGTAATTTTCGCTCTCTGCATAGGTCTCCGAATCAGGGTTCGGGAGAATGGTTGTCGCTCCGCCTGGGGGGATAGATCTTGGGTGTCTGTTTGGATTCGTCGCAGGAAGTCCCTTTTTCAAAGAAGTTTTATATTGTCTTGAAGTGGGGACACTACTCTCCGTCGGAGGTTGTTTTAGGGCTTGTGGTTGTGGTGTAGGAATCAGGGCGTCGGGGAAGGGTCTAGTCACTCGTTCCCTGATCTCGGGGTCAAATGGGAATTTTTTTCTGTCGTGGCCGTGTCTTTTGCAGCGCTGACAAACAATGTCCTCTGCAATGAAATTTTGTCCCATGTAATCAACTGTGATGATCGCTGGCATGGTTGCTTCGTCATTCTTTTTGAAAACTACTTCTCTCCTCAGTGAGGAGAGGTGTTTGTAGAGGGGACTGTCCGTGGGGAAGGGGAGGGG
Source organism: Cordylochernes scorpioides (assembly GCA_030710605.1). Classification (NCBI taxonomy): domain Eukaryota; kingdom Metazoa; phylum Arthropoda; class Arachnida; order Pseudoscorpiones; family Chernetidae; genus Cordylochernes; species Cordylochernes scorpioides. Next base: position 108,674,732 of record CP092886.1, on the reverse strand, counting down.
TCGGACGCTCAACACTTGTCCAAAGGGCTGTAAGGCTCTTTTAATATTATCATCTGGAATAAACAGCAAAACGCCAGATAGGTTGTATTTCTTCGGAGTAATAAAGAGCGGATGAGGATAGACGGTTTCCTCTTTAACCTTAAAGCCGGTGTTGATTAATAATTCGGCTTGCTCTATTCCAGCCACTGAGACTATGGCATTCCCGTTGATTTTTCCAATTGAGTGGATGTTTTCTCGTCCAATGATATTCGCTATTCCGTCCAGATGGTCCTCTGCGGTGGAATTTGGTAGCGGGACGAATTGGATCGTCGATTTTGATGACATACTTATCTTTTCATAAGTTGTTTTCCTGTCTTGATCAATTTTTTTACGTTCTTCTTGAGAGAAATTTGGTCTTAGGACGTTTATATTTGCATGATTGTTTCCAATTTGCTGCGAATATGAAGATTTTTCTATTTGAACTTGCGATGATGAAGATGTAAATTGCAAGCCTTGGACGGCCAATGAGGTGATTGATGGCGATGATGACGCAACAGCCGGCTTGGCTGTTGCCATGGTGATGATTAACCTAAGTCTCGACTTGAGACTTAGGTATGTTAAATTGAAAAAAGCAAACTTTCAAAAGATGATTATGAACGATGAAACTAGGTCACTCTAGATGAGAATTCGATGACAATTCAGAATATGATATTTAAAATTAACGAAAGTTAATGAGGGCTGAAAGATTTGTGAAATACGCGGAGCTCGTGCGACGCGTGGCCGCACGGTCGGCGTATGTATGTATGTATGTATGTATGTTTGTCGGCTATACACGTCCACAATACGGAGCTAATCTGGCTGAAATTTTAACAGTATATAGAGATGAAAATGGAAAAACATAGAGGCAAATATTCAGGCTTCTATATCGAATATCCTTAGAGTTTTTAACAAATTTTGACAAATATTTCCTATTTCACTCGCAACCAGCGCCTCACTGCGGTAACTTGGAGAAGTAAAGTTAGGGAAGGATGGACCACGTGGAGCGACGGGAATTGGTGGAGCGGGAAGTTTCAAAATAGTGACCTTGAGTCACGTAATGACGGCGTAGGGACAAAAAATCACTTGCTATCATCATTTTATTTGCATATCAAATTTGGAAAATATTCATATAAAAATCAAAATAATAGAAAATTATATAATATCGTGGTGAAAATTTACATTTTTATTTTATGTAATGTTAATCAGAAAGCAAGTTTAATCCCTGTTTGATCATTATCCATTTTAATTACGATACCAAAATTACGATTCCAAAATGTAGGTATATTTAATTTGAACTATTGATATTCTTCAAAGTTTAGTGGATCAAGCGTATCTTCATTTGATTTGATTTGTACAATCCTGTTTTATAGTTAAAAACCGTTATCAATTATCATACGATAATTTATTATATTCTACTAGACGAATGGCCCAGGCAACACCCGGGTTTTACCCCAATGCGTATATATTTTAAAAACGTTTTAATTCAAATACTATTCGTTACAATTATAAATTGGCGCCATGGATGTCACTCTTGTGAAACGTCCCGTTCCAAACTGTGTGTTTTTAAAATGTTTTAATTAAAATACTATTCGTTACAATTATAAATTGGCGCCGTAGATGTCTCTCTTGTGAAACGTCCCGCCCCAAACTGTGTGTGTCTTGAAAATATAAAAATAAAAATGTGAATTTTCATTAAGATTTCATCATGTCGATTTTTTTTTTTTTTGCATTTCACCTACTAAATCGATAGAGATAATTACATTTGCAACATGAACTTAGGTATATTGACTAAATAGAAAACTGCATAGTAATAAAGATCATTTTTAAAGGCACCATATCGTTTTTTTTTTCAATAAAATCGAAACAAAAATTAACGATAAATAACGATAATTGCCTTAAAAAGAAATTGCCTTAAAAAAAAAAGAAACATTCGCTGTGATTTTGTCTTGCATTCGTTTATACAATTATTATATACAAATGACCCGGGCAACGCCCGGGTTTTACCCGATTAAATGCTTTTATTCAAATACTATACAATTATAAATTGGCGCCGTGGATGTCATTCTTGTATAATATATAAATGAGTTTTAAAAATTGTAAAAAAAAAATGCATCGGCCGGGAATCGAACCCGGGCCACCCGCGTGGCAGGCGAGCATTCTACCACTGAACCACCGATGGTTATGAAAATTCCCATCCGTGAGCTTCAGACAAACAAACAGTCAGAATAAGGCAAATATATCGTCCCTACAACCGCAAACTATCGAATGTGAAAAATTCAATTTTGAAGGAGAGAGAAATGAAGAGACCATGTGGCTTTCCCTCAGTAGAGGAAGGCATTGAAGGAGGGAGAAATGAAGAGACCATGACATGGTCTCTTCATTTCTCCCTCCTTCAATGCCTTCCTCTACTGAGGGTAGGCCACATGGTCTCTTCATTTCTCTCTCCTTCAAAATTGAATTTTTCACATTCGATAGTTTGCAGTTGTAGGGACGATATAAGTAGATACGAATGACCCGGGCAACGCCCGGGTTTTACCCGATTAAATGCTTTTATTCAAATACTATTCGTTACAATTATAAATTGGCGCCGTGGATGTCATTCTTGTATAATATATAAATGAGTTTTAAAAATTGTAAAAAAAAAAAAAAAAATGCATCTGCCGGGAATCGAACCCGGGCCGCCCGCGTGGCAGGAGAGCATTCTACCACTGAACCACCGATGGTTATGAAAAATCCCATCCGTGAGCTTCAGACAGACAAACAAACAGACAGAATAAGGCAAATATATAAGTAGATATTTTTTTTGCGTTCTATTTTAATGTCTATTTATAAAAATACACAAGTATTTGAGTCGTAGAGATACAGCCTGATCCCCGCTTACGAAGTACAACAGCCCAAACGCGTTTGTTACGACTACTAGAGTAGTCAATTTTATTTTTATGTAAATATATTTGTAACTTAAAAACTAAGAAAAAGTATGTAAATTTCTTTTAATGTATAAATTAGTATGTAAATTTCTTTTAATGTATAAATTAGAATGTAAATTTCTTTTAATGTATAAATTAGTATGTAAATTTCTTTTAATATATGAATTAAGCGTTTTTTTCAATAAAAAGGAATTCTGGATAAGTTTTGGATGGTTGATAGTCGTCCTTAGAGCTTCTTCCTTGGAATTGCCGAGCTGGTCAAGTAGCTGGACTAAACACAAGGTAATTTCTGGCGAGCCTTCCAGGAATCTAACCTTGAATCTTCTGATTGGAAAAAGATATTTTATTTTCCAGTACTAACAGCAGATAAAAGAATATTGTGGTGGAGACGCCGGGTAACGAGACAGTCACCAGACGAAGTCGTCGACTTCAAGGATTGCAACCAGAGCTATCTACAGTGCTTGTCTTTCTTGCTCGGAAGAAAATGGAGAGAGAAGAAAACAGACCATTCTGCCATCGGTGGAGAGATCCCACTGTCTTCTGGAGGAACGTGGGGAAGATTCGCAGCGTTGGCTGAGCGACTTTCAGCGTGTGGCACGTTACAACAGGCGGGATGACTCCATGTGTCTGGCCAACGTCATCTTCTACAACACTGGCACAGCGAAGTGCTGGGTCGAAAAATTCGAGGAAATCTTGAATTCGTGGGAGGAATTTAAGATAAAGTTTTGTGGAATATTTGGGAACAAGGAAGACACGGCTAGAAAAGCTGAGAACATTCTTCGAACTAGTGCGCAGACGAGTGGGGAAAACGTCGAGAGCTACATACAAGAAGTCCTCCTTCTTTGTAAACAGAGCAATCCCAGAATGTCAGAAGGAGAAAAGGTGAGCCACCTGATTAAAGGCGTAGTGGAGGAAGTGTAGCAGGCACTTGTTGGGAAGGATATCAGCTCGGTGGACCAATTTGTTGCGTTCTGCCGCCGATTTGAGGCATTCAAGAGGATGCGTGCTGCACCGTCCAGGTTCAACCGACTGCCCAATGTGACCACCATCTCGACCGCTGAACCTGAGAACCTAGAAGCCCTGATTAGAAGAATAGTAAGAGAGTAGGTTCAGAAGTTTATGGCTACTCCTTCTACATTTGCCGCCCAGGATATCGACACTCCACCTCTCGACCTACGGGATGTCATCCGTAGTGAAATCCAGCAAACATTGGCTCCTATCTCTGCCCCTCGTCAGCCCGAGAGCTTCCGCCTTCGGCGACAATACCTCTCCCAGAATGTCAAATTATATTGACAAATATTTGCAATCTTATCATATCTTATCTCAGGTTTTAGAGGAAAGAATTTATGTTTTCGTTTGTTTGTGAACAAATCTCTCCCGCATTCTCATTGGACGAATGTGGCCATGTTTGTATATAGAGTGGGTTATGGTATGAGTCGAGGCCAGTGTGGTGGAATATCGTGTGGGGACCCTTAAAGTGTTCTCTGCGTGCTATATCCCTGTCTGGCAATCTCGGCGCATACCTGTGTAACCCCGGTCCGATCCCTACCTAAGCAGCAATAAAGCTAAGTACTGTTTTTTATTTTATTTAACAAATTGTGGTTTATTATTTACTTTTTTTGTGTTGTACTTTTGAGTCTACGATTTTTCTGTGTTTAAGTTACTCTTACTGTAGACCCTAATATTGTATTTGTGTGTTAACCCGTAAATAGTAACATTTGTCATTGGCGAGCCTGCCAGGATTACTGGTGTTTGCACGTGTAAATTCCTGTAATTTTACGTGCGTTTTTTTTCTTTGATTGAGTGGTTTATTACTATTTTTGTAATCCATTATGTTTGCGAATTCTATGCTCAACTTGTCAGTGTTTAATGGGGTTAATCTCGAATCTTTCATTCAGGAAGTCGAGCTTAAAGCTCGAGTAGGCAAATGGGATCCTGAGGTCAAAGCACTGCTCATGTTCGAGGCTCTATCCCCTGAAGTTAGGTTTAGCTTAGAGGAGATGGGTATCCGTAACGATAGCAGTTTCAAAAGTATTGCTAGTAAACTGAACATATTGTACCCTAAGAAAGCGCGTGGTATTAGGGAATGCCTTAAATTAATAGAAGGTCTTAAGCAGAGAGTTGGGGAAAGTCCTATGGTTTTTAAAGAAAGATTCCTGGCCATTAGAGATAAAGTAGAGTACAGTTTTGACGATAGCCTAGTGTTCGAAATTTTCCTCGAAAATGTGCTCGATAAGTATAGAGAGGCTATTGTTCGCAGTGAGGCTAAATCAATAGACAAAGCAGTCAGTGTCATGGCCACGGAGGATAGTGTAGAACACCGTTGCAGCTTTATGAAAGGGGTATGTTCAGTAGAAGGGGTTGAAGAAATAAATAGCATTAAGGGTGAGATGAAGATGCTTAGCGCCAGGGTAAACAGGATGAAGCACGAAAATGAGCAGTGTATTACAGATCTTAGAGGTGAGATAGAAAAACTGACTAATTTGTTGGGCGAAATCAGGCTGAGTCCATCTGAGTGTAGATTAGGACATATAGCTAGTGATTGTTGCTCAAGACAGTCTTCTATGTTTGCCAACCGCAATACTCTTGACAATGCCGAGATAGTGAACATACGTTCATATGGCAGAGATCCGTATGGAAATCTGCCAATAGTTAAGGTTGATATTAACGGCAATATGTGGCACCTGTTATACGATACAGGAAGCCAAGTCAGTATTATTGATTCCGAAAAGTGTAAGGTCTTGAAGGAGAATTGGGACGATGCACTTAAAACTTTACGTATAGTGTCAGTGACAGGCCAAGAGCAGACACTTACAGGTGTTAAAACCTGTAGAGTTGGTAACGAAAACGGCATTGAGCTGGGAGAGATAAGGTTTTGGCTAATGTCACTCGGAGATAAGGCCTACGACGGGATTCTGGGAATCAATGATATAAGGAGATTCAATATCCCGTTACCTGCCATACGGGAGCGTTGCAACATGATTTCCTTGAAACCAGAAGACCGAGATTATGTAGACCTTAGCTACGTTGCCAGTGTGCATAGACCGATGGTTTCAAGCTCCTTCGAGGAGAAATCAGTGAAGCGCATTGAAAACGAGGCTGTAAAGTTGCCACCTACTGAGTTTAACAGAAACTGTGAGTGTAGTGCTGGGTCTGTTAATAGTTTTAGGAAGCCTACTTGGGCTGAGAGGTTAAGGGTGATGCGGAAAGCAAAGGAGACTGTCAGACAGTTCATGTCAGGTAATTCTGCTAAAAAGCTTATGAATCCTAGGCCACCTTATTCCAGAAGTTTCGACAGAGGAGATCTGGTAATGCTAGCTGTTCCTAAGACTGAAGGTTACTCCAACGTCTATGGGCCTTTCCGTGTGGAAGCTAGGGTCTCCGATGTTAACTTTAGAGTAAGAGGGGTCACCATGCACGATGTGAAAGTTGTACATGTCGATAGGATGAAAGCGCTTAGAAACAGACGTTAAGAAGAGCTTTTAGCTCTTGGACTTGAGAGAACTGAATGGAATTGGATCGTTCGGTTTCTCATCAAGTGAGCGTCTGTCAGTTCCCTAAGTTTCTACCTAACTTACCCAGCCGGTCCCAGATGAGAGCTTATTTGGTCCCCCATTAAACTATGTATACTAAAGCATATTATATATGTGTGGGTTTGGTAATCACTCATGCTAACTCACGTAGTTTGCGCAGATTTTGTTTTGAAGTTTCTGTTAGGAGGAACAAGATGGAAGGCACCTTTATGGAACGACCCGGATGTCTTCTACTCCTCTCTTTAGTTTTTTTTTGTATCTTTATAACATGGCTCCCGTGCGCTTTTTTCCTCCCGAACAGCGGGAGGTTTTCCTTACGGGACAATGGGAATGTTTGGGAGATTTGTTAGTTTTTTTTTTTTTTGGAAAGATACCTTTTGTCAAATTATATTGACAAATATTTGCAATCTTATCATATCTTATCTCAGGTTTTAGTGGAAAGAATTTATGTTTTCGTTTGTTTGTGAACAAATCTCTCCCGCATTCTCATTGGACGAATGTGGCCATGTTTGTATATAAAGTGGGTTATGGTATGAGTCGAGGCCAGTGTGGTGGAATATCGTGTGGGGACCCTTAAAGTGTTCTCTGCGTGCTATATCCCTGTCTGGCAATCTCGGCGCATACCTGTGTAACCCCGGTCCGATCCCTACCTAAGCAGCAATAAAGCTAAGTACTGTTTTTTATTTTATTTAACAAATTGTGGTTTATTATTTACTTTTTTTGTGTTGTACTTTTGAGTCCACGATTTTTCTGTGTTTAAGTTACTCTTACTGTAGACCCTAATATTGTATTTGTGTGTTAACCCGTAAATAGTAACATTTGTCAAGAACGATCAAGGTTACCGACGAAGAACCGAAGGGCCACCGAATAATCAAAGGACTCAATGGCGTACTGAAGATGACAGACCGATCTGCTTCCACTGTGGGCGCCCTGGCCACGTTGCACGTTATTGCAGAGACAGACGCCAAGCTTTTGCGGATGCCAGACTTGGAAGAGAAACAGTCGATTTCGGAAGACAAAGAACGGAAAATTACACCATGAGCGAATCAGAAAGCGAACTATCCCAAGGAAGATTTAGAAACCCGTCGCCATATCCCCACCGCGGAAGATTCCAAGCCCCCAGAAGAACCTCACAATCCCCTGCTCGCCGTCCCAGCCGCTCACCCAGTCGCCGCAGTGAGGAAACCTAGATGGCGCGCCCTCTGGAGGTGTGGCCGCCACAGACGAAAATCCTCCCTGCCGTATAGCCGCTACAATGGAAAAGAACTGGATATCTGTCAACATACAAGGACGAAATGTACAAGCTCTTGTGGACTCCGGCGCTGATTTCTCAGTAATTTCTAAAGCTTTCAGACATTCTATAAAGGCTCCAGTTTTTAAAGAAAATGGACCACTTCTAAGAGCCGCGGACAAAAAGTCTATCGTGACCCTTGGTAAGTGTTCTTTAGAAGTTCAAATCAAAGGACTCGATATTATTATTTTTATTTTGTAGTAGCCGCTGAATGTAGCCACGATGTTATACTGGGCTGGGATTTCTTCAGAGCCACAGATGCCATTATAGATTGTGGGAAAAACAAATTGTATTTAAGCGAAGCTGAAAAATCCTACGAATGGAAATACCTGAAACTTTGTGCTACTATGGACTGTGTCCTACCGCCGAAATCTTTTGGCAAGATAGCTGTCACCAACCAGGATGTATTTGGCAGCAGAGATGTAGTCGTTACAGGTTCCAAACGCCTGCAGTTGGAAAAATGACTTTTTATTCCCTCTTCCCTCGTTAGGTTCTTACATGGCAGAGCGGTGTTATAGTGACTAACAGTACTCACCAGTCTCAAATGATACCTTCGGACATGAAGGTAGGAACAATGCAAGATCTAGAAGTAGGGAGCATATCTCATCTTGACGCTTGTTCTGAAATAGCTGGAAAAGGGCGAAGTAATTTCCCCAGATGTGAGAGAATGTTTAATTTCAATGATTTCTACTGATTTGGAAGAAACAACGAAAAACAGATTACTCACGTGCCTAAATGAGTTTGCTGATATATTCGACTTTGAGAAAAAGAGCTTCCCTGTCTCTGGCGAAATAAAACATAAAATCGATACGAGTGATTATCCGCCTGTCAGACAGCGTCCTTATAGAGTGTCTCGCGCCGAAAGACGTGTCATTCAGAGTGAAGTGGAGAAAATGATGGAGACTAAAATCATCCGGCCATCATCGAGTCCATGGGCCTCTCCCGTTATATTAGTGAGGAAGAAGGATGGCTCGTTGAGATTTTGTGTCGACTATCATCGTCTAAGCAAAATTACAAAGAAAGATGTTTACCCTCTCACTCGTATCGATGACGCGCTGGCCACCCTCTCTAGATCCAGGTACTTCTCCACTATGGATATGAGATCGGGTTACTGGCAAATCGAATTAGACGATAAGGACCGGGAGAAAACGGCATTTATCACTACAGATGGGCTTTATGAATTTAATGTAATGCCATTCAGTCTATGCAACGCACCAGCAACCTTCGAGCGAATGATAGACAACGTCCTACGGGGATTGAAATGGGACATGTGTTTATGCTACTTAGACGAAATTGTAGTCTATGGATCGACCTTTAAAGAACATTTAAAATGTTTATACAAAGTTTTGAGATGCATTCAGCAGGCCGGGCTGTGCCTGAATTATAAAAAGTGCCATTTCGTCTCGAGACAAATAACTATCCTTGGGCACGTCGTTAATGAATTTGGAACGCAGCCAGACCCAGAAAAATTGAAAGCCATTGTCTACTTTCCAAAACCCCGTAATATCAGTGAGACCAGACTTTTTTTGGGTTAAGTTCGTAGTATAGACGCTTCATTAAAGGTTATGCTAACAAGTCTCGACCCTTGAATAGCCTTTTAAAGAAAGACGAAAAATTCATTTGGGGCGAAGAACAAGATGAATCTTTCCGGATTCTGAAACAGGAATTGGGATCTTCGCCTGTGTTAGGACATTTCGTAGAAGGTGCGGAAACTCATGTCCATACTGATGCAAGTGGTTATGGTTTAGGGGCAGTTCTTGTTCAAATCCAGAATGACGCGGAGAGACCTTTAGCCTATGCCTCGCGAACACTAACCAAAGCGGAAAAGAATTATTCCACTACAGAAAAGGAATGCCTCGCAGTTGTTTGGGCCCTTGGTAAATTCCGCCCGTACCTATATGGCAGACCCTTTACTGTAGTAACCGACCATCACTCGCTATGTTGGCTGGTAGGCTTGAAAGATCCATCCGGCCGCTTAGCCCGTTGGGCCCTCAAACTACAAGAATACGACATAAACAACGTTTACAAAAGCGGACGGAAGCATAAAGACGCTAAGTGTTTGTCAAGAAGCCCCTTGGCTGACACCGCGGAGATAGAAGGGCACATTATTTCTATCCAAGACGTTGCATAAAAACAAAATAAAGACCCTCATTTGGTTGGGATCCGTGAAAAACTTGTCAATAAAAATTTGAAAGGGTATCAGATGATTGGAGGCGTTCTCTATAAGAAAAATTACGACCCTGAGGGCAAACCATGGCTACTAGTAGTCCCAAAACAGATGAGGCACGAAATTATTAAAGATGTCCACGACACTCCAATGGCCGGTCATTTGGGGTTTGCAAAGACCTATGACCGCGTTAGAAAGATATTCTATTGGCCTGGATTTTATAGGACAGTTTCCCAATACATTGCTCATTGTTAAGAATGCCAGCGAAGGAAGGGCGTGCCTCAGAAACCTCCTGGACTACTGGTCCCAATACCGCCAAATACCTCGCCTTTTCAAAAGATAGGAATTGAATATCTGGGAAGATTCCTCATATCTCGGGAAATAGATGTATAATAGTCGCGACTGATTATCTCACCAGATTTGCGATAACAAAGGCCGCGACAACAGCGGAAGCTACTGAATTAGCAACCTTCCTTATTGAAGACGTCATACTCAAGCACGGCGCTCCTCGGGAAATCATCACGGACAGAGGAAGAAATTTCATGTCTCACACCATACGATAAATAAATACTCTAAATGGAACAATTCACAGATTCACAACGGCGTACCACCCTCAAACGAATGGTTTGACAGAAAGACTCAACAAGACCCTAACTGACATGATCTCGATGTATGTTGACGTTGATCAGAAAAAATAGGACAGCATCCTACCATATGTGACCTTCGCCTACAATACCGCTCGACAAGAGACAACAGGATACAACCCGTTCTTCCTCGTCCACGGCCGAGAAGTTGAAACACCGCTGGATTCTATATTGCCCCGTACCAGCCGGCAGGAACTGCAGAAGATTATGTGGGCCATCTTGTGACCAACGCTGAGGACAACGGATGTTAGCCCGTCTTACCACGCTGTTTCTCTTGTGGAGGGAGTGATGTCAGGAGGACAGAGTTTCCTGGTATTCCCTATTATCTGGACTGGCCCGACCGGTCGGGGTAAACAGTGGCGCCACGAAAAAGGAGTAAAGATCTCAGTACTCCCCTCTTGCTCTAACGGCTGGGTCGATTTGGCTCATGTAAATAGCAACTCTTATTTTATATTTAAAATCTCGCATCTAACTCATTAAATAAATATTTAAAGTAATTCGAAGGCCTAGTTAATTATTTTTCATCGCGACAATATGATGAAAAAATAGAAATAAAAATGATTAATTCAGAGGAATATGACGAGCAAGCTGTCATGAAAGAGCTAGAGTCACTGCAAATTATTGAAAAAATGGAAAAGTATAATACAGATAAGGATCAGTAAGATCCTAAAAGCTAAGTCTGAGGAAAAGAAGGCAATATCAGAAGCCGGAAGTGAAGGCCCAAGAAGAGCAAATATAAAACTACCAAAGATGGAATTACCGTGTTATGATGGTGGTCCAGGTTTGAAAAGATCCATGAAGATAGGGATTTAAATAACGATGAAAAGATGCACTATCTAGTCCAGGCAATGATCCCAGGTTCCCGGGCACATCGATTGTTGGGAGCTTACTCATGCCGTGGAAAATTATGAAAGTGCTATAAGAGCTCTCAAGAGTAGTTTTGGGGACAAAAGTTTATTGATTGAATTATATTTAAGAAAAATATTAAATTTAGTTGTGCTCAATGCACGTCGACAAAATACAATTTTAGATCGTCTTTACGACGAAATATCAGCATACATTCAATCCTTGGAGTCCTTGAGTATTCCTTCGGAATACTTTGAAGTCTTTCTTTTCCCGCTAGTGGAGTCGTGTCTGCCCACACAAATATTGCAAGTATGGCAGAGAACACCCGAGGCCGGTTATGGCCGGAATGACGATCAAGATGTAGAACAAGGAAAGGAGGACGGGCTGAAGGCCTTGATGAGCTTTTTGTGAAGGCTCAACAACGAATACATTTTTCAAGGATTGGACTCGGTGAGAACAAGCCCAATTTTCCTTCAAGACAATTACATTTTAATAAGAGCGACGAATCAACAACAGCACAGTTGTATGTTTCGAAAAAAAAGTACAGATCAAAAGGATTATTATTGAGAACGAATTACGAGAGAAAGACCAAGTGCATCTTCTGTGATAAACTAGGCCATGAAAATTGGAAATGTTTCAAAATTGGAAGAATGACTCGGGAAGAACAACTTAAGAAGATGTCTGACGCAGGAGTCTGCTTCAAGTGTTTAAAAAGAATTCATCTAAGAAGACACTGTAGGACAGAAATTATTTGCCAAAATTGCGGAGGACCTCACTAGTTGATTTTATTTTGAGGAAACTACTCAAGAAGGGACTCTATCTCAGAAAATGGAGGAAGTAGTAAAGAGAGAAAAAACAATTCTTCAGTACAAACCCAAAAGTCCACCGTTCTGCTCACACAGTCCTATTCATCCGAAATACTTTTAATGACAGGGAGAGCAAAAATCTGTAGCTCTGAGACATCAAAAATTATAAATGTTTTGTTGGATTCAGGGAGTCAATAATAGTTAATTAAAGAATCCTTAGCAGAGGAATTAGGATTAGAGAAATTGGGAGAACAGAAATTGACGAAATGCCTTTTTGGAGGGCCCTGTTGGGCACTGACAATTTAAGCAAGATCTGAACTGATCAGGTGATTTATTTGGAGGATGGATTAACGGCGATCAATACGAAGATTGGTTGGTCAATTTTCGGAGAGATTTCTTTGAAGGAAGGTTTGTCTTCGGAGTTTATCTTCTTTGGGACTTGGAAATGTTGGGTGACCGAGACGCTGTGGAAAATATTTCACAGAGGGAAAAGGACAAATGTATCAAGTCGCATTTCATTTAACACATTATTAAGCGAATTGATGGGCATTATTCCATCTCTCTCTCCTGGAAAGAAGGCTGTGATGGTATTCCTTCTCACTTCATTGCTGCACAGAAGCGATTGGAAAAATGTGTTAACAAATTGACAACACTAAGAAGATTGAAAAATTATTTTAAAATATTCCCGGAATGGGAACAATAGAATATAATTGAAAGAATCAATGATGACAACACCTTCCCGGAACTTTACCATATATGTAAAAGGAGTCTATATAAAAATTTGCAAAGGTTCAGAAAAAGGAAGATAGCGATACTAGAGCGATTACTGCTGGGGAAGTGGTTTATGTAGGAAATGATTCTCAAAAACGGATAGATTGGCCTTTAGGCCTTATAAAGGAAGTCTACCCAGGTGAAGATGGAAACTGTCGAGTGGCCAAGGTCAGAATAAAATCAGGGGAGATTGTGCGACCTATACAACGGCTTTACCCTCTCGAGATACACTCTTCGGACATGGAATCTTATGGAGTTCATAATTTAAGTAAATATTCTTCAAATCTAAACAACAATAACAAATAAATAGCCAAATAAAAAAAGGATGTGGAGAGAGATTTATATTGATGATTCGGATCATGTACCCCGTACCCCAAAAATCTGGAGGAAATATTTTCCAACCCTGAAGATTGAGAAAATATTATTATTTATTTTCGCTCTTTTCTTCTTTTGAAGTCCTGTTCAAAAGCGGGGTGAGTATGTTACGACTACTAGAGTAGTCAACTTTATTTTTATGTAAATATATTTGTAACTTAAAAAAGTAAGTAAATTTCTTTTAATGTAAATTTAGTATGTAAATTTCTTTTAATGTAAAATTAGTATGTAAATTTATTTTAATGTAAAATTAGTATGTAAATTTATTTTAATGTAAAATTAGTATGTAAATTTCTTTTAATGTAAAATTAGTATGTAAATTTATTTTAATGTATAAATTGATCGTGTTTTTCAATAAAAATAAGGTCCGGATAAGTTTTGGATGGTTGATAGTCGTCCTTAGAGTCTCTTCCTTGGAATTGCCGAGCTGGTCAAGTAGCTGTACTAAACATAAGGTAAAGCTCGTCTCTCAAGGTAAAGAGAGACAGCATCTATATTGAGAACCCTCAATAGCGTTCCTGGTTGGAATGTCTTGATATCAAGAAAATGGGTTGTCCAAATATCAGGGAACAGGTTAAATCAATGCTTAGTTGATTTATGTTCCACTAGATGGCGCTTTGCCATCTAAAAACTCGGGTGAGCGGTCAGAATATGCCTATTTTGTTTTTAACTCCTATATCAATATAATATAAGAGCTAGTTATATATATATATATATTTGAAGATTGAGCAATCCATAATTAAAATTATATTTAAAAAAGATGCATATATTGGATTTATAATGAATTTATTGTTCCAATATTTCGAGGGGCAACTCGCCTCTCTTTATCGAGGATGTTTGTGTTTTTCACTAAAACCTACGCGCACGCGTACACCACTCTCGTTCTACAAGGCCAATGAAAGAATTGTATCTTTGACTTAAATATTACATTCAGTGTATATACAGCTAACAATTATATATAATACTAGCGGATTTGTACCCGGCTTCGCCCGGGGTTTTATCCGAGTGAAATTTTGCCTAACGAATATTATTAGTAATAATATTCCGGAACACACAAAAATATTATGATAATAATGATAATATTGTAGGGTTAAATAGTTCCAATTGCCACAACTAGATGGCGCTGTGTTAAACTTTGTGTTTTATAAAACTTACATTTTTTAAATGTGGATATTTAATTATTCTTTTTTAAATTATTTTATATTCTATTGTAAACAATATGTTATATTTATTTATTGTTAGAATACCATTTAACTAAAATTGTATGCCTGTATAAGTCGAGAGACTTTTCGAAATAAAAATAACTTTAAAACGGCAAACCGTGTCTGTGGTAATTAATTATCCTACATTGGTGAGCCGGTACGCTTCTGGTCAGTCCCAACTGTCCCCCCACCAGTGGTAAGGCTGCGGGATATTGCCAGAAAAAAGCACTTCTTTGAGGTGGCTAATTGGGTCTCCTTTGGTCAGTCCCGACTGTCCCCCCCACCAGTGGTAAGGATGAGGGATACTGACAAGGGAAAGGGTGCGCAAACCTTGAGTTTGTCGACATCATAGTATTTCATAGTGCCTCAGATAGTGCCACAGACCGGTTAAAGTTGCCACAGTCCAGTTTGAAAATTAATTTTGCATAATAATAAAAAAAGTAGCTTTAGTAATAATTAAAAAAAAAATGCAAGTAAAGCAGGAGGCGGAGACAAATAAGGTCTCGATCAGAATACCGCCATTCTGGTCAGACAAACCAGAGATTTGGTTTTACCAAGTGGAAGCTCAGTTTGCCATTTCGGGAATCACCCAAGAGTCCACAAAATTTAACTATTTGGTATCCCATTTATGGGATATAATCCAAGATTCCCAGAACAATAACAAATACACAACGGCCAAAAATCGTCTGGTATCAATTTTTAAAGAGAGCGAAGAAAAAATCTTAAGGAAGCTACTAACTGGACTGGAATTAGGCGACCTAAAGCCTACCCAATTGCTGAGGAAGATGAGAACCCTCAAAACCGATAAAGACATCTCGGAAAAAGTTCTCCAAACATCATGGATGGATAAATTGCCTGAAATCATAAAAAATATACTAGTAGTGAGCGAAGAAGGCCTGGACAAGCTTGCAGAGATGGCTGACAAGATTCAGGAAATGAACCCTCGACTCCAAATTTATGAAACTAAGAACAAAGACCCAACATTTGAGGAAATGACTGCTACAATTGCGTCACTTAAAGAGGAAATAGCAACTTTGAAGCTAGAGAATCGTACTAGGCAGAACAGGCGTTCCAATTCGCCTCGTCCTAGACAGCGATCACGATCTGGCTCAGGTAAATACAACCCGAGTGGCAAATACTGCTATTTCCATTACAGGTTTGGAAACAAGTGCCGCCCAGATAGATGCACTTCGCCCTGTCAATGGAAGAAGCCATCGGGAAAACTCCAGCGGGTAGGGGAAGCGGCGACAGATCCTACTGCCCAATGGACAAACGCTTGTCGCAAGTCCAGATTATTCGTCACGGACGCTAAAACGGGAATGCGATTTTTAATAGACAGCGGGGCAGATGTTTCCCTTATCCCATTCAAAGGCAACGGTACACCTACAGAGGACATCCAATTGTATGCTGCTAATGGAAGCCTCATTCCAACTTATGGATTTCAGATATTGGACGTCGACTTGGGACTACGAAGAAATTTTAAATGGCGCTTCATCAAAGCGAGAGTGTCCAAAGGTATTCTAGGAGCTGATTTCCTCAAATAGCACAATTTATTAATTGATTTGAAAAACAGGCAACTTGTTGATGGTTGTACTAACCTGAAAATTAGAGGCGCAGTATCCTCAATGAGTTGTAGCATCAGCACCCTAGACAAGAATTCAAATTTTTATAATATTCTTTCTTCGTTCCCGAATATAACCATTCCAAACTTGCTGAGGCCCAAAGTCCATCACAATGTTAGGCACTTTATAGCAACAAAAGGTCCTCCAGTTTTTGCAAGAGCAAGACCATTGAACAGCATGCTCTTGAAGATCGCTAAAAAGAATTCCAATACATGCTGGACAACCACATAATTCGACCATCGAGATCGCCGTGGGCAAGCCCCCTACACATGGTAAGGAAAAAAGAAGGCTCATGGAGACCCTGCGGTGATTATAGAAAACTTAACAGTGTGACCATTCCAGATAGGTATCCGATCCCTAAACTCGAATACTTCAACCACATATTGAGGAAGACCCGTTACTACTCAAAAATAGACCTCTTCAAGGCTTATTACCAGATCCCGATCAATGAGGAAGATCGAGAGAAAACGGTTGTTATCACCCCGTTTGGACTGTTCGAGTTCGAGGTGATGAGTTTTGGATTATGTGGCGCACCTGCTACATTCCAGAGGTTCATCAACCAAGTTTTATGGGGTCTGGATTTTGTTTTCCCATATTTGGACGACATCCTTGTAGCTTAGAAATCCGAAGAAGAACATGAGAGTCATTTGAGAGCAGTTTTTTCGAGACTGGATCAATATGGACTACGCATCAACCAAGCGAAGACCGTCCTAAACGTCAATAACGTCGAATTCCTAGGATATTGGATCACTCCAGAAGGAATAAGACCAACAGAATCGAAAGTTCTAGCCATAGTGGATTACAAAAAACCTGAAACAGTGCAAGATCTAAGAAGATTTTTAGGGATGTTAAATTTTTATCGTCGATTCTTGAAGAATGCAGCTGAAGATCAAGCTATCTTGAACGATTTCTTGAAGGGCTCTAAGAAAAATGACAAGCGCTCTATCCCCTGGACGGAAGAAGCTGAACAGAAATGTATAAAGTGCAAAACAGAATTATCAAAAGCAGCACTATTGACATTTCCTGACCCCGAATGTCCTTTGGCTCTATTTACAGACGCTTCCGACAGAGCGATGGGTGCAGTCCTACATTTCATAGATGGAGCTTGGAAGCCCATAGCGTTCTTTTCAAAGAAATTGAGCGAAAGCCAGACCAAATATAGCACTTATGATCGCGAATTGCTAGCTATTTTTTCGGCAATCACATATTTTAAATTTTTCTTGGAGGGTCGAGATTTTACCATTTTTACTGATCAGAAACCACTGATCTACGCATTCCAACAAAACCTCGAAAAAGCTCCCCGTCAAGTTAGACAGTTGCAATATATCTCCCAATTCACGACTTCGATTCGGCACGTCAGCGGCAAGGACAACATGGTGGCCGATACGTTGTCAAGAATATCTGAAATCATCTCAGTTGATTACGACATCATTGCTGAGAAACAAAAAGACGATACTGAATTATCGAATCTTCGATCACAAAACAAGTCGCTGATTTTTAAAGAGCATCGCTTGCCTAAGGAAAAAACCTTTGGTGCGATATCTCCACTAACAGAATAAGGCCATATATTCCAGAAGAATTCAGGATAAACGTCTTTACATCAATTCATGGAATGTCTCATTCAGGAATTAAGACTACAGTCAGAGAAGTGACCTCACGTTATATATACGCCCGCACTATTTTGAAAATCAAAAACTCTTTTTACAACTTTACTTTGGTATCTTGGTCTTGTCATTCATGCTACAATATTTTATTTTCACCTTTTTAGTGCATTTAAATAATAGCTTTTTTTAAATGTATTTTTTAAAAATTAATTATTAACTTTGAAAACCTATTTTTAAATCTGGATTTGGAAGATCTTAAAATCAAATTTATTAATCTTTTTAAAGAATTTTTATTAGACAAGACTTTCAATATTCTTTCAATTCACAATGTCAACAAAAATATTGTGTGTGATTAACTATACTAAAGAAAAATCACTTTTAGATGCATTCTTGAATATCAATTATATCACATTAAAAATCAAATGTACGTATATTCAAAAAGAAGGAGTACCAATGGTCTCGCCCTTTATTGGCTAACATCTTGTTGTTTTGGTATTTAAGTGAATTCTTCTCTTTTTTAACAAAGTTAACTAGTGGTTGTTCCGATATACAGAGTGATCCAAAAGTCCCGCCCTATTTTAAAAATTTATAATTCCGCGAATATTTGCGCTAGAGCAATGCTGCAAACGCCATTGTGTTCAGGATGCAATGGGATTTCTTAGGGCAAATAATGAAAAATAGCGAAATAGATTTTAGTTACAAATTTATTCGCCAGATGGCGCTCTACAAGAATCAGAAATTTAGCGGCCAAATTGTTTGATAAATTGAAAAATATAACTAATCGACATTTCCTTTTTGAATACCAGGAAAGAACCCCGATTAAAATAAAAACAAATTAATAAAACACCACTTCGCCAAAATCAGAAGAATTGGTTGACGATTTTTAAATACAATCAGAGATATGTAAAATAGGTAAATGCAAATTAAAACATAGCAAAAAAAAAATGATATTTTAGATAGGGTTTGTTTTCGAAGATAATCAATTTTTTTTTAAATGCAACTCTCTCTCTCTCTCTCTCTCAGTATTGATTATATTTATTTTAATTTATTTGAAAAATATGTATCTATCTCTGATAATTTATTTTACTCTGGAATGCCGTTGTTGTTGTTGTCGTGTCCAATAAAGAGCCTTAGATGTCTCCATGCATCTCCATCACAGCAGCAGCAATGTCCACTATCTTGGATGTGTAAAGCTGCTGCTCTGGGTCTATGTCAATTTTCTGCAAGGCTGCGGCCATTGCTGGGTATGAGAATATGTGGGTAGGTGTTGGTTCCACACCAGGACAGTTGTTGCATGTCCTATAGGTTCTTGTGCCATCTGGATGTATTGTCATTCCTTTATAGTGTTTTGTTCTAAATCTTGTTATAGTTTTTGTCATATTTCTCTCAGAGTTTATTTCGCATTTTGATCTTTTATTATTTTTTTGTTAAATATATATTATCTTGTATTTTGACAAAGCATCAGCGTCAAATAAAGACATTTGGTCTTTCCTTTGATTCAACTTTCTGGCTTCCTTTGCCAATTCAAATGCCATTTCATTACCCCCGATCCAAACATGGGCAGGAATCCATTGTAGAATGCAGTTCTTCTCCAATGGTTGCAGTTGGGTAAGTGACGAGTGTATTTTCTGTGTGATTTTAGTATTGCTCTTCTGAATTGCTTCTTGATCGGATATAGAGTTGCTGTATATTAAAATTCCTTCTGCTTGATGCAGGGTGGTTGGTTAAGGCATACATCAAGGGCTTTCCAGATGGCTGTCAGTTCAAGAGTGAAGTTTGATTAAATCTGTCCTGCTCCTTCTTTGATTTTGATGTGTGTTCCATCTTGCAGTATTATGTAAATTCCGGCCCCTCCATACTCAGGGTAAGGCCTGAAAATCCATCTGTATATGCTGTTAAAGGGGGTGGCCTAGCATTTTAATCAAGAATTTGTACCATGAGGACATAGCCGTTAATATTCCAAACACATCAGACCTCGAAGCCCAAGGTATCAAAGTCTACCTCAATCAAAACAAAGCCATCAACATATACAATATGTATCACCCTCCAAACAATGAACTTATTGACGATAGAAAAATGGCTCAATATCTTACAGACAACACTATTATTGTAGGTGACCTTAATGCCAAACATAAACTATGGGGATGTTCCACGCCAAACCCAAGAGGCAAAATACTATCAAACATATTTAACGAAAATGCCTTCATGTGCTTAAATGATGGGAATCCTACCCACATTCTTAAAGCTATAATACTGTACAAGCACTTGATATAAGATTTTACTATCCTGACATTTTCCACAAATAAAAATGGCAAATATTAAAATGTATTGGAAGTCATCATTTGCCTAATTCGATAAAAATTAGCACCAAGACAAAACCAGCTCAATTAAGAAAAGTTCTGGAACTTAAAAAAGGCTATTTGGATATCTTTCAAAAACACCATTATTAAAGCAGCCAAAGTTTCAATACCAAGTGGTAATATTAAGAAATGTTGATTCCAAATTACACAGACCAGGCATATAATATTCAAACACTTATAACTAAAAGAAATGAACTACAAAAAAGTGCACCCAAAACCAAACAAATTGTAGAACTGAACTGAACATTGTGAATGCAAAAATAAAAATATTATACGTAAATGTGAAAAGGGAAAAATGGACACAAAATAGTGAAAACCTGAACCCAAGAAACCCAAATACAAAACTTTGGCATTTGGCAAAACAAATTGACAGATCCCAGTCACAAACTGAAAAAACAAATATTAATAAAAAATACAGATGGTACCCCAGCAACTAATGACAAAAATGCTGCCAATCTTTTAGGTAAATCATATCAAATAAGTAATAAAATCAAATTTGAAATAAAAGATAAGAAAGTTGAAAAGAAGGCCCGAAATAATATTTTTCCATAAAAAAATCAATATGAAAGAGATAGCTTATGCATTAGAAAACACTGACCAAAACAAGACTACTGGGCCAGATGGAATCCATGGTCAAATGATATAAACCTGGGCCA
Organism: Cordylochernes scorpioides; assembly: GCA_030710605.1. Taxonomy (NCBI): domain Eukaryota; kingdom Metazoa; phylum Arthropoda; class Arachnida; order Pseudoscorpiones; family Chernetidae; genus Cordylochernes; species Cordylochernes scorpioides. The sequence goes on along the minus strand of CP092886.1, from coordinate 108,653,910 downwards.
AATTGGAAGATAAAGACTTCTTCATATTTTCAATAACTCCTGGAAAATTGAAAAATTTGCCTCAAGACTGGAAACCTTCAACAATGATTCCCATTAAAAAACTTTAAAAATCTGTGGATGACCAAAAACTACCGACCTATCTCCATCACAAGTATTTGCTGCAAATTAATGGAAAAATTATACACAGACGACTTACCTACCACCTCGACACAAGATATCTCTTACCAGAAGAACAATATGGATTTAGGAAAGGACATGGGACAATAGACCAACTCTTATTTTTCACACAAAAGGTAAAAGATGCACAAAACATAAAACCAACTAACCACAGCATAGCTGCTTTTTTAGACCTTACACAAGCTTTTGATAAGGTATGGAAAAATAAGTTGATCAAAAAATTATGCAAACATTTCAAAATTGATGGAAAGCTATCGCTTGGATAAATGATTTCCTTGAAAATAGATACATCAGGGTCAAATATAATGGCACTTTATCTAAAACCTTCAAATTGTATCAAGGATTACCACAAGGATCAGTCCTTAGCCCAAATCTCTTCACCCTATTTATTGCAGGCATAGAAGAAACAAATTCACATAAAACCAATATTGGACTTTTTGCTGATAACATTATTCTATGGAGCAGCAACACTAACTGGAAAAAAGCTGAAAAGAATTTGAACAAGACTCTTCTCCACCTAGAAACATTTTCTAATAAACATGAATTAGAATTTAATACCGATAAGAAACTATACAAAATAAGACCAAATATTATTCTGAAAGAACAACAATTTCAATATAACAAACATCCTGAATATCTCGGCTACACCCTGGATCCAGAAATTAAATCCAGTAAACATATTGAAGGAGTTGTTAGAAAAGGAAGAGACCGACTAAAAATCTTGAAATATATTTCAGGAAGAGAGTGGGGAGCTGAAGCAACAACACTAAAATTAACTTACACATCTCTAATGAGTTATAAATGCTTCTTCCTGAGATTCTGACCAGATGAATGGAGAATCCTTTCTTGTTAGTTTGAACAGTGGGTCAGCTATTCGCGAGAAGTTCTTAATGAATTTCCTGGAATATGAGCAAAGTCCAATGAATGACTGAATTTCTTTTGTCTTTGAAGGACGGGGAAAATCTCTAATCGCTTTAACATTATGATCTGCTGGTTTAATTCCATGTTTGCTTGTCACGTGACCGAGTATTTCAATTTCTTCAAATCCAAATCGGCACTTTTTCCCATTAAGCCTCAGGTTCGATTCACGAAAGCACTTTAAAACAGCCTCAATCCTTCCGAGATGAGTGGTAAAGTCGGGACTGTATATAATAACGTCATCTAGGTAACAGAGGCAAAATTTCCATTTTATGTTTTTAGTACATTGTCCATAATTCTTTCGAAAGTAGCTGGAGCATTGCACAAACCAAATGGCATAACATTAAATTCGTATAAACCGTGGGATGTTGTGAAGGCCGTCTTCTTCTTGTCTTGTTCCTCGATCTCTACCTGCCAGTATCCCGATCTGAGATCTATGGCCGTGAAATATCTAGATCCCTGAAGTGTGTCCATAACATCATCAATTCTGGGGATCGGATAAACATCCTTTACCGTTATGCTGTTCAGTTTCCTGTAGTCTACACAAAATCGCCAATTGCCATCTCTCTTTCTGACCAAAATAACCGGAAAAGCCCATGGACCAGAAGATGCCCTTATTACTCACTCCTGGAGCATATCCTGAATTTGTTCTTTGATGATGTCTCGCTCCTTAGGGCTAACTCTGTACGGTTTGTGTTTTATCGGCTTCGCATTTTCTGTGTCAATTCTATGTTTGGCCAAATTCGTCTTGCCCAATTTTGATGAAAATAGATCACTGTATTTCGATAAAACTTGCCTTAATTCATTCTTTTGGCTTAATGTCAGGTCCTCATTTATTTGAATTTCCGTCACCTTATCTTCCTAATCATCTTCTATATTATTAACCATGGTGGGAGGACTTGCGTAGCCCAAGGTCTGATTCTTCATTATTTTTTATGTTCGAGGATAAGGATTAGTTATCCATAAATCCGCTAATTTGTTTCTTACTGTGATCAGACATCTAGCAATCCTAAGCCCATTTGTAAGAGTTAGCTTTTCATTTGGTTCAACCACGTATTCGCCATCATTGGCCTTCACGGTTACCCTGACTAGTTTAACACAAAGTTGAGGCACTACTTCATCCTGCTGATTGATTATTTTCCTGGGTGCTTCGTTCGAATCTTGACACTCGGTCACAATGTCATATTCCAAAATATCCTGTTTGCAATTTATTTTCGCATTTAAACGCCTGAGAAGATCTCTTCCAATTATTAATGATTTCATATTGGATTCCAGAACTACAAATCTATGATTCAATGACTTTTCGTCAATTTTTATATCCAGTGAAATGCTTCCCAATATATTAAGCCTTTTACCATCTGGACCAATACAATTTCCATTATAGGTTTCAATACGAACGCCAGTTTCGAGAGCAGTTCTTAAATCTACAATCGAGAGATCCGCGCCTGTGTCAACCAAGGCTTCCAATATTCCAATTTTATCAACATTCACATTATTCGGCTTTTTGAATCCATCTCTGTGACCGCGCCTATTTTCGACATGCCCTGGTTGACTGGAACAGGCGCGCTTTCTAGTTTAAATCCTCCAACACCTCGAATCTATTGCGAGTTGGAATGTTTGGTCTCTCACACATATCGGCGTATACTTCTGGGCTCAGGTTCCGGGTGTTCAACGGTTTTTTTGTCATCAGATGGGCTGTCTAGGCTAAGGGGAACTTCCTCAACCATGCGAACGTATTTTATTCTGCAATACTTTGCTACATGGCCCGGTCTATTACATCTAAAGCAGATAGGTCGTCCGTCCTCGGTTCTACCTCTATCATTCCGAGGTTTTCTATCATAAGTGTTGCCAGAAGGAGTTCGTCTATATGTATCCTTTTGAGTGGATCGGGGAAATGTACGAGTCTCCTGTGGGGGGAAGTAAGTTTGGTTTCGGCTTGGTGCTCCCATCTTAGGCCTCGAATAATTTTCAGTTTTATATGATTGAAACTCTCTTGGTTGCCTGTTCCATCTGGCATGATTAGTTTCTTTTTGAGAAATCCGATTCATAAGAATTTTAATCTTCTCCTTTCGTTCCAGGTATTCCTTCTCGAACCCATCTATTCTCTTGCATGCCTCAGTACGCCAGCGCGTACTCTTTCTTTAGACCTCCGATTACAAATTGTATTTTTTTCATCTCTTCCATATTGGGCTGGACCTTGCTGCATTGAAGCAATATATCTTCAGCAAATCGCATCGCGAGTTCATTCCACCCCTGCATTCTGTTCAGTTTGAGCATCATCTCGTCCTTGTTCTCCAGCGACGCGAAGTCCTGGATGAGGCGAGTCTTGAAAATTTCCCAGGTGACAAGATTGACCTTGTGGAATCCATACCAAGTTTTAGCAGGTCCGACTAGGTTCATGGCGGCGTAGCGGGTGATGATGTAATCCGCCCAGCGGTAAAGAAACCCAACTTCTTCCAGAGAAGTGATCCATTGGCGTGGGTCTTCGTCTCCAGCATACTTCCTGATGTTCAAGCTTGGATTAAAGGGCATAGGGTCAAAACCGGCATCTCCACCAGTTGTTACACCCGCCTCGACCGTAGGTGCTTCTAAAGGTTGCTGATCAGCGTTCGCCATCTCATAAAATAAACCAGACCGCTTTCTCATAAAACAAGCAACTATATTTTATTAATAATGAAAAGGTTATTATAGAATAATATATAATATATAAACAAGAATAATATTAACAACGAACTAAACTGAAAAAACAAAAGCAGCTATGCAGAGAACATAGAATGTTTATCTCCGCACGTGACGCGGTGGAGCGTGACCCGTGCCTGCCCGGGTGAGTAGTCGTTGTTTGAACTCTGTATGTTACTATTTTACAAAATAACTATGCAGAATGTGACACTATGGATATCAAATCGATGGCACAGCATTTGGAACAAATCTAAAAACACTGGAAAGGATTCAACTAAGTGCAGCTAGAATTATTACAGGTCTTCGAAATACCTGCCCTAATGATATTGTACTTCACGAGGCAGACATTATGCCCTTAAAGGATAGAAGAAGCTACAAACTGCCAAAATATATAAACAAAATCCATAATTATGGAAACAAACGCAGAACTTCCAATTACATAATTAATTGGGAATACAATATAAGACTCAAAAAAGAAGGCCTTCTCCACCTGGCCAAAAGAAATGGATTTTTAAAATATAAAGTGGAGAAAATTATTCATCAGAAAAAAATATCTTCATGCGAACCACTAATAAAACGAACCCACCAACAGATAACACCAAAATCCAGAATACTTAAAACATTATCATTAGAAATAATTAATAACATTCCTAAAAATGCAGTAAATATCTATACCGATGGTAGCAGAGACGAGTTGGGACACACTGACAGTGGCTCTCTCATTAAAACCACAAACATTGGGAAAATAAACAGAAGAAACCCAGATTTTTGCTCAGTCCTCAGTTCAGAACTAATAGCCATCTATGAAGCCTTAAAATCCATCAGAAACACTAAACATCACGATATATGGATTCTTACTGATGTGTAAGAGACACTCGAGTCACACAGGGGAACTTAGAGACAAAGTAAGCTGGAACATAATTGGTTATCTATAAAAACTCTGAAAAACATGAAAAATTCACCTTCAATGGATACCCTTACATGCTAGCATTGAAGGCAATGAAGCTGCTGATGCACTAGCGATAAAAGGCACAAAAGAACCTTTTCTACAAAAAAATTAACTTACTTTTAAAGAGATAGAAATAGTAGCCAAAACAAAAATAAACAAGAACTGGAGGATCCCACCTAAACACAGTTGGTACACCCTAGAAACAGATGGCTGCCCAGACCTTTCCGTCTACAAGCCGGCATGCGAAGCAAGCCCTTCGCTGCTATCCTGTTCAACTCATAAGCCAAGTAACGGTATCCATCGCAGCCCCCGACTCCTCGACTATTGAGCCGATTCTCCCCTCAGACGAAGGGTCAATCAACATGAGAGGATACACGGGGATCTCCATGTTGATGATCCTGTTGAGGCGGATATCAGGGGGGATGGACGATCCTTTCTATCCTCTCGCTCTGGGTATCCAGAGCTAGCTGTGTGGAAGGCACCTGAGCTCAAATCCTCAGGCGGCCGCGTCGCTTTTCACGGACTCAAGTGGGCACCCTGCCTATCCTCTTGAGTCGTGTCGACCCTCGCTGTGCGCAGGGTGCCTGCTTCCATAGGGGACTTCCCTGGGCCATTAGTGGGCGCGGCAGGCGAATTATTAAAAATATCCAACGAGGTATTATTGGGCATACGCTCGGAGCCCGAGGGAATTTGAGCGTCCTCGAGTTTATCCTTGTCTTCAGGGTTTTTTTCAAGAAGGATGCATGAGAAGTTACTAGACCCAATATGTTGAGCTGGCCCATCAGCTCTGACTAGGTCGTTCACTCCACGGCAAGAGGGATCTGCCTCCCACCCGTTCTCAGGCGCTACCTGAGCCTCATTGGTAATGTCAATCTTTATATTTTGCATTGGCATTATTGGGGGGGGGGGTGACCTGTATTATAATGACACCAGAACGCCACCATGTCACGCAAGGCTGAACTGGGCATATTCGTCTTTCCAGACTTGTCAGACGAGCCGTCAGCGTTGGCCACGTTCTTGTTAGAAACGTGCTCAGGGCGTACCACGGGAAGGTTCTGATCAGCATATGTAGGTGGCCGTCAAGCCTCCTTACTTTGCGTAATCTGCAACTGGACATAACTCTTGTCACTGACCCCTATTAGCATCGCTAATTCTTCTACTGAGCTCCACAATGGTCTGTCGTGATCAGTTGGGCCCTACCACCCTCTTTCAGGCAGCCAGATACAGGCCGCTACTACCCGCGAGTCGGGTGCCGAGGGCTGCAGATGCCAGGCACATAGTCCTACCCACTCTCTATGCTCAGAACTAGGGCCCCGGGCCCAGCACAGTTGGTACATCCTTGGAGCAGTGGCCACCCAGACCTTTCGGTCCATAAACTGGTATGCGATAGCATACCCATTGCTGTATCTAGGTCACCTAACCAAAAGGAATGATGCATTCTCCATGCACCGAGCGGTCATTGTTTGGCCCCTCGCGCCCGCCATTATGGTCTGGCTCCATGCGGTTGACCAATCAAACCCACAGGCGTCTCCGAGAGTTCATGGCAAGGTTGCTGACCGAGCCCTCCCGTTCGGACTTAGTTAAACCCGTCCTACGCTCCAATAGGACTCCCCCCCCCCCCCCCTTTGGCCCTCGAACCCTCCGTTCACAGTACTCCCTGAATCTGCAGACGAATCAAGGACCTCTGAGGTTCTGAGGTTTACACAGGGAACCAACGCGAAGGCGTGAGGGTGTTACTACTGTGTGCACCCCTTGGTTTTTCATGGCGCGCACGGCAAGGGCGCCCCAATGGCGCACACACAGAGCGAAGACCTAAGAGTTTCAAGACTCGCACCAGCTAACCAAGGGCCGATGGCCAGCTTACAGCTTCACTGGCGATCAGTGGCACTCCGACGCAAGGACAAACACGCAGAGTCGCCTCTCCACTCCCCTATCCTCAAGGGTGAGTGAGGGGTGGGCGTCCCTGCCCTTTTCCCAGCCCTAAGGCTGGTGCCAAGACAGGGCTTCTTTCCCCGTAGCACAGTTGGTACAGTGGAGTGGACCCAGGAGGAGCTCTGAATATCAGAAATAGACAGCATCAAACGACATTTACAAGATTTAGAATAGGCCATCTCAAGCCATTGAAGATAGAAATAACAACAAAATCTATCCCACTTGCCCAAAATGTAGCTTGGCACCTGCAGCTCCAGAAGACATTGTGGCTTGCATTAGATGCACTAAACAGGACCTTTGAGAGAGGCCGCTGCTTATCATAAAACGGTTCGAGGAGCATGAACTCATGGAATTCGTGTAAACTTTACACAAGGGGATAAGAAACAACAACAACGTATAATTTCTCTGATCGTTTAAACCAATTGTGTCAAGTCCTTTCATTTTAAGTATGTTTTTGTTTTCTTTTTTTTAGTGCAGGTTTCATTCAAGTTAAGATTGTTGATTACATTTGATGGCACTCGAGCAGGAAATATTGGTTCTTCTTGAATTTGAAAGTCATTTTGTTTCATATTTATGCCCTTTCTAATATTGTTGTCGTACTGAAGTGTTGAAGATCTTTTGAGTCTTTTTTTTTGTGTCCAGTTTAAATAGGTTTTAGGTTTCTTTACTTTTTGAGCTATTGGTGAATTTTATTGTTTTCATTTTGTCTTCTGCTTTCGGGCGAGTAGGTCTAGACCCCATTCTCTCTGAATTTTCTCATTGTTGGTGGATGAAACAGCACCAGTGATTATTTTGGCCGCTTTTGATTGAACACTGTCTAGTCAACCCTTTAGTTATGAGCTTGAGGGAGCCCAGACGAGTGTTGCATATTACATTATCGGCCTTATATAGGTGATATATTGTTGCACCAGGTTGCGGCTTGGCAGACTCTTCAGCCTTGATTCTCTCCTGTGCTGGGTCTTGCATCTTACCAGAGCGTGTTTCAACCATCCTAAAATTTATAAAAGGGAATAATGAGATAACTCTACTTTAAGTAGCCTCCAGAATAATTTATTTATTTATTGACATCAAAGAGAGCAGTGAAGTCACACAGTTTACCTAAATACAAATGATGATTCTATAATACATATATTCTGTTTATAATACATATATTCTGTTTAATAAAATAAATAAATATAAAATATAATTTTGAATTTAAAATATATGAAAAATAATATTACAAATTAAAATAAAATAGGTTCATTAGCCATGATGCAAAAATATGTTCTGAGAATTCTGGGTTTTGCTTCCCAATTGGTTCCACATAGCCATCTCAGAATGATTTGTTTTCTGGTAGCTCTATTTGAGGTGCTAATTATTTGTTCTGTAAATCGCAATTCCTCATCAATGACAATTAAAATAATTTTATTGACATCTTGTCAATACATGCAAAGTGCACAGTCTTCACTGTACTGTGTTCTCTCCCTTATTTAACGGTTTAAGGTCGAGGTCGGTTAGAATGTCCTCAACCTGCTGACCTTTGTTATCCTGGACGGGTGATCCCCAAGTTAACTTTTGGCGTTAAAATCGTCGAGTATGATTGTGATATCCGAAGACGCTTCACTTAATGTCTCTATTGTCTCCATACAAAATTCAAAGATTTCACAAGCTGAAAGTTGGCGAATTTGAGATGCGTCAAGAATTCGCTGCATGGGTTTTCCGGCAAATTTATTTTTATGAAAACTGGCTGTTGAATGTTCAGTGGACAGATGATGCTCACTTTTCTCTAAACGGAGAATTTAACATTCAAAACAGTCGCATTTGGGCATCAGAAAACCCTAGGATTTTTACAGAAATGCCACTTCATCAGCCAAGAGTTACAGTTTTGTGTGGGTTCACTTCTTCTTTTATTATTGGGCCATTTTTCTTAGAAAAATCAATGTAAGAACTTTTAAAACCGTTCTTGTAACTGGGGAACGTTAAGTTCAACTTTTGTGAGAGAAAAGTGTTTTGCATATTGCAGGGCAGACAAGCACTAATCGAAATAACATTCTTGAAAGATGGAGGACCACCTCATATATCTCGGGGTGTCAAACAACTGCTGAAGGATACGTTCGTTGAAAATCGTGAGATAAGTCGCCACTTTAAATTCGAGTGGCCTCCAAGATCACCAGACTTGACGCCATACAATATCGGTTATGGAGGAGCATTAAGTCGCGTGTTTATCGATGCCGGCCTACCACATTGGCTTTGTTGAAGGCTTCCATCAGATTGCACGTTTTATCAATTTCAACAGAAATATTAATTAATGCTGTCTATTCTGTTATCTATCGTGTGCAGACGGTTTTTGAGAATGAAAGGCGCCACATTGAGCAAGGATTGTGTGACCTAATGCAAGAGAGAAGGCAAGTTACCTAATGTGTTATATAAGCTGCCATGTATTATAACATCTACCAATATTTTGCAGCTCTTTGTGTTAGGTTATAGGGATAATAAATGCTGTCCTCACATCTTGACTTTTTTTTTTGTGAACAGTAATTTTTTGTTTGTCATTTGCTCACATCTTATATTATGTCGTGCAGATCAAAGTGTTATAACTTCTCGAATAACACTGGTAAACACTATTTTACCCCTATCTTTAGTTTTTCGCTTTTCGCTCATCAGAATAAATAGCATGAGGAAAATATATATTCTCTGTTAACCCCCAACTTTAGAAATTTTGTGCAAAAAATAATACAAAATTACTTACTACCACGTTTTTCAACGCAAAAGGTCGATCTAAAAATTATTTTTATTTGAGGGGACACATTTTAAAAATTGTGTACAGTATATTAAGCATTGATAACATTTGACAAGCCCATAGGATATTTGGAATAAAGTAAGACAAATATATTTTGTCACTCGCTAGTCAAGAAACTACACATTCCTTATAGCAAGAAATCCTATTAGTAGTGCCATCATAATTTTTCGTACTATATTAACATATCAAAAAATTGTGTAATGATATCAGCAGTGTTTTTCAAACATTCAATCTATTTCACAAAATCTCATTTAAAATATAAATATTTTTGCTACATGTTTTAATTTGCATTTACCTATTTTACATATCTCGGATTGCATTTAAAAATTGTCATCCAATTATTCTACTTTTGGCGAAATAGTGTTTTATTAATTTATCATTTAATATAATTAGGGTTCTTTCCTGGTATTAAAAAAGCAAAAATACGTGTCGACCATTTATATATTTCAATTTATCAAACAATTGGGCCGCTTAATCTCTGATTCTGGTAGAGCGCCATCTAGCGAATAAAATTGTAACTAAAATCAATTTCGAATTTTTCATTATTTGCCATAAAAAACCATTGCATCCTGAACACAATGGTGCTTACCGCATTGCTCTAGCGCAAATATTCGCGAAGTTATTGATTTTTAAAATAGTGTAAGACTTTTGGATCACCTTGTATATAAAGGAAAAGGAAGGAAAGGATAAGAAAGGATAATAAAAGGAAGGAATGATGTAAAATATATTTTTCGAACAAACATAACTACTCTCTCTACTGAATAGATTTTTCATAAGATATATATAAATGAAAATATCTAGAGATATACTACATGATCTTAGCCAAAAGGCCGAGAAACGATATTTTATATGTAGAGATGACCTGGCTCCGTGTGTTTTCTGCTAGAGTGAATGTTTCGATGGTATAATTTTGTTCCTGTCTACTAAAAATTAATATCTGACTCTGCTCGTGGCCTGCTTTAGTGAATATTCCCCTTAAACATTTTGTTTATGTCAATCAAGCACGATACGGCAATATTGTCATTAACAATTCTAACTAAAAAAATACTGTTGCTCAGTACTTGGCTAATTATAATTTTTCTTGGTTAAAGTGCGACAAAAAAACCTCTTACAGATTTAACTCTCTGTCCTGTTCAAATTTCATCGAGATTAGTTACATATTGAGGGCGTGCATAGCCGACAAACATATATATATGTTCCCGGCTTCGCCTGATTTTTACCCGAGTAAAGGTTTGTCTAACAAACATTTGTTAAAACGATTATAGCAAACATCCAATCCCTACTGAATCTATACTTGTCTATACTTTCGATTATTTGAAAATTTTCCCGGGTACTTGAAAAATACTCGATAAGTTGCAAAAAATCAGTATTAATTGTTGCACTCGGTAATTTGAAGTTTAAGGAATAGTATCTTGCCACAAACGAAGATTTGTAAATAACTGTATTTGGCAAATGTACCCGGCTTCGCCCGGTTTTTATCCGAGTAAAAGTTTGCCTAACGAACATTTGTTGAAACGATTCTTGAAAACATCCAATTCACCGTATCATTTCGCGAGCTTCTCTAAAGCGATTTTGTTCCTTGAGGAAGTTTGGCGAGTTGCCTCACGAAATATCGGAAATAAAAACTTTATGATCCAAAATAGGCATTTTTAAATATTGTAATATATGGATTGCTCTATTTCCAAGCATATATATATATATATTATATAAGATAAAAGTTGATGATTATTTTTGTGTTTAAGTTAGATGAGATTAAAAAGTTGTTTATATGTATTATATTTATATCTTATTTAGGAGAGAAAAATGTAATAAAAGTAATTATATGTTAGAATAATATGTTTTTATTTTAGATAGAAAAAAAAATTTGAAAAATAAAAGAAAATTTAACAAGAAATTAAGATTTAACAACGTAACGTCTTTTAGCATCGGCTTTTACCCGTCATTTAGACATACTCTTCAAATAAATAGGAATAAAGAAGAGATTTATAATGATTATATATTTATTTTTTAGTAAAAGAGAGGAAAGAGATAAAGAAAGAACCATACACTTTTATTTCAAACAGGTAGAGAATTGAAAGGGTGTTAGTATTTTTTTAGTTAATTAATAGTTTTTGTAATTTTTTTATATAATTTTTTTTTCCCTATATAATTTTAGATTTTTTTTTCTAAGAGTAAGAATAATATGATATAATGTTTTTGCCTAGTTAAGGATAGATAAACATATTTTAAATCTTTGCCAATTAGAAATTATTTTTTGGAACCCTAATGGTAGACCAGGACATTACACAAAAGGAGATTGGAAAATCTATTGGAGAGAGAAATCTGTGGTACCAGGGCTCTTCAGATGAAAATACCACATCCCATTTCACCCTTATATTGAATTATTATTATTTTTTGCTTGATTTGGTATACATGAGTATTTTACGATATTGTTCTTGGGAATAATAAAATAGTTTTGAATCAGAGATTTATTTATTTGTGCTAAGGAATATATATAAAAAACATAATTTGATAAGAGTAATTTGGTCGCAGTGGTTACAGCCTTCAACGCCAGCGCCAACAGCGCGAAACGCGTTCGTGGATGGCTTTTCTTGATTTATCAAGAAATTGGGTTGGCCAAATATCACGGAGCAGGATAAATAATCGTTTAGTTTATTTTTGCTCCACTAGATGGCGCTCTGCCATCTAAAAAGCACATGTGCTCATGGTCAGGAGATGACTTATTTATTTTTAAAATCAACACCTGACCCACTTATCTTTTATTTTTTCTATAGTTATATATATATATATAAGATAAAAGTTGATAATTATTTTTGTGTTTAAGTTAGATGAGATTAAAAAGTTGTTTATATGTATTATATTTATATATATATAATATAATTAATTTAGATTTAGCTTGCTAATCTAATAGAATTTCCTTTTTATATATAAATATTACTATTATTAAAAGTTTTAAATATAGTTATATCAATATATAAATCCATCTTAACTCACTCTATAATATCAACTTAATTTAAATTATATTTAAGATTTAAAATTTTATTTGATAAACTTTATTATTTACATTTCATATATATATATATTAAAGATTGAGCAATCCATAATAATATATATAAATAAATATAAAGCATATATTGGATCTGAATTTATTAAACGGCCAATATTTTAGGGGCAACACGCCTCTCTTTATCAAGGCTTTTGATTTAAACTAAATCACGTGGGCATGTGATCCACTCATGCTATACAAAATCAAAGTAAGAAACTATCTGATGAAAATTTCACTGTATATAAAATATATGTACAATGGTTATATTTAATAATAATTAAAAGAGTATATAAAAGAGTATACAATAACCATTTGATTAAATAAATGAAAATATTGATAAATATTAGAAAATAAAAATGAGTAGGGATTATGATTCAATATGTTGTGTTGATAAATATAAATATAAATATATTACAAGTATAAATATATGCAAAAATAATAATAATAATAAAAAATAATAATAATAAAATAAAAAAAAATAAAAATAATAATTAAATAATTTAGGAAGATATAAATTCTCTATAAATTTCTGGTAGGTCGATTTTTCTATTTATGCTTTCTGTATCTTTTATAGAGGCCCAGCTTTCTAAAAATAACCTGCAATGTTTTTCTTTAATATTCTGGTATAATATTGATGCTTTGTCAAAATCGGGTATATGACTATTGTTTAGCGCATGGTCTACTAGGATAGATAATGGTTTATGGATGCGTAGAGCTGCTTTGTGCTGGTTAATGCGTTCTTTCAATGCTTTGCTGGTTTCTCCAATGTAAGTGGCTGGACAGGTTTTGCATGGAATTTTGTAAATAATATTGCTTTTGTTTTCCTTTTTACTATTATTCTTGGTGTTTGAGTGGTAGAATTTATTTCAAATTTGGCGCATTGAAAGAAAAGAAGAGAATAATATAATTTTTAAAGAGTTGATAGGCAATAATTATCCGAAGAAATTCATCAAGAAGCATTTTTACACTCCCAGAATCCCATCTTCAAACAATAGCAATGTTCAATCCGATAAAAGATATTGCTCTCTCCCATGCAGTTACGGATCAGAAAGAATCGCCAAAGTATTGAAGAAATATAATATAATTACCACATATTAATCTGCGCCAAATTTGAAACAAATTCTACGCCACTCAAACACCAAGAATAATAGTAAAAAGGAAAACAAAAGCAATATTATTTACAAAATTCCATGCAAAACCTGTCCAGCCACTTACATTGGAGAAACCAGCAAAGCATTGAAAGAACGCATTAACCAGCACAAAGCAGCTCTACGTATCCATAAACCATTATCTATCCTAGTAGACCATGCGCTAAACAATAGTCATATACCCGATTTTGACAAAGCATCAATATTGTCGCGGAGATAAATAAAGCAAGGGCAAATTTGGGAATAAATAATTTATTATAAGGGGTTTTTGTAGGGAGAGAGAGTTTTGTACAACTTACCCCAAATTAAAGAGTTAATCCTAATGAACGGCGTTAGCCACCGTCCCGTTTTCCTTATTTACATATCAGCTTCCCAGAAGCCCCCACACCTGTGGTCCCCCCTCCCGGGGTCCAGGGATGATTGACAGTTGTCCCATCTGGATGGAGCTATTTGACATTACTCCCTCTTTAGAAAAAACAGCGACCCGCTGATTAGCTTGTCCCAGCCCTTGTTCTGGAAGGAAATCTATCACGGCCTGTGTTCCCTAGCAGAATGGAATGTTGTTCTTCAGGGTCCAGGTAGGGCTTCATCCGAATGACATGAACGATATCCTTGAATTTCCGTGATCGGGGAGACGGGTCCACGGGCTCTACTTCATACGTAACTTCTGAAAGCTTCTTGGTCACCTTGTAGGGACCGAAGTATCTCTTCAGTAGCTTTTCTGAGAGCCCTACTTTTCGGATGGGAGTAAAAACCCACACCAGATCATCCTTCTGGTAATAGACTGGAGTATGTTTCTGGTCGTAAAGTCTACGGTCTTTCGCCTGTGATTGTAGAAGGCGTGATCGGGACAGTTGACGCGCTTCCTCAGCTCTGGTCACAAGTTCCCCAACGTAGTCGTCAGAGATCTCATCTGGTAGGTAGGGTAGTACGGCATCGATGTAGGTCTCGGCCTCGCGGGCGTGGACAAGAAAGAACGGAGTGTAGCCGGTCGCCTCCTGTTTAGCAGTGTTGTAAGCAAAAGTCACGTAGGGTAAAACTTGGTCCCAGTCCTTCTGCTCGACACCTGTGTACATGGACAACATGTCTCCCAGAGGAACCTTTCAGTCAGGCCGTTGGTCTGGGGATGGTAGGCCGTTGTAAATCTGTGCACAATTCCGCACAGAGCATTGATCTCTTTTATTACTTGAGAAATGAAATTTCTTCCGCGATCTCTGTTATCATTTCTCTAGGAGCTCCATGCTTCAAGATAACATCTTCAACCAGGAACTTAGCTATTTCGATTGCTCCTCCGTCTGGGATCGCTTTCGTTATGGCATACCTTGTCATATAATCGGTGCACACAATGATCCAACGGTTTCCATCTTTAGAAACTGGAAATCTTCCAAGGAGATCGACCCCGACCTTATAGAATGGCTTTTCTACGGGCGGTATGGATACAAGTTGTCCAGCCGGAGGTCGAGGTAATTTCTTCCTTCGTTGACACTCCCGACAATGGCTTACATATTGGCGAACAGTTCTATAAAGGCCAGGCCAATAGAATCGTTTCTTGACTTTGTCATACGTTCGGGCGAAACCCAAATGCCCAGCTGTAGGAGCGTCATGTAAATCTGCCATAACTTCCGATCTTAAGTGCTTAGGGATCATCATAAGCCAGGGTCTTCCAGTTGTGCTATAGTTTTTCTTGCATGAGATGCCGTCGATAATGCTGAATTCCTTTCTGGTGTAGCCCGAGTTTAAATTATCGATTATTTTAGCTAAATCCGGGTCTTTAGTCTGCTCTATATCGACGTTGGTTAGTGACATCACAGCACTTGGTGGATCGTTCTCAAGCGGGCTCCTTGACAGACAATCGGCATCCTTATGTTTGCGTCCGCTCTTGCAGATAACGGTCACGTCAAATTCTTGCAACTTCAGCGCCCATCTTGCCAAACGGCCAGAAGGATCTTTCTGCCCTACCAACCAACATAGAGAATGATGGTCAGTGACAACCGTGAATGGTCGACCAAACAAATATGGGCGGTATTTGCTAATAGACCAGACTACAGCAAGGCATTCTTTTTCCGTTGTAGAATAGTTATTTCCAGCCTTTGTCAAGCTTCTAGATGCATAAGTTATAGGCCGCTCCTTTCCACCTAGTATTTGTAGAAGAACAGCTCCAATACCATGTCCGCTTGCATCCGTGTGTAGATGGGTATCAGCGGATTCATCAAAGTGTCCTAAGACAGGCTCTGAAATTAGAGCTGTTTTAAGGACTTCAAACGCTTTCTCTTGAGCTGCATCCCAATAAAATTGTTTTTCAGTCTTCATTAGGTCATGCAAAGATCTAGCTTTATCGGCAAAGTTCTCAATAAATCTTCGGTAATAGGAACATAATCCAAGAAAGCTCCTCAGTTCAGAGATATTCCTTGGCCTCGGAAATTTAGAGACGGCTTCAACTTCATCTGGATGAATTCCATTGGCGTCAACAAGGTGTCCCAAAATCCTTATCCTCCTTGATCCAAAAAGACACTTTTTGTGGTTCAAGCTTAGTGGATGCAGCTTAATATAAGTTGTAGACGACGTAGATGTTCCTCAAAGGTAGGTGCGTAAACTACGATGTCGTCCAGGTAGCAAAGGCACATGTTCCATTTAAGACTGCCCAGAACACTATCTATCATCCTTTCAAACGTTGCTGGAGCGTTACAAAGACCGAAAGGCATTACTTGGAATTCATACAACCCATCTGGAGTGATGAAAGCAGTTTTCTCCCTGTCTTTTTCGTCCACTTCAATCTGCCAATACCCGGACCGAAGATCCATCGTGGAGAAGTAACTAGAGCCGGCTAAACTATCCAAGGCATCGTCAATGCGTGGCAGAGGGTAAACATCTTTTTTTGTTATTCATTTAATCGACGGTAATCTACGCAGAATCCCCAGGTCCCGTCTTTCTTTCGAACTAGAATAACTGGAGATGACCAAGGACTTTCAGAGGGCTTCAAGATGTGATTTTCAATCATCTTGTTCACTTCATCTTGAATTAGTCGTCGTTCACTTGGTGCTACTCTATAGGGCCTCTGTTTGATAGAAGAGTGGTCTCCTGTGTTTATCTTGTGCTTCACAGTACTGGTGGGCTTAATAGAAGTACTCCCAAAGTCAAATATGTCGATAAACTCGTCAAGGCATGAAACAAGCTGTAATCTTTGAATTTCAGACAGCCCTGGATCTAGAGTAAGGTTTATCTTCTGTGACCATTCACGTGACTTTAGCTGCGTTTCTTGTAACTTATCGCTGGATTCAATAAGACTGCAGATATTCCCATTCTCATAACTTTCCATGGTGCACATATTCATTCCTGATGGAATCAGTCGCGGCCAAGACGCTCCATTCGCCACCCAAATGCTACCTCGGCCGTGTCGAAATGTAACCAATGAGTTTGGTATAAGAACTTCTTTTTTTAATAATAAGTCCTTAGAAGTTGAGACTAAAACATCTCTATCACCGCATACTTCATCGTTTATCACACTGATCTTCTTTATTGATTTAGGCGGGATGACAAAGTCGTCGGAAGCAAACAATCTCAGGTTTTCCTCCTCTCGAGATTCCAGGACGGAGGTTTCCCCGAGATGGAGTTCATTTCTGCCACAATCAATGACGGCTACGGTGGCCTTGAAGAAGTCCCATCCGAATATGATGTAATGGCTGCATTCCACCATAACAACGAATTCAAAGGATATCTTCAGACCATTAACTTCTATGTTCAGGACACATTTTCCTAGGGTCTCTATTAATTTTTTATTTGCGGCTTTAAGAATGGGACCTGGTTCTTTGAAGAGGGGTGTCTTCAGTTCGCGTCGAAATTTGTCTGAAATAACAGAAAAGTCGGCTCCTGAATCCACCAATGCTTTAATTTTGCGTCCATTTATTTCGACCATAACAAAATTTTCTTTTAATTTAGCGGCGATATACCCTGGAGGATTTTCCTCAATGGCGACCTCACCCCCGTTAGAAGCCGCTCCACTTAGTTTTTCACATTCTGAGGCTTGGGAGAACGGCTGAAACGACGGGTTGGCGACTGGGATTGTCTTCGGGCTGGCGACCTTGCGCGGCTTGGATGTGGGGAAGAGCTCCGGTAGAAGTACGTCGAGGTTTGGGGCGTTACATAGTCGTCGTCGGCGTCATATCTCGGAGGTCGACTCGATACGTTTGTCGTCGTAGGTTCTCCAATGTTCCGTCTTCCTGGGTTGGGTTGGTCGGTCGATATTATAATAGGGCGTTCGTGGTTGTTGTTGTACCACGTTGACTTGTGGTCTGGTAGGTTGTAGAGCACGGCTGACCTCTTCCCTCACAGTCTGTTCCAGGGCGTTCACCTCTCGGAGAGGATTGATCACTTCAGGTGCTGAGAAAACCTTTTGTATCTCTTCTCTAACGATGCGGCGAATTAAGCCGGCCAAGTCGTCTGAGTCGTCAACACACGAAATGGGCATTACGTTTGACAACCTGGCGAATTTCGTACGGCCGATCCGGCGCTGCTTGACGGTTGTCAGATGACGGCAGAACTTCAGGATCTCATCTACCGTCTGTATGTCTTTCGCCACCAATACCTGGTATGTGTCCTCCGAAATTCCCTTTATAATGTGAGTAACTATCTCACCTTCTTCCATGCGAGGGTTCACCTGGTGGCAGAGACTAAGAATCTCCTGGATGTATGACTCGCTGGATTCTTCGGCCTTCTGTGCTCTTGACTTCAGAACTTCCTCGGCGCGTCGAGCAGAATCCTCCTGCAGTCCGAACACACCGCGAATGCGTCTTCAAAGCTTCTCCACGAGTTGAGTGATTCTTCGTTATTATCAAACCACCTTCCAGCAGTTCCGTTCAAGTGAAATACGACGTTGGCAAGCTTCATGGTCTCGTCCCATCTGTTGTACTTCGAAACTCTCTCGTACTCTTTCAACCACTGTCCAGGGTTTATATTTCCATCTCCAGAAAAGGTAGAAGGATCTCGTTGGCGTTGACAAGGGAGGTAGGATCCGTTAACAGTAGGTCTGTGGTCGTCTTCCATTTCTATTCGTTGTGGCAAAGGTTAAAGAATTGGTTCACGTCCCTGTAGACGTCGACTTCTTCGAAGTTCCGTCACGCTACCCAGCGTCTCCACCAAAATATGTCGCGGAGATAAATAAAGCAAGGGCAAATTTGGGAATAAATAATTTATTATAAGGGGTTTTTGTAGGGAGAGAGAGTTTTGTACAACTTACCCCAAGTTAAAAAGTTAATCCTAATGAACGGCGTTAGCCACCGTCCCGTTTTCCTTAATTACATATCAGCTTCCCAGAAGCCCCCACACCTGTGGTCCCCCCTCCCGGGGTCCAGGGATGATTGACAGTTGTCCCATCTGGATGGAACTATTTGACAATATTATACCAGAATATTAAAGAAAAACATTGCAGGTTATTTTTAAAAAGCTGGGCCTCTATAAACGATACAGAAAGCATAAATAGAAAAATCGACCTACCAGAAATTTATAGAGAATTTATATCTTCCTAAATTATTTAATTATAATTTTTATTTTTTCATTTTTTAATTATTTTTGCATATATTTATACTTGTAATATATTTATATTTATATTTATCAACACAACATATTGAATCATAATCCCTACTCATTTTTATTTTCTAATATTTATCAATCTTTTCATTTATTTAATCAAATGGTTATTTAATTGTATACTCTTTTAATTATTATTAAATATAACCATTGTACATATATTTTATATACAGTGAAATTTTCATCAGATAGTTTCTTACTTTGATCTTGTATAGCATGAGTGGATCACATGCCCACGTGATTTAGTTTAAATCAAAAGCCTTGATAAAGAGAGGCGTGTTGCCCCTAGAAATATTGGCCGTTTAATAAATTCAGATCCAATATATGCTTTATATTTATTTATATATATATATATAAAGAGAGAATCTCCCCCATTTAATATTAGCATGACATGGAATTTTGTTCATCAACTCTTTGCATAACGCGTAAGTTACCGAAAGAACGTGTCACAAAACAAGCTTTGGAAAATTCACCCTGAAGCCAAATTGTATGCAATATTTTCAGTAATATGTTTCCTATTAATAAAAGAGTGGCTTTGATGTCATAATTTTCAAAATTTCATTAGATATTTTGAAATAGGGCGAATTTATCTTCTTTGCACAAAAATGGCTACATTCCTCAAAATTACAATATATTCTAGTCTTGAATTGGTCCTACTCCATAACTACTACCGAAAAATGTTATAAATTCAAACCGCCCCTGTTCTGACGAAATCTATCGCCCGAAACCATGGAAAACAGGTTTGCCTTTGTATGAATAATTCAAAGCTAGAGTGTTGTGGTTTATTCTAGCACCAACTTTTGAGTTATGCACAGCGGTGAAAAAAACCTATACGGCATAAACGGGAGAGGATGCCACCTTTCCACATAAAATCCTCAAAAATGACAATAAACATTGTATACGATAGTTATGTATGATGTATTAAAAAGGAAAATTTAAAAAAGGCTATGCTAGAAGTTGAACCTACTATTTGTCTCGGCCTCTACGGGATTGGTAAAATCGAAGTTTGCACCAAATAGACAGATAGGCAGTTTTTTAAAGTGAGCATATATAAAGGATTTAATAAAACATCTTAGGAAGGAGGATATAATATTGCCGGCCACATGCACACGTAACTGACAAAAACGATGTGATAGCATTATAGAATCATTCAACCTTTCAAATAATTCAACTGTTCTTCTTGATAGATAAATCAACATACTTCTTTTCATTATACAGATATTCAAATTATAATATCAATGATTTCAATGTTCACGCTAACGAAAATGGACAATGTCAAGGCAACGAAAATGGACAATGTCAAGGCAACGAATCTAGCCGGATACACGGAAACCTCTACTACCCGCTTTTTTATGTCGTTAATGTATTCACGATCATGAGCTATTTCCTGTGGGTGACCTTCAAACTTTACGTAGAGAATAATTCTTCTCTCTCCAGCTTTTTTGAAAGATATATGGTGGGCAAACACTACTATTTTATTCATTAATAGTTAGTGATTGTTTTATACTGTAAGTTGTCATTAATATACATTATGAAAATAGTTGCCTAATTGCCATAAATTGAATGAAGTAGCTTTCGGGATAGCCCTTCCTCCGCATTATATATATATATATATATACATATATAAAACTCGGCTCCACAAGGTGCCAGCGCCCATCTGGTTACTTTCACTGACTGGTGTCGTTGGACATTGGCAATTTAGGAGTCAGTAAATTAGTCTCTAAATGGACCGAGTAAGACATTTCACAGTAAACCATATTATTATATCTAAAATCTGACAGCAAACCTTTTATTGACCGAGAGAGATTGCAAAACGGATGGAATAAAAGAAATGGAAGATATAACATGTGATTAAGATTTTATCTTAATTTTGTTTTATATTATTGGATAAAAAAATAGGGCAAATTATTAATAATTTTATTTTTGTTATGTGTGTGTCACGACTATTGCTTATATAGATTTGGCATCTTAAAGGCATATTTATTTAATAATACAAATAAAAATATTATACATTTTCTCTACAAAACTAACTACAATGATATCAATTACAAAGTCAAAAGGTATGAAAAATACTTCTTCTCTCTCACAAGAAACTTTGAAGACATTAAGACACGAATGTTTCTTTTCATAATTAAATCAAACTTCTATTGCCCTTACTGCGATGAAAAAATATTGGAAGGGCTTGGCTCATCAGAAGTGAAATTTCCCAGCGGTCTCGCCAATTTTACTACCAGACCGCACTATATTGGATCATTCTGCTTTAATATGCTACACTGAAGGATGGAATCTTAGAAATGGTATTTAAGCACACTATGGACATAAGTTTTCAGGATAGTAGAATTACATTTAAAAATTTGCATCGAGCAATACTCTTCCGCAAGCAATATGCTCAAGTTTGGCATTAATTAATTCAAAGCAAGAACACGCCATCTATATACTTGTATAACAATGAAGACATTAAGATGCGAATGTTTCTTTTCACTAATAAATAAAACTTCTACTGTCCTTAATTGGATTAAATTAGCGAAACCGCTAGGAGACTTCACAACTGATGAGCTAATCACTTCAAACTTTTTCATCGCAGTAAGGACAGTGGAAGTTTGATTTATTTGTGAAAAGAAACATTCGCGCCTTAATGTCTTCATTTGTCGAACTGCTGCTGTCGAACCACCCCCTCCTACCTTAAGGTTGTCCTGTGGCTCTCAGAAGATCCAATCATCTTCAAAGGAAAAGCCCAACATAACCTAGAGCCAAATAGACGTTCTTCTGGAGAACCCAAAGGCCTCTGTAGCACTGAAAGAGATGGAAAAGGAGGAAATTCTGGTGTTGACTCCTCTCAGGGTCTCCTCCAACACCCGGCAGCAGCTCAACGATCTCCTTGAGCGTATCCCCTGCAACATATTAGACCAGTCTGGGCTCGGAGGGCTAAAAAGAGGCGAAATATTGGAAGCGCTCACATCCATCGACGGTCTGAATAGCCTGCAGAAGAAGATGAGGAGTGTGCAGAAGAACGCGCTCAACAGGATTGCCCAGAATTTCCAGAACGCCCTTCCCAACTCAAACTCCGCCATATACAAAAGCTTAGCGGACGTCCGTGTCCAGACGAGGAGCTCCCAATAAGCTTCTGTATGGCATTCATAAAACTCGCGGGCTCGCCGCTCTCGAGAGGAGCATTGTGCTCTGTCACTTCCTGCGTCACATCGCGTAGACGTCGCTTTTGTTCATTAGACCAACGCTTCGTCGCAGGACGCCATTCAACATCTGTGCCTGGGCTACAGCGGCGCCATCGTGCACCCACAGTCCTCAGGGCTTCGGGTCTCGCCCGCCTCTTCGCGCCGGTAGTTCCCGTCCTGCGGCAGCGCGTCCTGTGGCCGAGCAACATTTACATTGTCTCCATCGACGTCCGCGGCCAGGAAATGCGCGTTTAAACTGTCACCTATCACAATTCCTCGCGAGCGGCTCGAGCAGCTTGAATTTATCACGGCAGCCGCGATCAATAAGGACGCCTGGGTGGTGGGTAACCTCAACATTGGCGAGCATAGCACTAGCGACACAACATCCATCTCGATGGAGGCTTTCATGGAGCTGATGGATTCGATCAGCTCTTGTTGACACCGCCATCCTGTTCGACACCGCGCACATTCCTACGAGGGTCGCCAGTTGAGGAAGTCGTGTTGACGCCAGTCGTCTGGATAGGATTCTTATTCCTTCAAGGCTCTCCGACCATGTCTAACTTTACTAGACCCTCCAATACAGACTCTCAGACCATCGCGCCGTGCTTCTCCATATGGGAAAACCACCTGATTCCCATCCATCTTGTATCTCTGCCATGCTACGATTGGGGCTAACGTTGATCGTGTGGTAGCCCTCATTGATCTAACTTAAAGGACCATCGCGGAAATGACCCCCAGAAAAGTATAGAGTAGCTGATTCCGCATCAAAGCTGATATTACAGCGGATATTAAGTCCTTAGACGCCTTCGTGTTACTACTGATGACTAAGTCACCTGGGCGGGGCGTTTCTTGAAAGCCAGGCTCGAGTCAACAATGTATAAAAACAGTACAAATGTGAAATTGTAATGGGATAAAGTGGAGAAAATAAGAGAAGGACATTTCCTTATCGTGCAACTGAAAGTTGCTGATGGCTTGGGCCATCTGTAGGGATAAATATCAACTATTCTGTTGATTTTCAATTATTCCAGAATTGGCCAAATTACCATTTTTGATTAACCAAGAAAAGTTAACCACGTTCGGGTTTCGGGCTGTTGGCCCTCGTCAGCGTGGTGCAAGCTATACTTAAACGACCAAAAAGCTGGTCATTCAGGCATCCTGAAAGTTGGCCCTCGTACTATTTTTTTTTTACATTGTCTCGCGTTCTCACGAACTTCTGTCCTTAACTACCCGTTTCAAGATTTTTAAGAATGCCTGAATGACCAGTTTTTGTTTTTTTTTTTGTCGTTGACGTTCAGCTTACACCCCGCTGACCAGGGCCAACAGCCCGAAACGCGTACGTGGTTAGCTTTTCTTGATAAATCAAGAATGGGTATTTGTCCAATTCTGAAATAATTTTATATCAATAGAATAGTTGTTATTTATTCTGACAGATGTCGCAAGCCATCATCAACTTTCATTTGCACGATAAGAAGATGCCTTTTTCTTAATTTATCCACTCTATTCCAGTACAATTTCACATTTGTATTATTTTTATACAGTATCATTATATAAGAGTTATATATACCTTTAAGATACATATATTTTTTTCACTAGTATAGACGAAAAGATTCACCTATAAAACGTACATTTTTGGAATAATCGTGCATAATGATATTAAGGGAGAAAATGTATGTTTTAAAAATTATTTTCATAAAAATTATTTATGATACTTTTATTTTTACACTTATTCACAGAAATGTATATGAATATCTTAAATGCTAATTTAATTTATGCAGCGGTGTTTCTATAAAAAGAACTATTCAAACTCATATAATATTCAGGGGGCAATTGATTATTAACAACTTTTTGACCACTAGTAAAATTATTTGGCGCAAGTTTCGCTCATAAAATGATAGAATTTACAACGTGGTGATGATTGTAATAATACATAAAATAATGTTATGTGTGCAAATAATAAGTAAGGGATCTCTGGTACCACTGCAGAGTTGACGCCAGCAGCGGGCCATATATATTGTCTCGTAGAGAAATGAGTGAGACAAACGTTATGAATGTATACCAACTTATTTTATTCGGAACACAATTATCAAATTATTAAAATAAAATCATAGATGGAATAACAAAATTATACTGAGAAACAAAATTAATAATCTATGTGTGTTGATTAAAAATATTTATAATTTTACAATATTACGCACAGGCCAAAAATACTAAAGGTTTTAAAACTTTGATATTAATACCCCATTTTATATATAGAACAATGAAATACAGATGTCTTGAAATTATAAAACTAGCTTCTACACACATTCTAAATAGAATATATATCTTTGAAACTGTGCACATATGCTGTAAATACTACTCACCAATTGGTCCAAACAGCGCACAAACGAGAATGGCAGCAGCGCAGATCATGGCGACCACCTAGAACGAAGGAAAAGTACAAATGAAAACGTCAAAGAATCATGAATCATGTGCATGCCATGAGCTGCAACGTGATTGGTCGTCTTACTGCCATTCTCAGTTTACCTGTGCGTCACGGCTTCTGTCTTGTGCAACCGTGGTTGGCTCTCTTCTAATCCTTCTCCGACATAGAATTAAACTCGTTGAATGCATTTTTATGATGCTTTACCAAGCACACAGAGTACAGGCCAGCATAATCATAGTAGGTATTTAACAATTTTTTTTTTATGTAAAGTCCACCACATTTATACGCACGAAGAAATCAGTTCGAATTTTTCACAAATAAGATGACAATGCTCCATTTTATTACATACATTTATTGGAAGTACCATTGAAGTTGAAAAAATAATAAAATAGTGATTAAACCCGCGTCGTGGATGTCGAATATCAACGGTGTGTTTCCTTCCACCAAACCCAAATATTTCATCATTAACTAATCACATATTTTTTGTGTAAAAAGTGATTATAGTTTCTGTGTGAATTTAACAAAATTTATATTAAAAGAAACTCCTCTCTCGAAATCTGATTTTTTTTTCGACCTTAATATATATAATAAACTAAAAGATAATGAAGGGGAAAAAAAAAGAAATATATTAGGTAAGATAAGTTTGTATTATATTATTTTTGAGAAGAATATTATTTCATATCTCATTTCGAATAATGGGTCTGAGATAAGTCTTTGGTAGATTTGCGAATTTATCTTGACAGTTGGGTCTATCTTTTTTTATAGGAAGCATACCATTGAAGAGGAAACCTGCAACGATCATGAAGCTCTTTGAGAAACATTTCTTAATCCAGTTCTGAAATGTGTTTATTTGAGAGGTAGCGTAGTAAAAGTCACAGAGCTGATTACTATAATTGAGGTAAATCAATGCTTCCACCAATATTTACCGACCAGGTCCTTTACATGAAGGCTGCTGCAGATCTTGATTCCTGGTGCGACTTAAGAACATAATTAAGCCGACTTTTCTTCTTGATAATATGGTTAACAGTAGAAATTGGTACGTTGGTTATTGTGAAGATGTTCCTTTGAGAGGTTTCTCTGAAAACTATTTCCTTTATTTTTCGTCCTGTTGGAGTTTTTTCAGAGAATATTTTCGCTTAAATTACACTCATGGACAAAACCTAAATAAGTCGCACCTTTTAGCGTGTACATATATCAAATTTATTATTATATTTTATTTTTGTCTCAAATTATTTTAAAATAAAAACGTTCTAATTTACATGTATGGGACTCCGTCGTTATATGAGAAAACAGGGAGTGATTTATTACTAAAATATGAAACTTACTTAAGTTTTGTTCATGGCCGTGATAGATATCAAATACAATTCCATTACATACACTTTACCATTACATACATACACCTTACTATTACATTCATATATTACAATTACATTCATATATTACCATTACATAAACACGTTACCATTACATACCTGCACATTCTAATTGCATACACACAATACCTTTATATGCATTAATTATGTATATTTTATTAGATACAGTACATACATACATACAAATTACCCTTACATTCATACATTACAATCACATACATACAAACATTATATACGTTCAATTACATACATACATTACAAAAAAAAAAGAGTCGGTGGACGAGAGTGGGCAACTAGGTTGCTCTTTTTAGCGATACCTAATAAAGTTATTTTGAAACAAAAACAAGAACATACATTACACTTTTTTATATACATTACAAACAATTACATATATACATTACAGGCAATTACATGTGTACATTACACACAATTGCACATATACACTGCGTGACATTGAAAATGGAACACCAAGAAATAGTGGCCAGAAAGTGATGAAACTCGGCAGACAGAGAGAGACAGGGACGAACAATAAGTGATCTTTATTTCAAAATGATAGTCATAATACAGAGCGAGAACGGCGTCGGCTTAGTAGCAAGTAGGACCACCGCGGACGGCGATGCACGCAGCAACACGTCTAGGTAGAGAGTCAATCAGAGTACGGATGGCGTCCTGAGGGATGGCTCTCCATTCCCTCTCAACCATTTGCCACAGTACGTCTTCTAAACGCGGCTGTGGCAAGGCATGCAAACGGCGTCCAATGATGTCCCAGACGTGCTCGATTGGTGAGAGATCAGGAGAGTATGGTGGTCAGGGAAGCATCTGTACATCTTCCAGAGCTTGTTGGCTAATGCGAGCAGTGTGCGGTCGGGCGTTATCCTGCTGATAAAGGGCATTGGGTACTTCCTGAAGGTAGGGGAGTGTCACCGGTCGCAGCACATCATCAACGTATCGTTGGGCCGTCATAGTGCCCTGAATACGAAGTAAAGGCGACCTGGAATCATACGCGATTGCGCCCCAAACCATGATTCCACTTTGTCGCACGGTGGGGCGTTCCACAATTGCTGCCGGATTGGACCTTTCTCCACATCGACGCCACACGCGTAGACGGCGACTATCACTGGACAAGCAGAAACGCGACTCATCTGAGAACACGACCCTGTGCCATTTCGTCATCCACGTCGATCTAGCCCGGCACCATTCCAAACGTTGGCGCCTATTCGGTGGGGTCAATGGCAGTCTTCTTAGCGGACGGCATGAGTGCAAGCCATTAGCAACCAATCGACGGGAAATGGTTCTGTTCGAGATGGACTGATCTAGGGTGTCTTGCACATGTTGCAGGATGGCGGTACAAGTGGCTTGTGGGGCCGCCACTGCTTGTCGAAGGATACGCCGATCCACACGTGCTGACGTCACTCTGGTTGCACCGACATTCCTATAAATTGCCACATTTCCTTGTTCCAACCATCTTCTCCACAGTCGGTGCACCGTGGACGCACCAAGGTGTGTATCAGCTGCGATTTGACGTATGGACCAACCTGCCCTTTTCAGTCCGATCACCATGCCCCTCGTAAAAGCGTCTGTCTGCTTGAACTGCCTCCGTTTACGATGACCTGGCATTCTCTGTTATTACACGTGTCTTTTGACACAAGAACAAAATTTCTACAATGCTTTTCCTTGAAGAAATAACGACACGAATACTGTCCTTTCTGCAAGTTCCTTCCCTTATATCTTACTCCATGTGCGCACGAGAGCTGCGCATTTTACATCATTTGCATAACTCGGTTAGGCGCGTCTACCCTGAAATTTGCATAATTTTCTGGCCACTATTTCTTGGTGTTCCATTTTTAATGTCACGCAGTGTACATTACACGCAATTACATATATACATTACAATTAATTACATATATTACACAATTGCTTACATACATTATAATTAGTTACCTACATTACAATATAATTACAAATACATTACATACATACCTACGTACATACATAATTACATTTCTAAAGTTACATGCATCATACATACAAATTAATAAAAAATCTCTGCTGATCGGGCAACTAAAGCTTGCTGATATAGCTTGCAATCTATATATATATGAAAAAAACAACATAAAAAATAAAAATTAAAATCGTCAGGTATTGATATTAAGAATAAAGAAGGCATATCCTGACCACAAGCACATGAGCTTTTTAGATAGCAGAGCGCCATCTAGTGGAACATAAATTAACTAATCATTGATTTAACCTGTTCCCTGATATTTGGCCAACCCATTTTCTTGTTAAATCAAACGCTGGCGAGTGCCAACAGTGCGAATCGCGTTCGTGGATGGCTTTTCTTGATTTATCAAGAATCTTGATTTTTTTTCCACTAGATGGCGCTCTGCCATCTAAATACCTCGCTATACATACTTCTTTAGCACATATACAGGGTGATCCAAAAGTCCCGCACAACTTTAAAAATTAATAACTCCCCGAATATTTGCGCTAGAGCAATGCGGTAAACACCATTGTGTTCAGGATGCAATGGGATTTTTTATGGCAAATAATGAAAAATTCGAAATAGAATTTAGTTACAATTTTATTCGCTAGATGGCGCTCTACCAGAATCAGAGATTCAGCGGCTAAATTGTTTGATAAATTGAAAAATATAACTGATCGACACGTATTTTTCCTTTTTGAATACCAGGAAAGAACCCTAATAATATCAAATGATAAATTAATAAAACACCATTTCGCGAAAAGTTAGAAGAATTAGTTGACGATTTTTAAATACAAACTGAGATATGTAAAATAGGTATATGCAAATTAAAACACGTAGCAAAAAAAAAAATATTTATATTTCAGATGGAGTTTTGTGAAATAGATTGAATGTTTGAAAAACACTACTGATATCAATACACGATTTTTTTGAAATATTAATATAGTACCAAAAATTATGATGTCACTACTAATAGGATTTCTTGCTATAAGGAATGTGTAGTTTCTTGACTGATTGGCGACACTGGACTATTTAACTGCATATTTGTCATGATCCAACAAATGAAATATAGAGGGGAGTGACAAAATATATTTGTCGTACTTATTCCAAATATCCTATGGTCATGTCAAATGTTATCATTGCTTATTATATTGTACACAATTTTGAAAATGTATCCCCTCCAATAAAATTCATTTTTAAACCGACCTTTTGCGTTGAAAAACGTGGGAATAAAATCATTTTGTAATATTTTTTGCGCAAAATTTCTAGAGTTGGGGGTGTACAGAGAATATTCCTTATGCTATTTCTTCTAATGAGCGAAAAGCGATAAACTAAACAAAAGGGGTAAAATTGTGTGTACCAGTGTTATTCGAGAAGTTATAACACTTTGGTCTGCACGACATAATATAAAATGTGGGCAAATGACAAACAAAAATATTACTGTTCACAGAAAAAAAAAAGAGTCAAGATGTGAGGACAGATTTTATTATTCCCATAACCCAACACAAAGAGCTGCAAAATATTGGTAGATAGTATAATACATAACACATAGTATATAACACATGAGGTAACGGCCGTCTCTCTGGTATTAGGTCACAATCCTTGCTCAATGTGGCGCCCTTCATTTTCAAACATCGCCTGCAGACGATAGATGACAGAATGGTCAGCATTAAATAATATTTCTGTTGGAATTTATAAAACGTGCCATCTGATAGAAGCCTTCAACATGGCCAATGTGGTAGGCCGGCATCGATAAACACGCTACTTAATGTACCTCCATAACCGAAAATTGTAAGGCGTCAAGTCTGGTAATATTAGAGGCCAATGGTATATAAAGTGGCGCCTTATCCCACGATCTTCACCGAACGTATCCTTCAGAATTGATTTTTTCAAAGAAAAATGGCCCAATAATAAAAGAAGAAGTGAACCCACACAAAACTGTAACTCTGGGCTGATGAAGTGGTTTTTCTGTAAAATTCCTAAGGTTTTCTGTTGCCCAAATGTGGCGTTTTGAATGTTAAATTCTACCTTTAGATAAAAGTGAGCATCATCTGTTCTTAGAACATTTGACAGACAGTTTTCATCAATATCAATTTGCTGGAAAACCCACGCAGCGAATTCTTGACGCTTCTCAAAATCTCTGACTTTCAACTCGTGAAAACTTTGAATTTTGTTTGGGTATTTTTTAGGAAAAAGTCTAAATGTGTGTTCTCTCCAAACTGTTCCATACGAAATCCCCGTTTGTTGAGAAACTTGTCGAGCACTTACTTCTCCATACGTGGATAACGTTTCAATAGCTTCAACATTCTGCAAAACCGTAACAGCCACTGACTTGCATGTCGATGGTCTTCCACTCCGATGTTTTGCTTCCAGAGATCCAGTTTCCTCAAAATTTTTAATCATTCGCCTTAGAGAGTAGCAACTCATGGGTCCTTTGCCGCTTCGAATATCTTTAAAGGAACGAAACGCTCGTAAAGCTTCAGTGGCAGATTCTGAATAGCAATAAAAAGTCGGCATTGTACCGGCATTCCAGGGGGGGGGGGGGGGGGGGAGGGAAGTCCGACCACACCTCCTTGCGGTCCCCCCTGAACCCTTGGAATATTTGACCAAATTCTGGTTTGTTTCCAAGGTGACTAACGTGGCAACGGCACCCATTTTCCAATGAAGAGCAAAACCGATATCTTCAGTAATGCTACCGCGTCCGGGGTAACGAGCTGCAGCCCGAACTCCTGATGATAAATCTACTACGAGGACACAATTAAATCTATTACAGCTCAATATAAATGCCACCCAGAGGAAACCTGAAGAGCTGACTTGTCTTCTCCGTGACAACAATGTACATATTGCTTGTCTTCAGGAGACCAAATTGAATCAGAATCTGAGATTCAATATCACAAAGGTTATACAACACTACGAAAGGTAGACCGGGAAAATTTTGGGGAGGACTTGCCGTTTTGATTAAAACTCTAGAAATCAAATTTAATGAAATCGCTTATAATCAGAGTAAGTCTACAGAAAGCACGACAGAAGCTCAGGCAATATAAATCTATCTCCCAGATAAAACAATACCACACCTAAATGTTTATCACCCCGATAATACTAGCATAAATACAGGCCTGATAGAGACATTAAGTGAAGCGTCTTCGGATATCACAATCATACTCGGTGATTTTAACGCCAAAAGTCCAACTTGGGGATCACCTGTCCAGGATAACAAAGGTCAGCAGGTTGAGGACATGCTAACCGACCTCGACCTTACACCGTTAAATAACGAAAATAACACCTATCTATCCATGTCCACAGAAACAGAATCCGCAATAGACATCACAGCGATAAATTACAACATCGCACCCACAACACAATGGAAAATCCTGAAAAGTGAAATCAGTGACCATAGACCAATTTTAACAACCCTAAATTTCAAAATTGAGAATGTCCAAAAGAATAAAAGAACACTAGGAAAAATTCACAGAAAAGCTTGAAGAACTGTGCAACGAAGAATTAAATCACAGAACGATTGACAAAAACTTGGAAAAATTCTCTTCGAACATATCTAAAGCTGAAAAAGCATCGATACCTAGAGGTAGACGTAAAGACCTGTGAAAACCTTACTGGAAGGACCACAACATCGAGGCAATGATTGCAGAGAGAGAGACAATATCAATGAAATTATTAAAACAAATAAAACAGAAGAAAACATAAAGGAACTCATTGAAATTAGTCACAAAATAGAACAAGAAATTTGGATATGCAAACAAGAGAGAGAGAGAGAGAAAAAATAAGCAGAATTCTGCGAAAAAAATGGATCCAAAAAAGGAAAGCTATCACTGGAATATAATTAGTGTTATAAAACAATTTAAACCAACACTAATCCTCCAAAACTCTAACCGATATGAATAGAACAGCGAGAACGAACAAACAGATGGCTGACATAATTGCTGAATATCTTTCAAGCACTTCCAGACTCAGCTATACGAATGAAGACAGGACTCTAAAAATAATTTAAACAAGCAAGAAATTATCATCAAAAAGATATTTACTCGAGAGACTTCACACTGAATGAGATAAACTCATTAATAGAATAGTTAAATCCAAGAGGTCACCAGGAGATGATCTAATCTTTGGTCAAATGATTAAACACTTTGGAGACAAAGCTAAAAATCAACTCTTAAGAATACTGAACATTTCATGGCAAACTGGTAAACTACCAAAGAATTGGAAGATATCAATTATAGCGCCAATACAGAAACCAAACAAAGATGCCAAGAAATGCAAGAACTATCGGCCAATTGCTCTTACCAGCATACTTTGTAAAATAACAGAACGAATTATCCACTCTAGGCTCATAGTCTGGCTCACTAACAATAATGAAATAAACTTCTGCCAAACTGTCTATAGATCCAGACACTGTACACCTGATCAACTGTTCTACCTCTGCCAATCAATAGTAGATTCTTTCCAGGAAAAACCGCCAAAGAAGACAACGGCCATATTCCTGGATATGACCTCAGCTTTTGATCGAGTGTAGAGGGAGAAATTATTTGAAAGGCTGCACAACATCGGAGTAAAAGGAAAAATCTTAATCTGGATTGCAGACTTCTTAAGGGGAAGAAGGATAAAGGTTCGGGTCAATGGAGCATTTTCCAAGGACCGAAGAACATGGGCTGGTGTACCTCAGGGATTTGTGCTCAGTCCTCTACTCTTCTCGCTATATATTAACTGTTTTGTATGTGAATAGATGAAGACTATTTGTATTCTTTAAAGCCTCACTATGTAAAAATATATGTGTATATAAATTGGACATTTGTTGTTGGCCAAACGTGAAGAATAAGAGCTAAATAAAGAGTCATGGTCAAGTTTGAGCTGTTGTACGTCTAGTTACGACACAACAAAAGTGGCGACGAGGATGCGGGATCTACAGAGCCAGTAAAAATCTGAGAAAAACGGCGTCTACGCAAGTATAACTACTACATCTTTGAAACTATCTGGATCAAGAAAAAAAAGGAGTAGAAAATATCAGCATGACAAGTTCAAAGTTAAGAGTACCTTTTAAATGCTTTAAGTCCAGTGGAGGATACCTTCGATCTTTTTGTACACAAATTTGAGGCCTTCTTTATGGCGAATGATCTGAAGGAGAAGAGTAAAGTGCCGATTTTTACCTTGCTACTAGATTTTGAAACTGGGAAACGACTTTTTCTTCTCGGCCTAATGAAAGGTCAACCCTATGATACTATCATTCAAATAATTAAGCTGCATTTGGATCCAAAGAAGAAAGTGATACCACAGTGATGCAGATTTTTAAAGAGAATTCAACACGAAGGAGAATCAATTTCGAAATATCTTAGAAAATTGAAACATTTAGCAATAAATTTTAATTTCGGCGATATGTTGGGAACCAAGTTGCGAGACCGTTTTGTGGCTGGAATCAAGTCGGAAAGCCTGCAAAAGAAGCTACTACAAGAGGACGACGATGTCACCCTGGATAAAGTTTTTGCAGTGGCGATCTCGTTCGAACTGGCGGAGATAAATACAAGAGAATTACCAGATAAATTAGTGGCCAAGATATCCCCTGTGAATGGAAAGGATAAAAAGGGTGAGTACAATAATAGTACGGTGCAGCATAGGCCTTTCAGGCAAAGTGGCAAAGGCAAAATAGTGTGTTATAGATGTGGTGAAAGACATTCAAACGTGGCATCTGTTTTACCTCATAGAACCAAGACTTGTTTTAAAATGTAATAAATTGGGTCATTTAAGTAGGGTCTGCAAAGCTAGTAAAAGAATGTGGGGATGTAAATTTGTACAAGAGGACTCTATATATTCTGTACAGGGCGAAACTGATGCCACAATAAATTTAACAGTAGATGATCATTCTTTGTGCTTTACAATAGATACAGGAATTCCAGTTACGTTAATACCTAAAGATATTTATAAGAATTATTGGCAAGGTAAAAATTTATTTCCAACAAATTTAAGATTAAAATCCTTTTGTGGTAAATCAATAGAGATTATAGGTCAAAGAAATGTTTTTGTAAAAGAAGCCAACCAATATTTACGATTAATAGTTGTAAATGAAAAATCCAGGTGATATTGTTAGAAAGAGAATGGCTTAAACAGTTAAAACTTGATTATTATAGATTGTTTAGCATTAAAAATTTAAATAATGAATCTAATAGAAATAGTTTGATTGATAGATATGCAGATTTGTTTAAAAAAGATTTGGGCTGTCTAAAGGATGTTAAAATACATTTTAATTTAAAAAAGGATGTGACTCCTGTGTTTTGTAAGGCCAGAAGTTTACTTTTCTCTCTAAAAAACAATGTATAGAATGAAATTGTTTGTTTAGTGAATTCTGGCATTTTAGAACCTATAGTTCATGCAAATTGGGCCGCTCCAATAGTACCGGTATTAAAAAAGGATGGTAGTGTAAGGATATGTGGTGATTTTAGATGTATAGCTAATAAAGCAATAGAATTAGATAAGTATCCCCTTCCATCGATCAATGAAATCTCTTCAAAATTATCTACAAGCACCGTACTTTCGACTCTAGACCTATCACAGGCTTACTTACAAGAAATGTTAGCGGAAGAAGCCAAAGCTGTTGTTACTATAAACACAACAAAGGGGTTGTTTTCTTGTAAAAGACTACCATATGGTTTAGTGGTAGCACCAAATAAATTTCAGAGGATTATGGGAGGTCTATATGCTGATTTGCCAGGTGTGGCCTGCTACATAGATTATATTTTGGTTACAGGAAAAAGACTTTGAAGATCATAAACAAAAGTTGAATCTAGTGTTTAGAAGATTGCTATAAAAAGGTTTAAAGTTAAACAGAGATAAATGTAAATTTAAAATCGATTCGGTGATATGGACTGCATCCCTTAGAAAATAAAATTGAAGCAGTGATAGAGGCGCCTGAACCTAAAAATGTTTCGCAATTGAGATCTTTCATAGGACTCTTAATTTATTATTTTAGATTCATAAAGAATATAGCAAACATTTTAGCGTCATTCTATCAACTTCTGAATAAAAATTGTAGATGGAATTGGACGAAAAAAACATCGAATGTTATTTTTAAAATGTAAATCATTATTAACTGATAAGTCTGTTTTGTCACACATTACGATGCAAACAAGGAATTGGTTCTGGCTTGTGACTCATCGAGCTATGGACTAGGCGTAATTCTGAGTCATAAAAATGATAGAAAGGAAGAATGCCCTATAGCT
Organism: Cordylochernes scorpioides; assembly: GCA_030710605.1. NCBI lineage: Eukaryota > Metazoa > Arthropoda > Arachnida > Pseudoscorpiones > Chernetidae > Cordylochernes > Cordylochernes scorpioides. Next base: position 108,618,527 of record CP092886.1, on the reverse strand, counting down.
TTTGCTTCTAGAACAAAAACTGAACCGGAAAAACGGTACTCTCAACTAGAAAAGGAAGCGTTGAGCATAACTTATGGCGTTAAGAAATCAAGACAATACTTACTGGGACGAAAATTTGTATTAGTCACAGACAACCTACCCTTAATTCATATATTTTGCCACAGAAACCAATTCCCATATGTGCAGCATCCAGGATTAAAAGATGGTCCTTAAAATTAGCTGCATTTAATTATACTGAGGAGTTTCGAAAAAGTAGTGATATTTCCAATGTTGACGCATTGTCACGTCTTCCTTTAGAATCGAGTGTCAGAGAGTCTCTTGATGAAGACCAGGTACTTCTTCTCAGGAAGTTGAATGAGGTACCGTTCTCTTTTAGGTAGGTGGCATATGAGACGTCCCGAGATAAAATACTGTCTATAGTATTAAGGAATGTTAGAGAAGGCAACTGGAAATTCACAAGGGTACTGAGGGAAAACCCACTAGCTCCTTATTATAAGATCAATGAGGAATTAAGTTTGGAGTTTGGTTGTCTTCAATGGCGTGAAAGAGTGGTAATTCCCCAAAAATTAAGATCTTTAATTTTAAATGACTTGCATGAAATGCACATGGGGATTGTTAAAATGAAGATGATTGCCAGACGGTATTTTCTGGTGGCCAGGCATTGACAGTAACATCGAGGAGTTAACTAGAGAATGTAGAGTATGCCAAGAATCGGCCAGCTTGCCCCCGGCTACCACCTCGGAATGGACTTGGCCCGAAAACCCGTGGCATCGACTTCATCTTGACTGGTCCGTTCATGGGAAAAATGTTTTTGGTTCTCGTGGACGCATACTCAAAGTGGATAGAAATTTTTATCCTCAAAGATATTAACAGCAAAACGATTATAAGTCATCTTGGAGAAATTTTCGCCAGATTTGTATTGCCCGAATTTTTGGTTACAGATAACGGAAGACAGTTTGTCTCCGGTGAATTCGAGCAATTTACCAAAGTGAATGGTATACAGCACACTAAGACCAAACCGTATAATCCTAGTACAAATGGTTTAGCTGAGAGATATGTAAGAGAGTTTTAAAAAATTTTGAGAAATAATTATGGGAAGGATTATTTAGAGACGAATCTACAAAGATTCCTATTTGCTCATAGAGCATTCCACCAAACTGTAATAAAGGAATTTCCTCGCGGAACTGCTAATGAAGAGAAGTTTGAGATCAATATTCTCGAATTTAATACCAAGATAGGAAATCCGCGAGAGGTATTTCGTGAGGCCGTAAGAAGACAGAAGCACTTCACTACAGGTTGCGAGGTTTATTTCCGCAACTATGCAACTGGACCTAAATGGAAAAAAAGGTACCATTTTGAAATTATTGAGCTGTCATCACTATCTTATAAGTTGCTAGGGCCTCGTGTATAAGAGGCATATCAATTAATTGCGACCTGTGAGAAAGAAACAAGTGGAGACAAGAAATTTGATACCTTCTCGAACGTCAGGAGTGAAGCCTGTAGGTGGAAGTCAGAAGGAAAGTGAAGAGGAGGTTCCAGAGGTTACATCAGGAAACAAGGAGGAGACTGCTGCTGTGCAAGTGCCCTCCTGCAGTCCTAAACCGGAGACTGCCGCTGTGCAAGTGCCCGTCCGCAGTCCTAGACCTCAGAGAGCTAGGAAACCCCTAGACCGACTGGAGTATTATTAAGGGGGGAGATGTGTTGTGTATGTAAATAGATGAAGATTATTTGCATTCTTTAAAGTCTCATTATGTGAGAATATATGTGTATATAAATTGGACATTAATTGTTGGCCAAACGAAAAGAATAAGAGCTAAAATAAGAGCCATGGTCAATTTTGAGTTGTTGTACGTCTAATTACGACACAACCTTAACGACATCCATCCTTACCTCACTGAAGACACAAAGGTTGCCTGTTATTCAGATTATATAGCCATATGGCACACAAGTATCAATATAAAATATCAGAAAAAATACTGAGCACATCAATGAGAGGACTGGAGAAGTGGGCAATGAAACTCAAAATGACCATAAACCCAATAAAAACAAACCTATGCGTCTTCTCCACTGACAGAGAAAAAAGGCATAAATATAACCCCAAAATAAGCATAAACAACCATATAATTGGGGAACAAAACCCAGAATTCTCAGAACAACATATATCACCTTACTAAGGCCAATAATGGAATATGCAACACTCGTCTGGGCTCCCTCAAGTTCATAACTAAAAAGAAGACTAGACAGTGTTCAAGCAAAAGCGGCCAATATAATCACTGGTGCTGTTTCATCCACCAACAAAGAGAAAATTCAGAGAGGATGTGGTCTAGACCTACTCGAAAGCAGAAGACAATTAAAAACAATAAAATTCACCAATAGCTAAAAATTAAAGAAACCGAACACATATTCCAAAGAACCTATTTAAACTGGACACAAAAAGAAAGATTTAAAAGGTCTTCAACATTTCAGTACGACAACAATATTAGAAAGGGCATAAATATGAAACATAATGACTTTCAAATTCAATAAGAACCAATATTTCCTACCACATTGCCATCAAATGTAATTATCAATCTTAACCTGAATGAACCCTGCAATAAAAAAGAACAAAAACATACTTAAAAAGATAGGACTTGACACAATTGGTTTATGCAATCAGAGAAATTATTTAACAGCATATACAGATGGATCATCAGACCTTACCCTGAGTAATGGAGGGGCCGGAATTAACATAATACTGCAAGATAGAAAACACATCAAAATCAAAGAGGGAGAAGGAAAGATATCGTCAAACTTCACTTGTGAACTGACAGCTATCTGGAAAGCTCTTGATTTATGCCTTAACCAACCATCCCTGCATCAAGCAGAAGGAATTTTAATATACAGCGACTCCATATCCGCTCTAAAAGCAATTCAGAAGGGCAATACTATAATCACACAGAAAATACACTCGTTACTTACCCAACTGGAATCATTGGAGAATAACTGCATTCTACAATGGATTCCTGCCCGTGTTGGGATCGGGGGTAATGAAATGGCAGTTGAATTGGCAAAGGAAGCCAAAAGGTTTGCCAAAGGAAAGAACAAATGTCATTATTTGGCGCTAATGCTTTTGTAAAATATAAGATAATTGAACAAAAAATAAGAAAAGATCAAAATGTGAAATAAAGAGAAAAATGACAAAACTATAACAAGACTTAGAACAAAACATTATAAAGGATTGACAAAACATCCAGATGGCACAAGAACCTATAGGACATGTAACAACTGTCCTGGTGTGGAACTAACACCTACCAACGTATTCTCTTGCCCGCAACCTTGCAGAAAATTGACATAGACCCAGAGCAGCAGCTTTACACACCCAAGATAGTAGACATTGCTGCTGATGCTGTGATAGAGATGCATGGAGACATCTGAGGCTCTTTATTGGACACGACAAAAACAACAACGGCATTCCAGAGTAAAATAAATTATCAGAGATATATAAATATTTTTCAAATGAATTAAAATAAATATAATCGATACTGAGAGAGAGTTGAACTAAAAAAAAATAGAAATGTATTATTTTCGAAATTTAAATAGCTGAGAGGATTCCAGCAAACCGCATCTAAAATATCATTTTTTTTGCTACATGTTTTAATTTGCATATACCTATTTTACATATCTCAGATTGTATTTAAAAATCGTCAACCAATTCTTCTAACTTTTGGCGAAATGGTGTTTTATTAATTTATCATTTTATATTATTAGGGTTTTTTCCTGGTATTCAAAAAGGAAAAATACGTGTCGATCAGTTATATTTTTCAATTTTTAAAACAATTTGGCCGCTGAATCTCTGATTTAATAGAGCGCCATCTAGCGAATAAAATTGTAACTAAAATCAATTTCGAATTTTTTATCATTTGCCATAAAAAAATCCCATTGCATCCTGAACACAATGGTGTTTACCGCATTGCTCTAGCGCAAATATTCGCGGAGTTATTAATTTTTAAAGTTGTGCGGGACTTTTGGATCACCCTGTATTTCAATAATACCTTTTTTTTCTGCAGTCCCACCCCCTCAACATTTAAATTAATGTGAATAGTTTAATATACGGATTTAAATTTTTGCTGTATAAAATATAAATAATATTTTAACTAAAAAAAAGGTAAATTCTCAAAATAATAAGATTAGTCTGTATTTTTAAAATTATTCATTTAATTATTCATAAAATAAATTGAAATATACTATCCACACACACATGTTACTAAATATTTCACAACATTTATATATTTTTTATTTAATTTAAATCACCCAAAATAAATAAATCAAGTTGTTCAAGCGCCGAAAAAATAAACGGAAATACAAGGCAATTTCTTTAGAAGACAAGTCAAATTTATCTATTATATTATCATTTAAAAAAAAAACAATTTGCATATCCACTTCAGCCGTTAATTACAAATGTTTACACAGCGCGAATCAATTAGAAACAATAAAAAGTTTACAAATTTTCCAAAATTTGAATAAACTTAGTCATCTGGATCAAACAGGCAAATAATATAAATATTCCTTTAACACACTCAACAAGTTATAAAAGAAAAGTCAATTATTTGTCCACACAAGTCAAATTCGGTTTCAATGAGTTCTTATCAAGCAATGGATGGTTTGGTAAATTTGAAGAACGTAAAAGTGTTGTTCCACATAATACATATATAAATGTTGACCAAGAAATAGCTGTAGCGGAGATGATAACCGAGGATGACATCATACGAATGGTTCAAGGAGAAGCTGAAGTTTAAATGGATGAAAAAGATCACAAGCATGAAATCACTTTTCCTTCAAAATAAAATCCAAGAGCTATCTATACTGTGAAAGTAGCAGCTCTAGCAGCTTAGATATACATGAATAAAAATAAAAGAGGACGATCATATATTGAGATAAAAGATAAAAATTCAGTAAACACGTATAAATAATTAAATAATTTAATAATATCATTAAGTTCGAAATTCGTTATATCCGCCCCCCCCCCCTCCGCTTTAATTTTCACTCATAAAAATCTAATTACTAAATGGAGAGAAAAGGCTAAAATATATATATATATAGTATATTTTAAACTGTATAATAATGACACTTTTAGTATATTTCACATATCTTATAATTAGTTAGAGCGAAACTTTATAAGAACATACCCTTCTATTAAAATGTACACTGTTCCTATTTGCTATCACCCCTATATTTTTTATATATGCTATATATTTAATAATATAACATGTACACCCCCTTATTTGTATTTAAACTAAAAATGTTGACGTCAAAATAAAAAGCCAAAGATGGTGGCAGCTGGGGGCAGAGAGAGAGAGAGAGAGGAAAATGCCAACGCCCAGATAGGGCCCCCCTCCAGGGGCTTTTTATAAACGACCCCTGTTAACGAGTTTTAGCAGGGTGTCAGAGGCAGTATGTTCTACAGTTTGTCCATCGGCAGACGGCTTCTGTATCTTTCGGACTCTCTCTGCATATCTCGGTGATAGGCATCCAAGTTTGTGTCATGGTCTCTACCTCTGTCCCATGCGATGTCCCCGATGACTCTCGGTGCTAACATCTAGCCCAACCTCTGTGTTAAGAAAGAGGTAATTAAAAAAGCTCGTGGAGGAAAAGAAAAATTCGGAACGCTCCACAAACCCCCTTTTAACAAGTAAAAACTTTAACCTAAAGTTTGATATTGTTTTGGGGTGGCTTGGGTGTTTAAGCAAGAAAAAAGGAAGACAACAAAAGGTTACACAAATAAAGTTTTGTTTAATGTTAGCTTTAAAATGAAGGATAACAAATATAAGAAAAACTTATTATTTTTGTGTATTCCAAAATTGTTGCATGCAACTTAAATGTTTTTTTAACAAAATAAAATATATAAAATGATGATATTGACGAAATAGAAAAAAACTTAGTAAAAATAAGAAAATAAAAATACAAAAAATATGCTAGATTAACATAAAAAATATATCAATTTAGGAAATAGAAGCGTGTGAGAGAGTGCTCACCAAAAACAGTTCCTCTCAGTTGTTAGGTCGGCTTGCCCGAGCCCCCCTGCCTTGGAAGCACAATTCGTCGTCCTCGACGAACTTCCTGGTATCTTCAGATGAAGCACAATTCGTCGCCCTCGACGTACTCCAACCACTATGCGAATCTCTCAAAGATTCGTCTCGGCTTCACCTTTCTTTGAGATGTCAGCCACCAAGTCCCTTCTCAGACCGCTTGTATGGTCGTTTATGGAAGATGGACGAGGTTCCCGGAGCTCATCTTGGGCAAGCCGCCGCGAGGCTTTTTTCTTGTCTACTTGGCACAGCTGTGACACCAACTCTGGCCCCGCGCCCTGACCTTTTTGACCCCAATGCCCCTCCGATTGGTTGGTGGGTACTTGGACTGTCCATCCGGCGGGCGGGCGATTACATTCTCTCGACAGGGGGTGTGTGAAAAGAGGAGAAGAAACAGCAAAAAATAGATTCCCCTTCGCAGAGGGGTCACACACACAAAAACCAAAAAATATGAAAATAGTTGTAATATTTACATATATACATACAATATGCCATGAGTTCTAACACTCTGCTTCTTGTTGTCCGCGTGTGGGAAGAACATCAACACTCGCCTCACGTACACGACTACCAGTTTATCCATACGTCGACAGGATCATTTGTAACAATATTACATCTGCCATCTAAAGAGCACATGTGCTCGTGGTCACGAAATGCCTTCTTTATTTTTAATATCAACACCTGACCCACTTATCTTTTTTTTTTCTATTGATTTTTCATATATATTTTTTTTATTTCTTTTTAGCTTTAAATATTGTTAGCCATGTCACATTTGGTTTCAGCGATTTTTTTACATCTTAGTTTTATCGTGGTTTTGAATGTATTTCCAAATACACTCATAGAGACAAAACCTAAGGAAGTTGTACCTTTTATCATGTCTTTCGGGATTCAGACAATAACTCTGAAATATATTTGATGCGCAGTGACCTTTATTGAAGACACACGATATCAGAAAAGTGTGAACAAAATTGCCTCTGTCTCCTAAAAAAAAACAGATAATCTGCGATATTAAACACTTTACATTTCTTCAAGTTTTTCCATAAATTTAGTAGATTTATATGACTAAAACTAAATGCAGAGCGGGGACGATCACTTTATATTGACTAAAGAAGATAAATTATTTAGTAAAATATTAAATACTACTAATCAGTTGCTCCAGATTTAATCACATAATGTTCTAAATTTATGTTGAATCTACCCAGCCGCTTTTATTTTTCTCATATAAATTCAATTCTTCAATTGTGGTGCAGCTGGAATTTGCATTTTCTCCTCTCATTGCATTTTTATTTTATAAAAACCTTCTCTTAAAAGTTTCCTAAAAGATAGAGATTTAATTATTTCTACTTAAAAATCAAATATGTGTCCTTTGTATGTATCTGGGTTCGTAGATTAATTTTATTATCACTAAATTCCCCCACAAAACTCATTAAGAAGACATTTTTAAGATATAATAAGTATAAAAGTAAGAATAAACATTTTAAATAATGATATTAATTAAACATATAGTTTATTAAACTCCGATATAAAAGCATAGCTTTAAACGCTAGCGTCGTGAACCTGCTCCATTTCCACAGGGGGCTGGTGGTAGGCCGCCGCCCTGCGTCGTCGCCCCACGTAGGCTCGGGTTACGTCGAACATCATGGCGCCGAGGAACAGGAATATCAGGAGGCCGGTGGCAGAGTAGGAGATAATTCTCCCGATATTCTCATTGGTTTCCACAGTGGCTTCTGGAGGCTTTGTAGAGCGGAGTCTTGAAACTTCCAAGACGTTCTCCGTAGTAGACGTCAAAGGCTTTCCCAGCTTCGAACTTGAGTCCGTACTCTTGTCATCTCCTGGGGCTGAAGTGGTTGGGGCCATCGGTGTCGCTGAAAATAAAAAGCATAAGCATCTTATATTTGAATCATATTTTCCTTCAATTATATAATAAAAAATCAATTGACACTGTATTAATTTTTGTAGATATGTGCGATCATGGATCAAAAGTGATTCAATCCTTGCATTTTTAATATTGAAGAAAGAAATATATTTTATTATATTATTATAAATATATCAATATATATGTGATAACGCTGTTATATCAATTATTAATGTATTAGATATGGTGTATATTTTATGACTTTGTTGAATATAAATTCTCTAGTTATGCATTTTAAAATATTTATCAATTTCAGTAGCATACCCCTAAAATACAATTGTATAGCAGAAAATTAAATTTAATACTTATTTATTATCACATGCAATTTTCTTTAAATATATCTCTATAAATATATTTAATACTGATTAATGAAAGGTTTATAATAAATTAATATTTTGAAGTGAAAATATAGCAAGCTATTACTAAACAATAGTTTCGAAGTCTTATTATGTATAATTATATATATTATATAATTTTGCATGTATATTGAAGGAAATATATTTGAGAAGTAGAAAAAGTTAATGCAAAATGTAGATGAGAAGTTTTTTGTGGTCTCAAAAGGTTTTCTATTTTCAGTAAAAAAAAAACATAAGGCTATAACAAGTTCACGCTGAAACCTTGGCAGTTACGCGTCATATAAACAGAATATGAGAAATTAGAAAACAATAGTGGAAAAATAATATAAGAAATAACCATGATAACATTTGGTGAAACTATTGTAACAATAGTAAAAGGTAGAGAGAAATATAGAAGTATATATTTCAAATTAATTTTTCGAAAATTTTAAAGTTTTTTTATGTTAGGTTTTAAATATAAGGTGAAATTCAAAGGGAAATTTGGAGTTAGTTTGTCTTTAATTTTATTAAGAAGGAATTATAATGATTCAACCGAGGTGGAGAGAGGTTAGTACCAGACGAGTCTTGTCAATAATGAGCCTGGCGATAGTTACAGCCCTTCTATTTGACTATCATACCAATATTTTCGACCTTGGATAAGACATATAGAAATATAAGAATGAAAAATGAAAATTCAGGAACTCAATGTGCGTGTGTAATTCTTATCAAACTGACTATCATAAATGGGGGTGTAAGTATATTATGGGGTTCTGTTAGAATACAAGAGTGTAATCGTCAGAAACCTTTCCGCATATTTGAATTGTGATGTATCTCTACCATAAACAAGATCCAAATAAATAGAAGAATAGCCTGTTCTTTGATATGTGCACATTAACAATTCACAATTATCATTATGTGCTCATTGATAAGCACATTTACACTTTTATGCATTTACCATGATTATAAAATAGTCGGTGGATGAGCGGTATAAACCGTCGATCTCCGACAGCCATGAACCGGGATTGAATCCCGCATTGGACACCTTTTTAATAGAGTCGGTGGCCGGCAGTATCAACCGCCGATTTCCAATGACCATGAACCGGGATCGAATCCCGCATTAAACACCTTTTTTATATATGTGAAGAACCTGTTCATATTATTCATTGTGAAAACATAAGCTAGGTTGCTCTTTTTGAGCGGTACCTAATAAAGTTATTTTGAAACAGGAACAGGGCCATGATTATTTCTTAACAAAACGTTATCAAATAACATATTATTTCATGATATATATGTTTCTATTTTTCTGTTTATAATAAAAAAATTAATTCGAATTGGAATTGCTTATAATTCTTTCTCTGGACTCTGCCGATAGCCGCGAGTGTATTACCTTTAAAGTGAAAAGCAGCCCGACCTGTTGAGTTTGTTGGTGTAAGGGAATATCCCAAGTAAGCTTATTTCGGCGTGATAGAGCTATTTGACCTCATACCCTTTGTCTATTTGTGCCAGTTAACCTCCGATACGAAATGCCGAGTGAATTTTTCTGAATCCGGCTTCAATCCAGTTGCTAGGTCATGATTTTTAATATTGAAGTTTAACCATATTACTAATAAGTGCAATTCTTCGATAATTAACTGGGTTTTTCTATTCACAACTTTTATAGATAGGATATATGCTTGCCTTAGACCATAATAAGATGATCCAACCGGAATTAAGAATGCTTTTGTAAATATCTTTCGAATCAACTGCATCTATGCAGCTATCCTTGTTATTAGCCAAGTGAGAAATATCCGTGATTATTTCATTCATAAATATCTCATAATTTAATTCAAAATTAGCTGGTGTGAAGGAAATAATTGTCTATTTCTTTACTTCTACGCGTTTAGAAGGCATTCATCTAACATAGTGCTGATGCTACTCTGATTTTAATATGTTTCCTTGTATATATTATCTTTCCTCAAAGGAGGCTATGATTTTCCACAAAGTAGCCGCATCTCGAGTATAAATATAGAATTATGGAGGGTATAAAAATAATTCTATACAAATCTAGAACATATCGCACCTTGTCGACGGTGGCAATTTGGCTACCAGAGGTAATCATTTATGCAGCCGCACGGCTCAGACTTCCTGTACTCCGATACGAGGTGCGTGCGGCCTTGCCTCTCTAGCCATTTCCTTGGTTCTTGGAATTGAGAGCAGGCTCGCCCATGTGTCTCAACATGTCTCCTCTTACTCGTATATCTCATGCAAGATATTTTTGCGACTTCATCCGTCTACTCATATAGCAAGTGGATAAGCTTCACAATCAGGTTCGTGCCCAATTTGCTCCTATTTTAACTTGTGAGTAAGGACATGCAGTTGGGCTAAAAGAAGCTGGTTGATCAAATATGAGAATATGCTTCTAATCGACAATGTTGGCAATGTCGACAAGGCGCGTACATATCGTCAAGAAGGCAGCGGCAGACCTAGAGAAACGGTGGATGGAACGTGAGGACCAATACACATTCATAGCGATCTCACAACTTCCCATTAATCAATAATAGCAATTCGGCGTGAAACTGATGCATCAGATTACAAAATATCGGTAATAGGCGGTTAAGAATAAGAGATCTGAACTCACATTCCGCCAACTTCTTTTGACTTTGCTGATCGACAAGTACATTTTCAGCAATGCCGTATTTATTCAATTTTAGATTTAACCGACTAGAGTAGAATATTGTGTGTATGTGACTTCAGTAATTAGACTCGCTTCGAATTGAGCCCTGATAGATAAAGAAGTGTCGTCTGGAGACGTTCAGCACAGCGGTGGGATGTCAATCTGACCACAAAAACATATTGCTGTAGTCTGGGACACCATTTCGTCTGAAAAGTCGCCTCTTTAATTGTCGCCCTCGGTAGTCCTCCAATACGACGACGGTACGTAGACGATATTTTATGCACAGTTGTGTTGCCCTTCATAGAACGGCACGTTTGGTTATATTTTAGTATGGCAATTTCCTCTGCTGTGTTTAATCTTATCCGGCTGCATTGCGTGATCTCTCCCTAATAGAGAGCGTTCAGGGTTTAATACGCAGATTCTTCCAAACAGCTTTAGCTCATATCGATCCAATTCGACAATAGGAAAAATATGGCAAGATATCCCACAGGAGGATATCCTCCAACTCTATTAATCACTGCCAAGTCGAGTAACAATTTGCATGAAAGCCAGAGGAGCGCCAACGCCTTATTGAATAATTTATTATGTTTTTCTTTATCTAATGAATAACGCTTACCATTTTTCTCAAATTCTAATCGTTTTTTTATATAAACGCGTCTATCACATCAACCGAATTTCGTATTGTTTGTTTAACTCCTTTATAGTGCGTCGTCTCTGTCTTTAAGTGTATGTTCTGCTACGATATTAGCAGCTTGCAAAAATATAAATATCCAAATTATGCATTTTCTTTGAAAATTGATACATACCACGGAGAATTTGAAATTTTCTGAGTGTTCAGAGTGTTCTGAGATTCGCAAAATTCTAACTAATTTGCATTTTTGTATTTTCAATTAGTTTGCTGTGCTTCTCCTTTTTGGCGATCCTGCCTTTTCAGAATAAAGAGGTCTTAATAATGATATATCATGTCTGGCAATATTTCATAGATGATTACGCTCGGGTTTTTATATTCAAATAATTTATTGTGCCATGGATAGTGCCCTCTTTGTTTTCCTTCAGCTACCGAGGCTGATGGAATAGAGCGATTGGCAGCGTGTATAATAATACCACTTAGTTTGTTGGTGGCTATAATTATGAATCTGAATCAGGATCCTTAACGCCCAAAATATTAGCCCTTTAAACCCTGAAAAATCAAGGTATGTGTATTTAAGCCGATATGTGCGTGAGAACGCCAAACTATATGAATATACAGTAAAAAAGAGAAATTGTACCGAGATCAGGCTGAAAAATTAGGAAAAAGGCATCTCTCCTTATCGTGCAATCAAAAGTTGCTGATGGCGCTATATGTCGGAAAATAAATATAGACTCATGATTTATTTTTAATTATTCCAGACATGAACAAATAATAATTCTTCATTAATTTAGAAAATCCAACCACCTAAGTATTTCAGACTATATCTAACTGTTGAATAATTTTATTGTTTTTATATTTGGTACAGGCTGAGCCTATGTAGAGTAGTTATTTTTGGTGTCCAGGGCATCTCAACTCTTTTGGAGTTCTTTCGCTTAGAGCTGCACCTCAAAGACCAGTTCAGTTCCAATTAAAAATAAATTTATTAGAGGCGCCGCTCATCATGAACAACCTAGTTCATAAATTTACAATGGTTAATTATTCACAGAGTTTCAGAATATATACATAAACGAATTGTTAAAATATGTATTATGTAAATTAGGTCTCTAGTATCTACAGCATGTTCTTTCCAATAATGTGAAAAAGAGTCGTCTGGATTTTTATTAATGTTTACATATTATTAATATTTAAAAATATATATATTTTGACTTGTTTTGCTTGAATTTATATAGAACTTATCTTAGTCCAAGGTCTTTTTTAAAATTATATTTCGTTCGATAATGTACATAAGTAGGATTCCAATGATGATTTTGAAAAATATGGAAATTCATATCCTCAGTTTTAAGGTATTTTTAATTATCGAATTCATTTTAGATATGAATGAAGGGGGTTGTTAATATTCTCCACCTAACTACCAGAATTAATTGGTCCTTGAGACTTCCTGATATGCGTGAGAGCGCCAAACTCTATAAAAAATATCAGAAAAGTGAAAATTAACTGGGATCAAGTTGATGAATTAAGAAGAAGGAATCTTCTTATATTGAAACTAGAAGTTGATGATTGCCGGCGCCATCTGTTGGAATAAATATCAACAATCGCGAATATTTAATTATTCCATAATTGGCCAACTACCTTTTGTTCCTTAATCAAGAAAATTCAACGGCATTTGAAGATGTTGGCTCTTATCAGTGGGGTGCAGGCTGTGAACGGACAAATTTCCAAATTTCCTTTCAAATTTTGATTATTTAAATTTTATTTATTTTGCCAATATCTCGCGAACCGTTCGCTTTTAGCGATTTTCCTTCGATTTCTCCTTCATGGTTAAACTTTCTTGGTATACTTTTTACGCTCTTTCTGATGGTACCATTTTCATTGAGATTGTTCAACTTTTTTATTTAAAAGCTTCTATTTAGCTTGCCTCCATGTCTGTCTGGATGTCTGTCGCCAAATCTTGTAATCAATTTTTATTAATATACTTATAGGGCACCTAGAAATATGAAATTTGGTACACATGTTCAAACCTGATGACAATGCTAGCTGACCAATTTTCAGACTTCTGGGTTGTCAGGTTGGCCAAGAACGGACAAATTTCCAAATTTCCTTTCAAATTTTGTATATTTAATTTTAATATGCTTCCAGACCATATAGAATAATGAAACTCACAATACTCGCTCAGTCCAATTAATAATTGCAATATAGACAGACATACATTCATTTTTATATATAGAGATTAGCAGTAATTAAACGTAACAGTAAGAAAATGTTGATTTTAATATATGTAAATAGAGTCTCTTAAGAAAGACCACCTAAAAACAAGACTCAACTTGTTTCTCCTGTAGGTGGTCTCTCATTGGAGATTCTAATTGATATTAAAGAATCTCTAATAGACCTTTAATAAGAGACTGCTTCTTGGAGAGACGGGTTAAGCTACGATTTTAGGCATCCTCTCAATGGAAGCTCTACTGTATCTACTTTTTCACACTGTTTGGCTTAATAAATGCCATTTTAACCATTTTGAATGTGTATCAATCCAGTCTATTTTTTGATATTTTATAGGCAAAATGACTTCATTTCAATTCATAGGGAATTTTCAACTTTTTTTTTGTCATCATTCAGCTTACTTTCTATTATATTTTAAGCCATTGTTCCCCCCCCCCCATTATACATATTTAATACCGTATACAGTGTATTACTTTCAAAAATATCATTAATAATTTGAATACAGACACATTGAAAACCTTCTTAATAATGATGAGAATTTTTAATAAAATTTTTATGGATTTGGGAAATAAAACGAAACGAAAAAAGGAAATCTGACAAAAAATAGCTTTATAACTTTTCCCAAAGTTCTAAATGGTCAAATATATATAGCAAGTGGCTATATAAATAAATTTTTCACAAAGATAAAATATAGATTTTAAAATATTTTTTTAAACTTAATTTTAATGCATTGTAAATTCTTCATCTTCAGGATTATTGGTAGTTATGTGGTAAATTTGGTGACATTTGGTTGAGTAGTTTCTAAGTTTATCGATAAACAGACAGACAAATTTTGATTTATATATATATAAAGATAATACAGAGATAATAAATTAGAGTGCTGAAAATATAACAGATTAATTAATATTTATCCTTGTTTTTAAAAAAAAAAAGGGTTTTCAAACTAATAATTAGATAGAAACCTTTCTGGTAGTATATTAAACAATTTCTCAAAGTTAAATTGCGATGAATTGAGTAGTTTGGTCCGGTATAAAGAAGAGGCATATAATCATTTTTTTCTATATGCATGATAATATTTAGAGCAGATTGTTGAATTATAACAGCTAAATTAGAATGTTTATCTTGATTATTTTTAGGCGAAAAGTTATTTCAAAAATTTTATTTGCCAGAAACCTTCCCAGTACTATACTAAATAACTTCCCAAAGTTTCATGGCGTTCCAATGAGTGGTTTGGTCAGGCATAAAGGACAGACACACCACACACACATACATTCATTTTTATATATATAGATGATATGGCTTTGTGTCTTCTACTCGAATGAATGTTTTCTGTTAGGATTTTGTTTCTGCATACTAAAAGTGAACTCGCTTCACCCTGGTCTCTGCTCTTTTGGAATTTTTTCCCTATATAATTTTGTATCTGATTATCAAACATGATACAGCAATATTTTCATTATCATTTTCTGACTAAAAAACAACTATTTTTTCCCAGAACCTGTCAATTTCAATTTTTCTTGGCTAAAAATGCGACAATGCTGGAGGTTGCGAAAGGATTTTTTCAATAAATGTTCAAGACATGGAAGGAATTAGAAATCCAAATATATATATTCAGATTACTTTCTAAAACGTCCTTTGAATTACAAGCAAATAAATGAGAAAAGCCAAAAAATATATTAATTTTATCTGTTATAATTTAGTCATCTTATTCCAATATCATCACGCATATATTTATATTCATTATATATATATATAGGTGTGTGTGTAACAATATACCACCATACATTTCACGACACCTTTTTAAATAGTTCCCCTTTTCCAATTAGTATCTTGTTACACTTTTAACTATTTAATAAATTGTTTTATTATAATTCAAATTTTATAAGTACCAATTATCCCCTAACAATAATCCACTGGGTGTCTCTAACTTTGTAATATAATTCAATAAATTTACGGTTCCCCAAAGCAAAGAGACGCAGTTCTGTTAGTAACGAATTTTGCTTACGTTACTTCCGACCTCCCACGAGGAATTGACCAATCTGCTGCGACAGGCTTGCAGCTATTTAAGGCCAACGTCGTCTCAGTGATAAGGCTTTTTTTTGGACTGGCATATATACGACTAAAAATAGCGTGAATAATTAATTATAAAAAAACACTTAAAAAAAAGCTTTTATTTAAAATGCACTAAAAATAACAAAATAACTATTTCTGGAGTATTGCTTTTTTTTCTGAAGGTACCATTTAACAAATAAAATAATAGACTTAGAAATAAAAGCGGTGGGGGATGATAATCATTTATGCAGCAAATAGGTATAAATTTAATGAAAGGCATAATCTTGCTAATCATTTGCTTCATATAAAATCACAATGATATCAAATTTATTATTATTGTACCCCACCGCTTTTATTTCTAAGTCTATTATTTTATTTGTTAAATGGTACCTTCAGAAAAAAAAAGCAATACTTCAGAAATATTTATTTTGTTATTTTTAGTGCATTTTAAATAAAAGCTTTTTTTAAAAGTGTTTTTTATAATTAATTATTTGTAATTTGGTACTTCAAGCTTCCAAATAAATCAAAGAAGAGGAATCTAAGTCCATAAATTCGTGATATCGTCCAACTTTAGATCATTGAAGCACAGCCTGCACCACGCTGATGAGGACCAATAGATTGAAGTTTCTAGATAATTGGCTCTTATTGATTAATCAAAAAAGGGTATTTGGACAATTCTGGAATAATTCAAAATCAACGAGTAGTAGATATTTATTCCGATAGATGGCGCAAGCCATCAGCAACTTTTATTTGCACGATAAGGAGATGGCTTTTCTGAATTATCAGTTGATCACAGTACAATTTTACTTTTATACTGATTTTTCATATACATCTAAATTAATATGCAAAACTTAAGGAAGTTCAATATTTTAAGCCCAAACCACTTATTGTTTTCTTTAGGAAGACAGAGGCAATTTTGTTCATACTTAGTTATCTCGTGTGTTTTCAATATAAAAGTCACTGTGTATCAAATATCTTTCAGAGTTATTGTCTAAATCTCAATATACAGGCTTAGAGGTACAACTTCCTTAAGGATGAGTAAATACATGCATACTTCTACAAATAAATATATTTATATTTTCCTAACACTTCCGAATATCGATTATGATTTCGGTTTGAGTCAGGGTACCATTTTTATTATGATGTTATATTTTCTATGGAGTATTATGACGAACTCACTCAACTTGCATGATGTGTATCTGGCTTATTTAGTGCCTTTATTCTCATAAAAATTCTCTCATATTGAATTCTAACCTTGATAACTCTATGAAATCTCTATCATATGCATTTATAAAGTTATATTTTCATCCAGAAATATTTTTATCATTCTCAAATATTCTCACGAAAATACATAATGTATTTTATACTCTAATGATTTGAAATATATATTCAGAAAAAAATCGAAATTCAAAAGCATAATGGAAATGTTAAAGTCCTTTTTTCTAGCTTGTTCAAATTTCATTGAGAGAAATTCATATAAAATCGAGTTATTTTTTTAATAATTCTCTATCGAATATATATACATACATATATATAAATGTTCATAATATACATCTAAACACCTGATTTATATATGTAACTAATTATCTAGGTTATATGTAGTTTTATCGTAGTGTACGGAAATATCACTCCACGGAATAAAAAGGAAACTTTAACCTCATATAGTACTCACTGGATGTGCAGAAAGAGATAAAGACGGCAGTCCTGAGCAAAAGAGCAAACATTTTGACTAAAGCCAGAGGATCCAATGACGTCGTCACTGGATGATGTGTCACGTGCCATGAGTTAATCTGTGATTGGTCCCGATTCTTTTTCATCTCTCCTTTTACCTTTACGTCGAATACGCACATTTTATTCAATTCAAACTCATCTGTTCTCTCAGCGACAAATAATGGCCAATATCTCAATATAAGCAATAAAATTCGCAAAGCACGAATGTTTCCTTTACACATAAAACTAACTCCTCTCTCTACTGTCATTTTACTACGATGAAAAATAGTTACACCTTTTGTGGGTGGAATTTTCCTTCCCTCCACCTTGTCTTGAGAAATATATCTTATCGGATAGAGTTGAAATTAGGAATCTTCGTTCTTTGACATGGTTTGAATCAAGTTTCAGAGACAAAGGCTATATCAACATTATACTCATTAGAAGTATATTAGATTAAGTTTCTTTATTGCCCGTATTATATTCCAGCGAATTATACAGAGTTTAATTTTATAAATGTTAGTAACGTTTATTTGAAGCTCAATGTAGCAAGAGCCTTCTTAATTATTTTGGGATAACTCTGATCTTTCAATTGGACTTTTAATGCACTCAAATGCCTAAATTACTGTGAAATATTGACTACTCTTAAATTTATTTTTAATTTCTTAAGGTATTTTCTTGGTGTTAGGTTATTTTTAGTGTATCAGTTTAATTTCATGCAAGGGGTCAACAACGCTAATCTGTTGTATGTATCCTTGACAGTTGGCACATTTAAGAGAGGTTATCCGGTTCTTCTCACACATTGATGTTAACTGGTTTGCACAACATTTTATATGGGATATTGGTCAGCATTCGAATTTAGAGATCGCATAATTTTAATATTTGTGGAATTGTTCAGGACCTTTCAACGTCCTATATTTCTCATTTTAAATTTCATAAAGCAGATCTGAATTAATTTATAATTTGTTTACTTTGTAATAGCTTGATAGGGCCATATAATATTATTTATAATAACTGTGAAAAAAGGTTTCTTGTTTTTTACTTGTGTTCTATTTGTGCAGTGAATACAAATACCTTCATAATGCAATGTAGATGACAAGTGTAATTCATGGGGTGATTTCCATTTGCAAAATTACTATTTTCACAAATTAGCAACTCTCCGGTAAGAGGACATCTCTCCCTAAAGGACACTTTGGCTCTGCAATTAGATGTCCTTTACAGGGAGGTTCTACTGTATTTTTAATTTCATAATTTGTGAAAAATATTTAAATTTCTCCCATACCAAGAAAAAGGTTGAAAGGTATCAAACCGGTTATATCTATCTGACAAGGCGAGTTTATAATTTTTCAGATTTTTTGGTGGTCTTGGAGTTCGGAAATGCACCAATTTCTATATTTCCTTTCATCTTATGATCAATTTTTAAAAATATACTTCCAGAATTTTCAATATTCTTTATAGGCTTGTTCAATGGTATTGACATTGGCAAGTTACAAAATATCAGACCTCTATAAGTGGACGTGATGGTCGGGAATAGATTAGAAAGATTATTTGCATATTTCCTTTCAAATACGAAGAAATAGACGCAGCAGTTTTTGTAGCGTATAATGAGAAGTTGAAATTCAATTTAAATCAAGGGAATATCCTCTAGAGCTATGATTTATTTTTAGAAAATTTCCAAATATTTTCTAAAATTATATTTATTTAAGAATTTTATTAAAAATTCATTTTTAAACATTTAATCATTTTAACAATTTAACTAATGTGATTCTGATGTTTCTTTTTTGAAATTTAGAATACATGATTAAAAATTAATTAGCTAATTTATTAAATAAAATAAATTTTAAATGATTCAATTAAAATGCACTAGAATGGAAAAAAATAAATATTTCATCTATACCGCTGTTCAACAATTTGGAATTCTACGAGTACAAATGAAAGCGACGAAGGACGATCCCCGCGTATTTTGAGTGAGAAGGTAAAATATATAGTGAAATATATATAAAACCTTTTAATCAGCTGTTACATTTTAAATAATATTTAGATCAAAATTAATGATGATAGTTCCCCGACTTTTGTACTCAAATAAATTATAATTGTTCAACGGGGGGCAATAGTAGGCATATTTATGTTCTCCTTTTTAGTGAATTTTATAAAATATATTTAAAACAATATCTATTTTTTCCTTTAAGATTCTCCGCTAGGTGGCCAAGTTGAGCGGTCGTTAAATTCTTCGGCTCCCGATAAGTAAATATTTAAAACTTATTATTTGCTTTTTTTGTGCTTCTACTTGGGTTACGCCTTCTTGTGAGTATCCTGTCGTTGGCCTATAGTTTGTATATTCTCTACGAAGATTATGAAGCTGATTTTATTTATTTCTATAAATAATATCTTCATGTTTGCAAGAGAAGCTGCTGTGACCACTAGATTTGTAAATTTCGCGCTAAATCTTTTGTTTGTTATGAAAATAACTTCAAGGTTATCTCTCTTATTCATGCTGTAAAGGGAACCCGTCGATGTATTATTTTAATGGTACTGCTCATGTCAGGTATTGAACCAAATCCTGGCCCCAAACAGAGACAAGGCAAATAACATTAGATGCAGGCAGAGATAAAGATTTGCATAATCTAATTTTAGCACTTTCAACTAATATAGATGACTTTGGTAAAAAAAATGGAGATTAGACTTGTTTCGTTAGAACAAGGATTGGACAAAATAAATCAGCGCCTACAACACTTCGAGTCATCATTGGAAACGACTTCTAAAGCTGTCTCGCTTAATACAAATAGAATATCAGATCTCGAGAGATGGTTAGAGCTTGGAGAGATGAGTCAGAGAGAAAAGAACCTGATTATTTACGGCCTAGCTGGAGCAGAAAACAAAACCCCTGAAGAATCTCGAGGTTTGATCCAAGATCTGCTTTCAAACACGATGCTAATTTCTGAAGATCTTAGAATAGAACAGTGCCGAAGATTGACAAAAAAAAAGCTAACTCGCCGCCGCTTATTGAGTTGCCTGATTTCAAGCAAAGAATTCTGATTTTTAGGAACGCTTTCAGACTCAGGGCCAAAAAAAATATTCATAAATAAAGATTACCCTCCAACTATATATATTAGAGATCAAAGGATATTGCTAATCAGCAAGCGAAAAGAACTCATTAGTAAGGGAACTGTTTCCAAACTAAGAGATAATAGGCTAATTTTCCGTGGCATAAGCTACTCTGTTTTAAATGGCCGCGTTGTCGGCTCCAACGGGGATGCATTATAGCAAACTTCGGATAGCATTCATACTGTACCACCGTCCAACCTAATTTTTTACAGTTAAAATGTCTTTCTCGTGATGAATTTTTGCGACAACCTAGACAAGAACTATCACATGATTACTCATTTCTAAAAACGAATAAAAGTCGTCAATCTGCGCTTGAAGCTCACCATAAACATTCTAATTATCAAATTAAAATGTTACATCACTAAGCAACAATCCTCATAGAATTATCTCCTGGAATATAGGTAGACTCTATAGAATTATTATTTTCTCGATGAGAGTTCATTCACGGTAATAGATGGCAGATCTATCAGTGATAAATATGGAAACTTTACTTTTATTATTCAACTCAAGGATCCTCAATTATAGATCTTTCTATTGTTTTGCTTGCACTACTTGAGCTGATCGTTGATCTTCTATTGAACGCATGCCTTATATATATTTGGATCATCTACCACTTGTCCCAAAATTTAATGGTCTAAACAATATAAAGGCAAAAGATGATACTAAGTTTCGTTCTGATGGCGAGTATTCCTGGGCATCTGACAAGGCTACATCTTACAAAAGCAGCTTGAGGGATTCAACTAATATTCTATTGAAAAACTCCCCAATTGAGACTGACAGGTCGAAATGCTTACAAGTGAAGTCCAACCGGCAATGTCAAGGGCGGGGATGATGACTAGGAATAGTTCTACATAGATAAGAAAGGTCTCAGAGCTGCTACCAAATAACTCCACAAGACCTAACACGAGAATCCGTGGTAAATCCATGTATAGTAACTTTCTTTGCCTCCAAATTGCCCAAATTAATCTATTAGCTTGATAGACTTTATATAATTTTCCCTGTATATAAATATCATGTTACCATTAAGTTCTATCACTGTTTTTCCTTCATGTATCCTATATTTCTGCTTGAAGAATCTGTATAAGACTAAAAGGTCTTAATAAAGCTTTTGTTGTTGTTGTTGTCTTTTTTTCTTTAAATAAAATAAACTTCGGCCAGTATAAAACTTTTTATTAATAAAAATATTTTTACTGGCCGAAGTATCTTTAATTTTAAGAACTATGAATTCCGGCCAGGCAGCCTCTATCTTTACAATATATTTTTTATTGATTTATTTTCTAGTTTTATTTGCTCAGACATTTGCCAGTCAAACACGTTTTGATGTGCTGTATGCCTGCATTTTACTTTATCTTTCCTGTTATAAAAAAAAATATTTCCCCAACAATAATCTCCAATGAATATTTCAATCACATGGTGCTCTTTGCCGACATACGCGTTATTAAATAATTTTAATTAATTTATCTATAATTTTTACTCTTATTGTCGGCATGATTGAGAGACATTTCGGAAATTAGATTCTCTAATTTTATATTCAGTTTTCAGTTTCATTGGAAAACCCTCCGTATGCTCCATATTCACTAAACATTCTTCGTGGACTCAATTTTCAATTATCTTAGTTGCTTGTCTTCCGAAAAATAAGCGCGTATTCTATTTCTCTCTCATAATAGGTAATCAGATCTCTATTGCTGTTGAGGTTTTATATAGGAACATTGCGATTCAGTGTTATCCAGGAACGTTCTCAATTTATTTGTTCGTTCTTTACTTCCCACTCTGATTATCAACGTCTGGAGAACTGCTTTATCAGTACACACTAGATTTGTGATCTCATTAAGTTCGTCAAGGCATCTGAACTATCTTTGTTGAGAAGAGAGAGAACCACTAGGTTGTGTAATATAAGCTAATGTTCAGAACTACTAATAACCTAATGATGCTCTTTTGAAAACACTAGTAAGATGATGTCTCTTATCAATGATTTGACATTTCATTCTTTCTCCACAATAATCCGGACATAGTACGGATTCAGACGCGACACAATTTCCTCTCCCTAAAAAAATATTTTATCTTAATCCGACATATTATAACACTATCAAATCTCGTTTCCTGTATTCAGGAAATATAGGCAAGATATATATTCAATTACTCATCCAGAGAAGGTAGGAATATCTTCCTTACTCTCTGCCTTATTGGAACTAAACCTTTGTTATCCCATTTGCTAGACGAGCAGGATATTCTTCGGAAGGCTTGATTCCACTAGGAGGAATAGTAGTGTGGCTGGTTCCGCATTAATAAGCTTATAATGCTTCTGTAGTCTTGAGAGGAAAAGCTACCTCACCGTGAACCTCCATTAGAGTATACTTTTTCATTGAATTCTAAGACGACTTTGTACATACGCTCCAGTTTTTCAAATATTATGACAAATTATTGAATTTCAAAGTTTCTGAGAGCATCTGTCTTCACGCTATCTGCTTTAATTTAGAACACAATTAGGGCAATTATATGACAATCCCTCGTTGAATGCCTACAACTTGACCTAAGTTAATCGAAATAGAATTCTATTTTCAGATCCATGTTCGCGCTGGAATGTTTAATTGTTCTTTCTGCGTCCGAAATAACATTTCTAGTGATCATATAACTTTTGTCTTATATTCCAGAGCCTTTTCAACCTGTTTTCATCTGATAATCTGGAATAGCGGCGTCGTAAAAACATCTATTATCCGCTGATTAAAATCATCCACCACTAATATGGCATTATTAATTGAATCCATCTGTCCTTGAATCGCAGCCGAATCTGGGTTCGACTTCGTCAACCTGTGTTCTATTCGACTCGATATACTTATGGTTTGGTGTCTCGGCTGCTTACTTTGAGACTTCACCCATGAGGCATATGACGCTGCTTTAGAGCGGGAAAAGGTAGGAGTTAAATCATAGATTGTGACACCTGAGTGCGCTAGTTTACGGAGACGGTAAATATATGAAAATTATTTTTAGCGTCTCTTTATATTGGTGATCTCATGAAAGTCCGTCCTTGGTTGACAAGAGCCAAACGCGCGAACTAAACCAAATCTCAACGAAAGGTTATGTTTAGATTGATGTATATACATCACTGAAAAACAATGATCCACTTATTTCGTCTCCACGATGGCTATATGCGATATCGATTCATGGAATTGTTTTATGAAGAGGTGTTAAAGATCCACAGTTGTATTATATTATGACCATCCTTATTAAGCCACTAGTTGCGTTTGGCTAATGGATTGCTATTGCTCTTACTATAAGTGAGCCCCATGTTTATACACATATGAGCTGTTCGACCTCACATATGACCATTTAGTTACTTGTACTAACTCTTAGAGTTGTGAAAATTAGAAGGCATTAAAGCAATTATTATTCTAAAATAATTTTAAGTAACTGCCCAATACAGGATTGAAACCCGAGTCCTGGTAGCAGACATTTCATAGCACCAGCCCTCCAGTTTAACCATGGGTTTAAAATCCACTTTTAGCACACACCCATTTATGTGTAAAGTCCTGGAATCCCAGCAAGTGTCTACGGGCTGTCTGGTTTCAGCCATCGATCCTGCGCTGTCGAATTCAAGATTCCTGGAAGTTCTTCTGCGAATTTATCTCTAACTCGCGCGGCTAACTTTTGGAGTGAAAGAGATTAGAACCTTTTGCATGAGGGGTAGACCAACATTATCTATATTTTTATTGGATAATTTAAGAAAAGTGTTAATGTTTGTTATAGAGCCCTTTTTTTAGAACTACCTTTTTTTTTAATTAAAAGTGTTTATTTTAAAGTATTTTCAATTAAGCCTAAATTATATAATATTTTTGATATATTATAAACAATAATATTATATTGAATATCAATGACCCCTAAAATGTGTGCAGTTGTGTATAAAATGCCTATTGTATTCATAAAAAAATATTCTTGGTATATGAATAAGTTTATATTTTTAAATTAAAAAAATAGCAAAATACAGAGGGTGTTCACACTTATAGGGGAAACAAGATTTATTATAAAATATTAAAAATTAACACCATATTTGCAATTTTTCAAATGTTCTATTTGAAAGCCTTTTTATTTATTTACAGAACGGCACCTGCTTTTCCACGATAGCAGACACTTTCTGATCATGTTCATACTCAAAAGATCCCATTGAAAGTAAGCCCCAATATTTCATTCAACTCTACAATTTCCTTTCCTACACCCCATTCAACATTTACGACTTCGCCTCAAAAAATAGTGCAAGATTTCGTCTGCATATGGCTGTACGTCCATGCTTCTTGGCGCATGCGCGGCAATTAACCTGCCAGTCGACATCCACGAACTGCTCCTTTGGACGCCGGCATCTCTAAGGTTAGTTTTGTTCTGAATTAATTTATTTATATTTGTGGAACCTAATGGGACCATTTAATATACTCACGGAACATGTTTATAGAACGCTAGGAGGAAAAATATTTAATTAAAAAAAAATCGCTTTTTTAATTGTGTGATTCCTATTCCTTTATTTAGACTTTATCTGTTTGGAGTATCAGATTTTATGGAGAAATTGCTTTCATGCTCATGCACATATGTCTCAGTTTTCGCACGTATAAATCTTGGATACATATATTTTTAAAAAAAGGCCTACATTGTTTACATTTTGAAACCCTTTTGTCTCTTGGTATTTCGAAACATATATGAGAGTTATAATGATCATTTTTACCTTAGTCAATAATATTGACATATATATGTAAATATTGTGGTTTTGTAAGTTTTTTTTTATATTCTCTCTCTTTTTATATAGAAAGTAAAATGAAGTTATTATAACCTGTTATATATATATATTTGTAACCCAGGTTCCTGGAGCTCAGAACGCCAACTACTCCGGGTTATATATATGGTTCAGAAAATATATATTTCACATTTGTCTATCTCTTAGCTTCAATTTCAATCTGGGAATTTATATATTTATTGGCCATAGTATGCCTCTATTTCCCGGTGTAAACTATTTTATGTAATTCTATTGCCCTAAAAGCTCTTATTTATAGTTTTCCTAAATTAAATTTCTAAGATTCCACCCTTAAGTGTAGCATATATAAGCAGAATGATCCAATACAGTATTGGATCTCTAAAGAAGCGGTCTGGTAGATTAAAAAAAAAAAAAATTGGCGAAACCTCTGGGAGGGTTCACCACTGATGAGCCAAACCCTTCCAATATTTCTTTCATCGCAGTTAGGACAGTATATGTTTGATTTATTTGTGAAGAGAAACATTCGCGTCTTAATGTTTTAATTTGTTATAAACTTTTCGTTGATTGGAACCAACTGGATTGTATTTTGTGGACCATTTGTGTACGGAAGTCACTTCATAGAGGAATCTAAGTTGCAAGAGTCCGTGTAAATTTGGCAATGAGAGAGAGCTTATTTGTTTGAATTTTTTTTTTCAAGGAAGTGTAAAATCTTTGATGTCGCAGGCCGTCTGGATTTTTTACGGAAACAGAGGCAATTTTGTTCACACTTAGTTATCTCGTGTGTCTTCAATAGAGATCACTGTGTATCAAATATCTTTCAGAGTTACTGTATGAATCCCGATATACATGCTGAAAGATACAACTTCCTTAAGTTTTGTCCATGATAATTTATATTTCTGATTTGTCATTGTTGCCCAAAATCGCCATAACACTTTACACTATCACTAAAAGGTAGGTGGGAGGAGTGCCTAGCTCATGCCAAGCAGTGTGCCAAGTTTTAATATGCCAGATCTTTACAACTCTTGTATTGATTACTTTGTCATTATAATGAATAGTTTTTTTCAATAAAATATATAGATATTAAAAAATATGTATTTATAAATAAAATATTATTACAATAGTATTTAGTCATTGAGAAAGAGATAGAGATTTTTAACACAATATCAATTATAATACGTATATATAATTTATAAGAAATTCTATTGAAGTGTTTTGGTAACTTTTTACCCGACCGCCGTTCCGGGACGGTCATTCTTCTAGAATATTGCGCGAGTGTCTGATGAGGCTGCTGGAGCATGCCAATCAATCGCGGCCTGTCGTTGGTGAGCGCGCCCACGCGGCCTCATCCTGGAATCCACCCTGTATCGCCTCCACGGCTACGTTCCACCTGTGGCTACTATCATCTTCTTCAGGTGCGGCTGGGGCCCTTCGTGTGGGGAACGAGCAGAGTCTTGTAGTTATACTGTTGCCTACTATCTCCGAGGGTACCATCGGACTACTTGGTATCGCCTGCGTGTAGGGGGTGCAGGCCACCAAACGGTACTCTTCGCTGGTCAGTAGACCCACGTGGATGAAACCACCTGCTCCTGATATCTGCTCTCTCTCCGAGAAGAAAGAGGAGACTACTGATCCTCTGGAAAGCCAGCTAAGCGTCCTTATGGGTTCCTCACCCCGCCAGTCTGAGGCCATAGCGTCTTCAAGGTAACAATAGGTTCTTTCGGCCGCCAGACCTGCTGGCTCCTGAGCGCTGACTACAAGTTATCTTGAGAGGATTTTTTCTTTCCCTAGCCTACTCGAGGCGTATAGCTTTCTTGGAGGTCTTCTACCAGCAATTAGTGAAGGAAAAGGCCAGATTTAGTTATAAGGCGAAGATCGAAGCGAAAACCATCGTCCTGCGAGGATGGATAATTTCCATTACCCACCACACCAGCCACAGCCACATAAAGAGCAGGGCATTGGATCAAGCACGGCTTCAAGCGCATCTTGTCGTAGAGCTAGCTGCTCGGCGTACCCTCACCATTTATGTTCCCTCGCTCCATCCCCTGGTCGGTCCGGACTGCGCTAGCAACTGAATTTCGGGGCACGACATATATAGCGCCTTACGAATAGTCCTCCACCCCCTATTCATCCTGGCCATCCTACCTCAAGGCGTTAAAACAGTGATGCCTGAGTGTCCAGCGATTGTATTTGACCCAAAATTATTGGGGTCGCCGAGCCATGTGACCTTTGTTCCGGGAGGTGTTCGCCTTCTACGAGGTGCCCCTGGATATACGAGCATGGCTTTTCGTCGTCGACCTCCATCCCTATGCAAAATGTACACAATTGCTACGAAGGCTACCATCTACATGTACTACTGACATGTACCACTTGGACTTGAGTTAGACAATGCTATCT
Source organism: Cordylochernes scorpioides (assembly GCA_030710605.1). Classification (NCBI taxonomy): domain Eukaryota; kingdom Metazoa; phylum Arthropoda; class Arachnida; order Pseudoscorpiones; family Chernetidae; genus Cordylochernes; species Cordylochernes scorpioides. The sequence goes on along the minus strand of CP092886.1, from coordinate 108,590,724 downwards.
ACCTTATCGAATTTCCCACTCTAGGAAAAACTCTGGCGCTCCATCGATAGCGAATTCTTTCTCGTGGTGGAAGTCGGCAATGAAGACTATGTAGGTATATATTATATATGTGAATATTTATATCAAATAATAAATGTGTCGTTTTTGTAAATAATGCTATTTAATATAACGCCTACCGTGTATGCGCTGTTTCATTCTGCTCATCTGGCCTCTGCCCGAGACCGCTGTTTTGCTTTTGGGTCCGGCTACCTGTCACAGGTCTCTAGGTGCTGCTCTGCTGTCAGACCTAGTATCCGAGGTATTTATCAACTTACAGCGGCTTCAGGACCACCATAGTTAGATCTTTGGGTTTGAACTTGAAGACTATGACATCAAACATTACATTCTTTGATAATCCAATAATTCAAAGGTTCTAGCTTACTCTAGAAATTAGAGACATCATCAGGATACCGTAATTACTTAGAACACATACACACAAGGCTTTTAAATGTTAGAATAAAAAACACTTTCTCAAAAGTACATAATTCTATTCTTTTTTAGTGTCGTTATTTTATTTTTGATTTTATTTTTGGCACGTTTATAATTAAGTGCATAGTCCCCCCCCCCTTATAAATGAAACTAATGACTTTGTTTTGGGTCAATAAAGTGTTTTGAATTTCAAATATTCTCATTCAGCCAGAAATAGAGACGATTGAGCTCTCTAAACAGTATGAGATATTGGCTGGAGAGAATATAGGACTCGCCGAATGATGTTTAATTACCATCGTATTTTATAGGAAGTACGTAGAGAAACGACGTAAATATATTAGACGAGGAATCGCTCGAATTCCGAAATAAATGAAAGACATGCAAATTTAGCTTTATAAAAAGTCGACGATGTAAATCAATATCTTCGATAAGAAGTAAAATTTAATTGTGAAAATCAGTTAGAAGCCACAGAACAGGACAAGAACACCGCACCTTTCCTCCCAGTAACCCATCACAAACCTGAGTCAGACCCTGAAAGCCAGACTGCAAAATCTCGAGGTCTGACACAAGATCTCTTTGGCCAGCTGGACATCCACGAAAAGCGATTCCATGAACTTAGTTAAAGCATCAGACGGCAGCAGACACGGGAGAAGGCCAAAAACAGCATCTATCCAATGCTGCTCTGTGAGTGGTGCGTGGAACCTTTCCCGTGCTCTATATGAAGGCATTGGAGGAGAAGCAGGAGGAGGGATCCGTCTTCCAGTCTTAAGAGCGCTCGGCCGAGGATATGCTCACTATAGGCGATACGATTCTCAGAGCTTTCACTTATAGGAAGTAGGCTGAAGGAATATCATCGGAAACCTGCCCATCGTGGCGAGAAAGTAATAGTTACAACTCTGTGATAATAATGCCACTTTGTTTCCCTGTCCTTCGAGGGTATGTCTTGCGTGACTACTCCTTAATCACAAGCAACACGGTGACGCCATCTTCATGAAGGAAGGAATAAATCCTCCCCAGATCCTTAGCGAATTGAATTTTAAGTCCAAGTATAAGTCTAAAGACATAGGCGAACAAGTTGCCCCAGGAGAGACATGGATGAACGCCCAGCTCCATAATCCAGCAACCGGCAAGGTCCGGCGCAGCTATTTCCAACTACGCCTTCTCCAAAGACTGCCAATAATCTCTCAGTGGCTCTACGACATTTAAACTCTAGAGACGCCTTCCGGGGATATTTCCTCTACCGTACAGGAATCTTCAGTCCAACTAACGCCTGCCATCTCCGCCGAGACAATAGAGGCTATTGATCCTCCAATCCGCATAAAGTAGAGTCAGCCTTGAAAATAAATTTCTCATTCTGGTTAACCAGTTTGGTCTCCTATGCTCAGAAAGAGAAACATATTCAGGATATTGAGGGGGTAGACTAGTCCGCAGACTTTCCTGGTTTGTAATCTGTAATCCACCAGAAGATGGGCTTCGCTCCGACGATCTGTTCGAAGACAGCGAAGATTTAGGATTTAGATGATATAGTGCTGGCCATCATCTCCCGTCGTCAAATGAATAAATACTTCCTGGCTTCAAGAATGAAAATAGATTTAATTTGAAAATCTCATCTTCATAACCATCCGAGAAAACTTATTGTACCCTCTATAAGCGGCTCACCTCTATCTGTGTTGAGTTAAATAAAATCACGTTATGAGCTTACGTATAACGTACTTCAATTTGCGCAGCATTGCAGTTCGCAAATGAGGTGTAAAGTCGTGATGCTTCTTAAAACGCACGCAGTTGGCTTTTAACTCTTGAAAATTAATGTTCTGGCTCTGAAATAATTCCGAGATCTTTGTTTCGGCAGCAGCGCTGTCTTCGCTCCAGCGCCGACTCCCAGGAAATTCGGCCTCGCCTCTATCATGGGACGGGAGTCATGTTCATTTGGCTCCCTTTCTTATGGCCATGCAAGTTCGCTATTACTAGAATCAACATCTGGGATCTCGAAAACCTCGTAATTAACTGTCATCTGTCCCATACTCTTGAAGAACAGCATCTCGAACTAGAAGTCGTCACATAAGAAATTAGGAAATATTAGTAGGTTTCCGGTTACTTAAACATCTCCGAGGAGTATCAGAGCGGCATTTGGTCTGGAGCCGTGGAAGCCTTCGCAGAGTTTCTGGACCGGACCGTCCTCGTCGTTATCGCTACCATTTCCAATGCCAGGTATCTGCATACCAGGGTTTCCAGTTAAGGAAGCCGGATAGACGCTGCATATCTGAATCGAATCCTAATATCTTCAAGGCTTTCTGTACCCTCAAATATCATTTTCTGAACCATCGTGTCCTTCTTATCCAAGTAGGAGATGCCCTTCACCATATGCGCAATCAGGCTTCGCGTTTCTTTGCTTAGCGCCATTCGTCGTGCGAGTAGAGGTTTTTTTCGTGAATTATCGCTTAATATCGGAGAAATTACCTATAAAAATGTATATAAAGAAAAGGAAATTGAAGAGGTATCTAGTTGAGACAGTAAATGATTCTCTCTTATATTTGCATTTCTCGCGTGAAAAGAGAAAGGAGAAAGATTACATCGCTAGAACCTGCCAGTTCCTGTGCTCCAGGTTCAAGGCCGTTACGATGGAAGCCGACTAACATTCACTTCCAGTGATTGTTAGTGACTTGCCCATCCGAAAACATCGTTTGGAACCGAAGGCCCTTTTGACTTTCAAAGAGGATCGCGTCGAAGTTTCTTGATAAATTATTCTCGAGTTTATTCAACTACAGTAATATAGATACTACAGAATCGTTATTCTGTGTATTCCACGTCGCCATCTGCTAGCCATCGTGCCGGAATGATAGACGGACAGATGTCCTTCCTAAATTATTGTATGTGCGTTTAACGAGGGGGACCAAACTTTCAAGAATAAGCCTCAATTGTCAATCTTCTTCTCGACCTATATTCGGCCTTCAGCTACATAGACCCATAGTTCCTGGCATCCCTGCTGTCATCAATCTGTCTGCTATCGCTCTTCTTGGAATGGCTTCATGTGCTGTACGCAGAGACCGATACGATCATCGAGGTTAATGGAAATTTTACTCGTCCTTTAAGAATGCGATGAAGGCTTAGGCCTTGGTTGTATGGTCGTATCTTAAGAAAAACCCAGACCCTGTAGGTAGGGTGTGGTACCTAGTGGATTCAAGTGAATAAATATCACAGATAATCTGCTAAATGGTCATCTAAAATGGCCTTTCAATTGAATTCCAACCTGCCTTTCGATATATGGAAAATATTTCAGTGGTTGATAGACTAAAAGACAAAAGAAAAGACGCACCGGAAATATATTTATATACGTTTCACTATACATGGGCTCTACCATATTTTCGAAGCCATTTTCAAACCACCTTTAAACCTAACAATGCACCACCTCACATAGCCTATCTTGAATGACTTGTTCTTTTAGTGTTACTAGGCGGTAAGGTCGTTGCTTGATGGGTAGATGGTCTCCAGTGTCTATTCGGTGTTTGACAGATTGGTCTTTGAACACCTTTACTTTTTTAAATATCGAATACTTCTAAATTTGAAATGTCTGCAACTTCTGTTTGTTAAGAATATTTTGTTCCTGTTTCAACTTGGTCACCCTCAACTAAAGCACAAAGCTGGCTATCATCGATGACAATACTATTGGCTACCTGCATACCATGTGGAATTATCTTTGGATAAGAACTTCAATTCGCCACCCACATTTTACCTCTTTTACTGGCCCTACCATTGCCTCATCTTAAACACCTTTTTGAAGAAAATTCGTCCAATTTCATAGCTCCTCTTGAAGGTTGTTACCAATCGAATGTGAGCACCCTAGCCTGAAGCCTGGTATACAGGCTGGCTTTTTAATTGCCTTTGTTGGGCTTATTCTTTATTACTACTTTTACGTTAAGTACTGGAGTGATAAACGAAATGCATTCTTTAAATGCATTTTAAAAGGGAGAATTTCCCTTTGGTACATAAATACCAACCTCCCGCAACTTTATTTTGTATTATAGCTTGAAATTCGCCCCTGCCACTTCTAATTCTTCATTTAGTAAATCCGAGTCTTTCTCACTTGGCGTTTTGATAACCACAGTAGTCTTTCTAGTGTTTATTATCCTGTTAACCTTGATTTTATACTCTTTCTTCATCCCTTAAACTTATTTAAAATTATATGGTGCACATTAGTAGGATGTTCGGCATTGATTGGCAGGGCAATCATGATATCTTTGTTGGTGTTTTATTAATTGTTGATAATTTCTTAAGTAGATTGGCCTCGTATAACGTCTGATAAGATGAGTGTCTGGAATTCATATTGTAAATTCGCTTTAACTACCTAGCTCAAATGCTATGAGCTGCGGTATAGCGATGATTCACTTGAATGAGTTCTGTAAACTTGAATAATGGAACTCTACGTAATTGAACAAAGAATTTCGATTTAATGATTCTAGAATAATTTTACAGAAAATATAATAAAAGTTACATGAATTAATTTGATTAGCCTAACATGACTTGATGGCTCGATTTAATGAGAATATATACAGATTAAAATAAAACAATAAATAATTAATTATGTAAAACAATGAATTATATAAATTAACAATAAAGAATAGAATAACATATCAATGAATAATATTTAACAACGATTTCTACAATAATTAACAATTAATAACAAATAAGAATAAAACATACATTTTTAACCAAACATACTCCCCCCCCCGTTGGACAGCCAAGTCCAACTAGAATAAAATTTATTCCTTGAATGGCAGAGGAGCTATCTTGGTGATGGGACGCTTGAAGACATTCTTTGGAGTTTTATGGTCTACGACTCGCACGTGTCCGTCTGGTCCTTTATAGGTCTTGATGATTCGTGCCAGAGGCCAATGATGAGGAGGTGTGGAGTCTTGGTCATGAGTACAAGCTGTCCAGATTGTAGATCTTGATGAGTCTTATGTCACTTTGGACGTGCTTGTAACAGATTAAGATAGCCTTTGGATAATTTTTCCTAAAAACTCTTCTTTATTGATTAAATGCATTTCCAACGGGAAATGCGGCATAAATTATCCACAACTTCATATGTAATAGCTAGAAGAGGGGAATCAATCAAAAAATGTGAAGGAGTCAGTGCTTCATAAGAATCAAAGTTGGAATCAAGGGGGAGAAGTGGTCTCGAATTCAAAATTGCTTCTATCTGAGTAAGCAACGTGTAAAATTCTTCAAAGTTAAGAATGGCCGACTTCGTTACTTTGATTAAATTACTTTTAACAGATTTAATACCTGTCTCCCAAATCCACCAAAATGGGGAGCGGAGGAAGGAATAAAATGCCACCTAATCCCTCTTTGAGCACAGAAATTTTGAATATTTAACTCCCTGTAAAAATCCAACAAAACTCTATTTGCCAATTTGAAATTTGTAGCATTATCACTGAAAAAATCTGAAGTCAAGCCGCGTCTCGAGGTAAATCTCCTAAGAGTAGCTATAAATGCTTCTGCAGTGAGATCAGAAACCACCTCAAGATGTATTGCCTTGGTGGTGAAACAAACGAATAAAACAAAATAAGTTTTAAACAGTATTTTTGATCTTTTTAACATTGGCTTAGTAATGATAGGGCCCGCCAAATCTACTCCGACTTGTTGGAAAGGCCGGGATGGCACCACCCTTTCAAGTGGCAATTCACCCATAATTTGAGTTACGACCTTGGATCGATGCTTAAAACAGGTAATACACTGATTCAGAACTCTCTTCACTGCAGCTGAGAAACCATAGATAATGTTGTTTGTAGACCCGAATGTAGAGATTGCTTATGATAATGTTCGATAATTAAATCTGTACAATGATGTCTTTTTGGTAGAATTATTGGATGTTTTTGATTATAGTCGAGATTTAAATGTTGAAGTCTTCCTCCAACTCTAAGAATTCCATCAGCATCAAGGAAAGGATTTAGAAACCTGAGATTGCTTTTCCCCGACACAGAGCCCTTATTTCGAAGTCATCCAATATCTTGAGTAAATTCTTGATTTTGAATTAATATGATGATTTTAACCGTTGCATTATGAATTTCTGAGGCTGATAGGAATCGATTTAACGATTTATTAGTTGATTTACAATTTGAAATGAATCTCAAACAAAATGCCATTATATCAATTGTTTTTATCCAAGATGAGTATTTCAGAAGTAAATCGGGCATAGGTACCACTATAGATTGTCGACCTCTCCTCAATCAATGTTTCCGGAGAGAGTTCATCTGAGGGAGCTAAATCAATGTAAGAATTAACCGATGGGTCCTGCAACCAATGTGGTCCCAGCCACCACAACTGGTTATCAACCAATTGTGCAGGAGTTAGTCCTCTTGTTGAAACCCTATTAGCAACAAAAGTCTTCCATCTTTTAGATTCTGATTTTATCCAATTAATAGCAATGGTGGAGTCGCGCCACAAGAAAATTTGATCAAAATGCAAACTCAATGACTTCTTCACCGCAACAAATAAATTTGCTAACAGCAAAGCTGAAGACAGTTCTAAGCGGGGCAAAGATAAGACCTTGATTGGAGCAACCTTTGTTTTAGATGCAATTAAAGATATATTAACTGATACATCATGCTTACAAGATTTTACATATATAATAGCTGCATAGGCCTTTTCCGAAGAATCACAAAATCCATGTAATTCTAGAGTGAGAATAGAATTTCGGCAAGGAATGTACCTCGGGATTGAAATGTTGTTCAATTGATTAATATCTTCCTCAATGCCTGTCCATTGCCATTTAATACACTCAGGTAATCTCTCATCCCGGTTGCATCCCTTGGCCCAGAGGTTTGGCAGCATTATTTTAAAAATGATAACCAAAGGAGCCATCCAGCCCAAAGGATCATAGATTTTCGCAATCAATGATAAAAGCGTCCGTTTAGAATATACCTGAATATCAGAGGGCTTCACTCTGATGGTAAATGAGTCTAAGCTCGGAGAGATCCCACAAAATCCCCAATAATTCAACTGACGGGAGATCCTTGAAATCAAAGGAATGATTAATGCCCTTTTGATCTTTAGGTAGGAAATCAAGTATTTTTGGACTGTTAGAAACCCATTTCCTAATGGGAAAACCTCCTTCATCTAACAAATCAATTATCTGTCGAATCAAAACTTGTGCCTCTTCCACAGTATCTGGTCATCGACATAAAAATCTCTCTTCACAATTTCCGAAGCAACAGGATAATTCATCGCTTCGTCATCCGCCAACTGATGCAACGTTCGAATGGCCAAATATGGAGCGCATGCTGCTATATAAGTGATTGTTGTTAACTTATATCTTGAATAGAATCTGATGGTGAATCACGCCACAAGACTCTCTGATAGTCACTATCATCAGGATGAATCAATATTTGCCTGTACATCTTCTCAATATCTGCAGATAGTGCAACAAAAAAAGGTCCGAAACCTCAATAGAAGGTCAAATATGTCTGTTTGTAATTTAGGACCTATATGTAAGGCTTTATTCAAAGAGGGACTATCATCAGAGCAAGCTGAGGCATCAAGGACTACTCTGAGATTAGTGGTAGTACTCTCCTCTTTTAGCACACAATGATGTGGCATATAATAGTCCTAGGACGGGGATTTAGGAATATCTACAGCTGAGATAATTTGCATATGATATAGCGATGAATATTCCTTCATAAAAAGTTTATACCGACTATAAAGTTGCTCACTCTTCAATAACTTATTTTCAAGAGAAAGAAATCTCCTAAAATCAACTCTTTTCGAATTTCCGAAATTCGGATTAACCCTAAAGGGTAATCTTACTTGATACCTCCCAGTTGTAGACCTTAAAACATTAGTTTTAAAGTATTGTTCATAATTCATTTCTTCTTTGGTTAGGATAGGTTGGGTACATGGCGGAATAGAGTCCAACTCCCAGAACTTTCTGAGCTGATTATCTATAGAGGTAGCACAGAATGTCAGAACACTATGATGCAATGAACCATCTGATTGTTGAGCCATGATTTTGCCTGAGAGAAGCCCACCCAACTTCGAATTACATGCTGTTGGACCCCTCTCGTTTTGAAACCTAACTTGTCCTGTATACAAACTTGGGGCAATATCAGCTCCAATGATTATATCAATGGGAGCGGGCTTGTCAAAGGTTGGATCCGCCACCCTGAAGCCAACCAGGTGAGGCCACCGACTCCCCTCCATTACAAAGTTTGGCAGATTACATGTGATTTAATTTAAGATTAAGGCCTTAGCGGTGAATAACATGTTTGAATAGTGAGGAGAGAAAGTGATATCCACCTCTCCTAACGGCTTTTCCGAGCAGTTATCTCCGATGCCATACATAGAGGCATCCGAATAAATCACAGGAAGATTCAACGTTTTTCTTAGTGAATCAGTTATCAAAGTCCTTTGAGATCCAGTATCGATTAAAGCTCTGGCCATACCAGAATTACCGTATAGATCATTCACCCTTATTAAAGCTGTTGATAGCAAGATCTGACTAGAAGAACTAGAATGATTAATTGAATGTGTCTGAATCACCGAATTAAGACGAGCCGAAAAATTTACATTAGATCTCACTGATGAATCAACTCTGTTGGCATTACTAGACTCTACTGCATGTATAGCCCCAGGCAGTGAATTCGAGTCATGTGATTCAGAAGTAAATGCGTGAAGCAAGGTATAATGCCTCAGTTTACATATTCCGCAAACTGCAGTCAACTTACACGCAAATACCAAGTGGTTTGATCTAAGACAATTGTAACATAACCCGTTATCCCTTACAAACCTTCATCTCTCTTGCAGTGACTTATTCTGGAATAACTGACATTTTGATAACAAATGTGAATTTTTGCATAACATGCAGGGAGTGCAAGCTGCATTTGAATTTGGACGGGATACAGATGTAGTATAAGAATAAACCTTCTTATTCGGTTTAGGTGAGGTCCTTGAGGTTTCCCTTAATCTTAGATTTGCAAGACTTCGTGCAAACCTTTCTAAGAATGTTATCAACTCATCATAAGAGGGATAACCCTGCACATTAATGTGCAACTCCCAGTCCTTTTTTAGTGAATTATCAAGTTTTGACTGAATAATATATATTAGTTTTAAATCTACAAGAGTGTTTCTTTCCAAACCCAATGTACTAAGATTTTGAAAACCTTCATTGCAGATATCCAAAAACTCATAAAGAGCCTTATCAGATTCGCCTTTATTAATTTAAGGTTAAAACATTTCTGAATTTGCCTAAAAGCCAATTCCATTTTATTATCATACCTATGTATCAATGTTTGCCAAGCTATGGGTTAATTTTCATCTGAGATGCTGAATGCCCTAATTAATCTCGCAGCGTCTCCCCTAAGGGTAAAAACAAGATATTGTAGTTTCTGAGAATTTGCAAGTGCCCTATTTTGGTCTATTACTTTTATAAATATTTATTTAAATCCTAACCATTCCGAATAATTACCACTAAAAATTAGCAACTGAAATTTAGGGAGTTTTATCGAAAATTCTGAAGAAGTCGATTTATCCTGTTTGATACCATCTATTAATCTATTAATGCTGACCAGCATACCATCAATTATCTTTCCTGCATTATAAGTTATTTTGAATTTATCCAAAATATCCTAGCTTTTATATTTTACTAATTTAAAGACCTGACTATCGAAATTCAACTTTAAAGTATGTAAATTTTCTTTCTTCTGATTCAATACATGCAAATCACCGGTCAACAATTGAGATTCTACGTCTTCTTTTAAAAAATCTATTTTAACCAAATACTGTTCAAAAATAACAATTTCTGCCTCCATATTAAAAAAATAATACTATTACAAAAATTTAATAAAATAATAATAACAAAGTAATACTACCACAAAATAAACAGACAGAAATTGTATGGATCCAAACCTTAAGACTTTCAAAATGAAGAAACTGTGTAGATGGCGGTTGGGTTGACTCAGAAGGGATGGGTTGATTTGGCTTTTGGAGGAAATATCGGGAATTGATTTCGATGTAGCCGCTGGCTTACTTCAGGTGCACTTGTCGATTCCTATGTAGCCTTATAGATTTCTTTTTGAATCGTAGCTTCCTCGCAGAGTTGTAGCCTCTCTGTCGAGCCGTGGATTCTCTGCAGAGCCGTAGATTCCTTGACTTGAATAGTTCCTTGTCGCGTTGTAGAGTTCCTCACACGGGGCATCAAAACGTGAATTCGCGTTAACTACCTAGCTCAAATGCTATGAGCTGCGTTATAGCGCTGATCCACTTGATTGAGTTCTGTAAACTTGAATAATGTAACTCTACGTAATTGAACAAAAAATTTCGATTTAATGATTCTAGAATAATTTTACAGAAAATAAAATGAAGGCTACATGGATTAATTTGATTAGCTTAACATGGCTCGATTCAACTAGACTAGCGAGTAAACTAAACAACACACAAAATACAAGGTGCGTTCATTAATTTCCAGGACTGCTCTGTTACTTTGAAAAAATAAAACAAATAAAAAAAACTAATTTAATATTTTTCAAAATATGCCCTTCCTGCCTCCATACGCCTGTTTCATTTTTTTTTTCCAATTGTCGAAGCTGGAGATAAAATCACTTTTTGAGAGGTTCCTCAAGGTTGCCTTCGATTCAGCTTGTACCATATCAACATTGTCAAATTTCCTTCCTTTAACTTCATTTTCCATTTAATATAGTGGAAAAAGTCATTGGGGGCTAAGTCGGGGGAATAGGGTGAAAGAGGGATCTGTATGGCTGAATGCTTGGCCAATAACTGCAAAACAACATGGGCTGTGTGCGGCCAAGCATTATCGACGTGAAGTATCCAGTCATTGTTTTGCCATCTTTCAGGTCTTTTAAGGCGCACTGCCTCCCTTAAGCGCCTCATTTCAACCATGTTTTTGCAGACATCCATTCTAACCTCCTTTTGTTTCTCTGTTATAATCCGGGGAACAAATTTTGAAGAGGTCCGGATCATGTCCAAATATTTTGTTACTATCCTACAGATAGTCCAGTCTCTGAAGATATAAGTCTTTAATAAAAATTCTTCTGATAGATTTAATTAATTCCTTCATTTTAAGCTTTTTTTCCTCGCAACGTAATGATCATCGACCCTTAGTATGCTGATCATCGTTTACCTTTTCCCGACCTTTTAGGAAGCGTAAAAACCATTCAAAAGTTCTTGAACGGGATAAAGCTGCTTCGCCAAAAGCTTCTTTAATCAATTCATACGTCTCAGTAGCACTTTTTCAATTTAAATCAAAACTTAATGCAGATTATCTGCTTTTCGAAAATAGCCATTTTAAAATTAGAAATGCGAACCTTACAAAGAAGTTGTTTTGTTCTATTTTTAGATCGGCGCGTGCGCCACGAGTCTTGTGCTTTCAGTCAGGTGTGGTCGAATGTCCAATATTTAACTCTGTATAAAAATTTTTCTTTAGCTTTTTTTATTTATTCTATTTTTTAACCATTCCTGGAAATTAATGAACGCACCTTGTATATAGACAACAAACTGTTTCCGAATCAATAAAAAAAAATAATAATAATCAATGAAAATATATACAGATTAAAATAAAACAATAAAGAATTAATTATGTAAAACAATGAATTATATAAATTAACAATAAAGAATAAATTAACATCAATTTCTACAATAATTAACAATTAATAACATTCTGCATTTATTTGGAAAAGCCCTTATATGGGCCAAGGTGATCAGATATTCGTCTGCTGGAGGGAGATACGCTGAAATATATACAATAGCGCAGTTTATAATAAATAAATCTATTTAACACGAATGTTTGTTTTACACATAATTTAAAAAAACTCCACTGTCCTTACTGCGATGAAAAATATTGAGAGGGCTTGGCTCATCATTGGTGAATTCTCCCAGCGTTATAAATAGATATAATATTTTAAGACCAAAGCTTTCACCACTGATGATTTTTTTTTTTTATTTAAGCTCTTCCACAATATTTTATCGCAGTAAGGACAGTAGAGTTTATTTTATGTGTAAAAGAAACACATTCGTGCTTAATAGTTTTATTTTTAATAGAATTGTCGCGTTATACATAGTGTGATCAATTATTTCCAGGAATGCTAAATATTTAAAGAAATGAAAAAGTATAATAAAGTATTATTTAAAATTTCTCAAAATAATAACCGTCAATATCTATACACTTGTTATATCTTCTTTTCCAAATATCAAAACATATCTGAAAATCCTCATCTTTCAGGCTTTTCAAAATATTCTTCGTATTCTCCTTTTTTTCAGGTATTGAGTCGTATCGTCGTCTTTTTAACACTTTTTAATTTTAGGGTAAAGGTAAAAGCAAGTTCAGGAGAATAAGGTGGCTGGGGTAGTAAAGCAATTCCATATTTAGCCAAATAGAGTTGTACAGGATGTGGCCGTATGTGGCCGTGCGTTGTCATGATGCAAGAGCCAATTTTTATGATACCATTTTCGGGTCGTTTCTGACGCACAGCCTCCCTTAAGGGCACGAATTCATAGTGTACCAATCCTTTTACATCAAAGAAAGTGATAAGAAGACACTAAAGCTTCGATTTGATAATCCATGCCTTCTTGAATCTTGGTTCTCCAGGCTCTAGCCACTTGCTTGATTGCCTCTTAGTCTCGGGATCATATCCGTACACCCATGTTTCTTCTCCCGTGATGACAATTTTGAGCCAATGGGGATCAGAATTAAACATTTTGACCATGTTTTTGCACGTTTCTTTCCGATGCTCTTTCAGCTCCTTCGTTAAGAGATGTAGGACAAATTTTGCCAGGGATCGTTTAAGATTCTTTAAGATGGTTTGGCATGTTTCAAAAGAGATATCCAAGTCTGCTGATAGATCTCTGATAGTTATTCTTGGGTTTTCTTTGATCGATGACTTGATTTTGAGTGCATTGAAAATATTCGGAAGCCGTTTTTCCTAATTAAAAGCAAAACTCTATGCAGACTCGCTGTTTTTTTATACATTCCATACTGAAGTTAAAAAATGTTCTGATATACTCGATCTTATAAATTCGAAAAACGTGAGCGCGTGCTTCTGTGTGATACATTTTTTTCTACGTGTTGATAAATGCTTTATCTATAAGGTCCTTATAAAATTATTTTATTATTTTGAATATTTTATGTTATCCAGTCTCATTCCTGGATATTATTAAACACACGTTGTATATTGCCATACAATAAAATAGAGTTGTTTCCCAATTCCAACTTCACCCCGACGTTCTCTTTCTGGAACACTACATCCAAGTATTGAAAATATCCTCTAACAACGATCACGGGTTAGAAGGGCCTGCTGCATTAGATCACGTAACCACTGCTTAAGTACTGGACACTCCTCACAATCAGGAATGGTTCTTACAGGTGCGCAAAAAGGCTTCTCCTCCCTGAAGATCCTGTTGATCAAGATTGTGGCGAAACGTGATTTCCCAATGTTGAACTTCAGGAATTCTAGGGTCGCCTGTGGTTGTCGATTTTGTTCCCTCGTGAGATTATGGTTAATTTTATTTTGGCTAACGCCCATGCCCTGGCAGCACACTTGCCCTACGCGATTTGTGTGCCTTGTCTATCTTCCTTCCGGTCCTCTTTGTATACTCTCTGCTGCCTCAGCAATCTGCATGACCTTTGCGTGTGACTCCTTTACCGTGTTTCCGTTTTATTGACGCCATTTTGAAGTATTACACATAGGTATGGTATTTCTATATAAATTGTTGTTTGCATAACATATAAGATACGGCACATATATGCATTAAATGACATATTGCTACAACAAATGAGGTTTGAAACCTTCAGATACAATGCTTTATTCTGTTTGTTGGTGTGATTTCTCATATGATTTGAGAGAATAGGGTTTGAATTGGATGTTGGGAAATATACAATTATTCATTTGATCTTCAATATATTTATAGAAGAGCTCACCATCAATTAAGTTGATAAAATCCAAACCGCGTGAAGCTTTTAATATAATAAAGTGACTCGGTGACAATTATTATCTGTTGAGAATAAATTCTTAACTTCGGACTGCTGTGTGTAACAGACGTTCCAGGTATGCATCCGTGACTCCCCTTCGTTCAAGCTATGTTAACGGAGTAGTAGTGACTAGATGGTTAGTACTGGGACATATTGACATTGGGTGGGGTTGTGTTATGACCGCTAAGGTAACTGCAGCGCCACCGTCTTCAATTTGAGCAATATAGTCTGTGCCCTCGTATCACGTCACATATGACAGAAAGTATGTGAAGTGCACCTAGACAGTATTAATTATCAGAAAGAGAAAGACAGAGAGAATTAATAAGGAAACTTAAGATTTGTGAATCTGATTCAGGCTCTAATGTTTGTCAACAGAGAGCAAAGACGCGCGGACTATATTCCTCAGGAGAGTCACTGGCACTGTGGGTATTGGCCTTTCCACGTTGGGCAGGAGGGACCCTATTACTCTAACCCTGTATGCAGGCGTTGCGTGGATCGGTACTCAACTCCCCTACCCCGATAGCTTGCTCGCTTCACAGACTGAGACTAGGTACTGATAGCTGGACATGTTGGTTGTGGCACAAAACTCCGATTGGAGGTCTCGCGTGTGACTTAGGTCCGTAAGCGTTGTTACACTGAACAGCATGTGCAGACTTCAGTCTCTGGTCATTTTTTAACTTAGTTATAGTAGGAAACTCTACCGCGAGCTGTTGGACTGGGGAGTTGGGGTTAGATGGTCTAGCGTACTAACTCTCTCTATGTTTTGTATCTAGATATCACAGAGTCCCCCGGAGCCTTGTGTCTTTCTAACATTTAGGTATATAAATGTCTTTCTTAGAGATCTTTCTTATAGTAACCGAGTCCCTTCTTTATATATTAGCAATTACGCTGTATAAAAAGTTATAAAATCCTTAGAAGTTGAATAAATCAATGACATTCTCTCCACATATATTTGTAATTTTCTCAAAAGCTAAAAATGAAAATGGATATTTGCGACAACGAAGAAAAAAATCAGGTTTGAATTATTCAAAATTCTTTCCCATCCCTTCTTATTATATTGCAGAGCTTCTTGCGAGTAGCGTAGCACATTTTTTCTTTTTATTGTTCGCTTAATGACTACTTCTTGTTTTTAGCACGTTTTGGTGTTTTTGTTCCAGACAGCGTGTAATCAGATATAATTTTACATAAATAATAACATATGGAGAGATCACACATATATAGCAGTTGTGAAAGTCATTTGTGTGGTATTGAGTGTGTGCAGCGCTAGCCTTTCTTTTCAAAGCCTTTTTATAACTTATAATTCCTCACCTGTCGAACATTACTCTATATACAAGTATATATGCTTGTATATACAAATCTTAACGATTTAAATATGCTATAGAAAAGTATTTACATAGATAGAGGTTAGGATTCCAAACAACAATTGTATTTGTAAATCCACAGAGAGTCTCTTAAATTTCAGGAAAGAAATAAAAAATAGATTCACAGGGTTGATGCAGCAATATATTAGTTCCACATACACACAAAAAAAATCGACGCACCATGGAATAGTTGTCATATTTGGACAAATTTTGGTGTAGGTGAAAAACAAGCATAAGGGAATATTGAGTAAAAATTCAGAACAAATAATTGTTTAATTCCAGAATTTGATCGTCAAAAATTAAAAGAATCAATATTTCATTGGACTCCTACTGGTTTGGATTCAGGCTCCCACCCGGCGTGCCATGGACTGATAAAAATGGGGGAGAGAAAAGGCGACCTTGCTGGTCACGGAAGAGTTCGGAAAAATTGAAGATAATCCATAGTAACACGTGTCATGTGTGTCCAGCCATTATCTCGTTTAAAAGTAAGCCCGGAGTAATTTGAAAGGAACTGCAACAATAAGTCCGTAGAAACTACGTAAGGGTGTGCTGTCAGGGTGTAAGGAATGACTTACCAATGGGGTCCTACTATCAAATGAAATGACAACCCAGACCATAACGCCCTAATGTGGACCCGTGTGGTGTTCGAAAGTAAGGCTAGAATCCACACGCTGCCCAGGATGTCTCTAGACACATTTGCGTTTACTCTCCGCCGCTGAATTCAGAGTAACCGAAGCCCTATCAGATTATTTTTCCGTGGAATATACCGAACTTGCCGCAACAAGTTCAAAGCGGCTTCTAAGTAGCCCGAAACACTCCTGGCTTAATCTCTGCGATGGGGTTTCAACATCGGCGTGTAGCGCAATCCACCGTTTTATATACCGCGGCCGTAGTTCACCAAGAGGTCCATCCACGTATAAACATGTATACATTTAAAGATACTTGTCTAGAAGTTCTGAACACTTTTTTTCCACGTAAAAGTCGACCATTTCTACCTAGAAGACCACTACCACTGTACTCGGATTTATTTCACATTAAATATTTGTAGGTGATGAGGCAATATGCCACTGTAGCAAAGAACTATCTCCAGGACCTAACGGACCAATCTGTCTTGATTTTTTATCCTCAAGGCAACGTATGAACAGCGACCTTTATTGTGACAATCTTGTAAATAAGCTAAAGCCCGGTATAAGAAACAAAAGAAGAGGGAAGCTTAGTAAAGGTGTTCTCTTCCTTCATGATAATGCAAGGCCGCAAACATCATGTAAAACTGTATCTGCAATCATTAAATTAGGTTTTGAAGTTTTAGAACATCCTGCATATAGCCCAGACCTATTTCCTTTTTGGACTACTAAAAAAGGAGTTAAAGGGAAAGCGATTTTACTCGGATGAAGATGTCCAGAAAGTGGTGCAAGATTTTTTTCACAAGCTTCCTAAGAGTGCCTATAAAGAGTGTATTTACAAGTTGCCAGAACGATGGAGACGATGTATAAAAAGTCAAGGTGATTATTTTGAATAAATCAAGTCCTAATTTTTAATATCGTTCTTTTTTTTATATATAATAATTCACCTTATTTATTGTTCCTACATTGTATTTATATACGTTTATAAATCAATATATAGGTGAATTGGATGTTTTCAAGAATCGTTTTAACAAATGTTCGTTAGACAAACTTTTACTCGGATAAAAACCGGGCGAAACCGGGTACATTCGCTAAATACAGATATTTATAAATCTTCGTTTGTGGCAAGATACTATTCCTTCAACTTCAAATTACCGAGTGAACCAATTAATACTCAATTTTTGCAACTTATCGAGTATATTTCAAGGGACCGGGAATTATTTCAAATTCTCAAGAGTTTAGACAAGTATAGATTCCGTAGGGATTGGATGTTTGCTAGAATCGTTTTAACAAATGTTTGTTAGACAAACTTTTACTCTGGTAAAAATCGGGCGAAACCGGGAACATATATATATGTTTGTCGGCTATGCATGCCCTCAATATGTAACTAATCTCGCTGAAATTTGAATAGAAAAGAGAGTTAAATCTGTAAGAGGTTTTTTGTCGCACTTTAACCAAAAAAATTATAATTAGCCAAGTACTGAGCAACAATATTATTTTAGTTAGAATTGTTAATGACAATATTGCCGTATCATGCTTGATTGACATAAACAAAAATTTTAAGGGGAATATTCACTAAAGCAGTCCACGAGCGGAGCCAGATATTAATTTTTAGTAGACAGGAACAAAATTCTACCATCGAAACATTCACTATAGCAGAAAACACACGAAGCCAGGTCATCTCTATATATAAAATATCGTTTCTCGGCCTTTTGACTAAGATCACGTAGAGTATATCTCTAGATATTTTTATTTATATATATATATATTAAAATCTATTCAGTAGAGAGAGTGGTTATGTTTGTTCGAAAATATATTTTACATCCTTCCTTCCTTTCCTTATCCTTCCTTATCCTTTCCTTCCTTTTCCTTTATATATATAAAAATGAAATCCAAAATCGCTGTTTGTTATCGCGTTGCGAAAAATATACAGAATCAATCATTATGAAATTCGCATGTAGGTAGCTGAAGACTTCGTTTAATATATAGGCTATTCAAAAAATTGAAAAAGGCAATGTCCTTTTTTAAAATGTTAAACCAAAAGGCGTTAGTTTCAGCCTTTTACCGCTTGGCGCCGCACTGTTCGCGACGATAAATGAATTTGATTGGTTAATAATTTTACACGTAGTTTGTTTACACGATGGATGTTTTTAGAGGTAAGATTATCCAATCGACTTAAACTTTATGAAGTTATTTAATATACAACTGGGAAGGTTTCTGGTTTGAAATTAATATTTGTTGCAATTTTATTTGCAATTTTTCTTCTTTCACTCGCAAGCAGCGCCTCTCGCGGTTTCTGGAGTAATTACATTTATGAATTGTAAAAGTGCCAAAATGTGTTCCAAGTATACTAAATTAAATTTGAGAATAGTAATATAATATTACAATGCGTTGTAAAAAAATTGGCATTTCAATATTAATATGTATTTAAAGAAAATATTGTAACTTTTTGTGTTAAATGTTAAAATATATTTTTACATTGTTCATTTAATTTGTTGTTGTTTTATAATAATGGAGATGCAAATTACATTGTTGTTGTTGCTTTTTTATTTCATCTCAATTTGCAGGTGTTACATTCGAACACAGCTCGCGAGTCACCTTGTCCAGATTATTTACACATGGCGAGTTGTAATGCTGGAGTGGCCCCCCGAACCTTACAGAAAGGCAGTTGTTGGGTGTTTGGCTGTCAGCTAGCCATTGGGTCCAGGTCGTCGGATTCGGTGGCTGAGGTCACCTTGATTTTGAACAATTTCTTGTATAGTTGGATTTGATGATTTTTGAAATTGCGAGAATAGTCTTGTCGCAGAGTCTTGATACAACAACAACAACAACAAAAGCCTTTATTTAGGGCATTCCGCCCCATATAGGATTCGCCGTATTTACACATCAACAAGAGGAGAGGGAAGAGGAAACATTCACAACAAATATAAAGTTTGTCTCACATTCAGTTATCTATTTGCAGATAGGTCATCCTCCAGTATCTTTTGCCCTGCATTCTTTCTCATGCGCCCAGCTTCTGTGCAGAACTTAAAGTATCTAACAATCAGTAATTCATCATCCAGAGCTGAAGAGAGAAGTTGACATATGCGATGGTATCTAAATTGACCAAAGTTAGGGCTTGGGAAAATTTCAGTACGTTTTTCTGTTAAGAGAGGGCATTGGAAGAAATAGTGAACCAAGTTATCATCCATGAGATCCTTACAAAGTAAACAGTTCAGGCCATTTTCTTTCCAGAAGTCTTTTCTTTCTTCCCTGAAAAATTGCCATCAAACTCTATGTTGTGCAACTAGTTTTTTGTTGGGAAGCGAGATATTTAATCGTAGGTACTCCTCTGTCAGGAATGATTCACTCAAAAATTTGTAGTGAGCAAAGTGGGTTGAATCAGTGATTTTCATCTGATCGTTTTGAATTAGTTGGTCTGTGGTGGTTCTAATTATGCCTGGCAATTCTTTCTGTATGGCTAAGTAGTCTTCGCAGCCCTTAAGAAAGGAATATCCCTTTGAGTCTAAAATTTTTATTAAATTTTGAGTAAAACTGTTTTCTATTTCCTTTTTCGCGGTGACTTTCCAGAGATAGTTTAAGCAAGCATGTGGTAATCTGCTCGTCTCCATTTTTAAGATTCTGGCCCAAAACTTTAATGTGAGTTTTACAGCATTAAGTTCAGTTGAAATTCTTCCACATTCTCTTCTGAGGATATATCCTGGTGTGAAGTTTGGTAAGTCTAAGAGACTACGAAGAAATGCATCTTGGATATTATTGACTGTCTTCAGCTGGTTAATTGCCCACATTGGTGCCGCATATAGTAACGTAGGAAGAACAATAGTGTCAAGAAGTTTCATCACTGAGGTAAAGGACTTTATTCGCGCCTTTGTAAGGATTCTCCAAAGTGCATTAATTGCATTCAGTGCTTTGTTTCTAAAGTATTGGGAAGCATATTGGGTCGAGAATTTTGTAGTCAGAGGGTAACCCAGCATACTTAGCTACTATTGTCAGGGGTTGCTGACCCCAAAACCATGTCTCGGAACGAGCTGTCCTTCCACCGTTTCTAAACACCATTATTTTAGATTTATTTTGGTTTAACGTTAGGCAGTTCTCTTCTAAGTACTTTTTTAAGTGAGTTAATCTTCAGTTGCAAATTTATTTTCGATTCTCCTAGGATCACTATGTCGTCTGCATACAGTAAAAGGTGTATAGTTCCATAATTCTCAAGATTTATGCCTGGCAATTCTGATTCATCGAACAGGGGTACCAGATCGTTTAGGAAGAGAATGAATAAATAAGGTGACAATGGTTCCCCCTGCAATACTCCCGCTTGTATTTTGATAGCCTCCGTGAAGGAATCCCATCATCTGACTGTTGCCGTCATTTGGGTATAATAGTTCTTAATTAGTTTAATAAATCGATAGCTCAGACCATTTAATGCCAATTTTTTCCAAAGTAGATGGTGCGGCACAGTATCAAAGGCCTTCCTTAGGTCAATGAAGAAGGCATATAACTTTCCCCTTCTGCGGCTAAGGGTCATTTGAATTAATGATACGAGCGTGAAGATGTGGTCCGACAAGAGTAGCCTTTTCTAAAACCAGCCTGATTTTCTGCCAAAATTGACCTTCTCTCCATCCAATCATTCAATCTTGTCTTCAAGATAGATATATATAATAATAATTTCGATAGGTTAGAAATCAGGGATATTCCTCTGTAATTTGACGGGTTGTCCGGATCTCCATTTTTAAATATTGTGCGGATTATCGTTTTTTTCCATTGTTGAGGAACTTGGGATGTCCCTAAGATTTTATTAAATAGGTTTCTGAGATAAATTGTATGTTCTTCTAATAAATATTTAATCGCTTCGTTGGGAATTTCATCAAGTCCTGTAGCCTTATTTTTACCCAATTTGGAAATTTTCAAGGTGACCTCAGTTAGGGATATTTCACAATTTAATTCGGGGTCAATGTCCAATATCTCAAGTGGTAGTTGTACAACTTTTGTTTGATTTGAACAAAGTAAATCCCGATAGAAGACCTGCCAGTCTGCAATATAAATTTCACCTTGTAGGTTATTCCTATATTTAAGTGAATTAATAGCCTTCCAAAATTGGGAAGAATCTTTTACATTACTGAGGATAACTTGAATTTTGTCAGTATATTCCCTTTTTTTGAGGTTTAGGATAGCTGAATATTTCTTCTTACTCGACAAGTATGCAATTTTATCGGCCGAGATATTATGTTTTACGTATAATTTAAGATTTTGTTTCATTTCCTTTTCAGCCAAATAACAGTCTTTGTCAAACCATGGCTTAGATTTTATATTTTTTGTTTTTGCCTCCAACCGCGTCCCCGAGCGTAACATTGCTGTTTGAATTAAACTTGTAAAATCATCAGTCTGTATATCAATTGTGGAGTCAGCTGTATGTTCGGGAGTTAATTCTTTTAAAGTTTCTATATATGTTGGGAGGCAGAGTCTTGATAAATCTCTTCTATATTAGGCTGGTTGAGATCTTCTTTGAGAATTTTGTTTGAAAGATTGAATGGGGCTCCTATAGTGATTCGTAAGCAAATCCTCATGAAGGCATATATTCTTTTTTTATCCGTAGGTGTGATATATTTGCCCCAAACTGGTAGTGCGTACGTGATGATGGGTAGAATACAGGTTTTGTACAACGTGAATTTATGCTTTGTTGTTAAATTACTTTTAAAATTAAGCAGGCTTGATAGAGATATTTTGGCTATATTTGCCTTTCGTATGGTGTTTTGGACATGTAGGTTAAATTTTAATTTCGAATCCAAAGTGACACCATGATACTTGGCATGGTCGGCCCAACTAATAGTGCTAGAGTTTACTGTCAAGTTGGTTTGTGGTTTGAATTTTTTGGTATCTCTTGGGGGAAAAACTATTGCTTGAGTGTTAGTTGGGTTAATGTCTAGTTTCCACTCATTGCACCATTTGATTATGTCATTTAGGTAATTCTGAAGCTGAGTAACCAATAGGTCGACTGATTTAGAGTTAAATAAAATTGCTGTGTCATCTGCGAAGAGCTTAAGTTTACATTTTGAGTACAGTGGAATGTCATTAATGTAAATATTGAAAATGTAGGGTCCGAGGATAGAGCCTTGAGGTACTCCAGTCTGGATTGGCTTTGGTTCAGTTATAAAATTTCCTTGCTTGACTGAAAATGTCCTGCCCTGTAGATAATTCTGCATAAAATTGATAATGTCACTTGGAAACTGGTGTTTTTTTGTGAGTTTCTTTATAAGGCCATTATGCCAAACTTTATCAAATGCTTTCGCAAAATCTAGAAAGACAGCACCTACCACTTCCTTGTGGGATCTTCTTATCTGGATGTAGTCCAGAACTGCAATGAGTTGGTGAGTTGTTAAATGCCCCCTTCTAAATCCGAATTGCTGCGGGATGATGAAGTTAGAATTGTCCAAGTACATCTGAAGTCTACGTAAAATAATTCTTTCGTAAATTTTGCCGATGGTGGGGAGGCTGATAGGTCTTAGATCTTCAGGGGATTTAGCGGATATTTTTGGAATTGGAATTATGATAACATGCTTCCAGATTTTGGGGTAGTAACACAAGTGCAGTGCGGCGTTGAATACTCCAGCTAGAAATACAATCCATTTGATGGGAAGATTCTTGGCCATTTGCGGAGTGATATTGTCATGGCCAGGAGCTTTGTGGTTAGCTAAGTATTCAATCACTTCCTTGACTTCATTTGGTGTCGTCATTGTGAGCATTTTTTCTTGTTGGTGATTATAAGTTATATTTGGTTGATCTCTTCTTCTTTTTACTTGGAGAACTGGTTGGAGAAGTGTTCGGCAAGTTCATTTCCGATTTCTTTGTCGGCCAATAAGGTTTTGCCGTTCGTTACTAAACTTGAGATCCTTTCCGTTTTTTTCCTGATAGGTTTTGTTTTTCTCCAGAAGTCCTTTGGGCTTGATTCAATCTTGTGTATGAATTGATTCCAGTTCTCGGTGGAGTCAGATTTGAGGGCTTTGTTAACTTTTCCCTGTAGGTTTAAATAAAGGCTCTATGGGCTGGATCCCAGGTTGCTTGCCATCTCTTACGAACTTTATTATTTTATTTTATCAAGGCCTTGGTCGAGGGGTTCTGTTTTGATGAAGAGGATGATATAACTGTGTTTTTTGAGTAGCTGTTTTAGATTTTATCATTTAGTATGGTCACTGCTGAGTCAATATTGGCTTCCGTTTTCAAGGGTACTCTAGGGGGCGTACTGGAAATTAAGTCTTGTTGGAAGTGCACCCAGTTAGTGAGTCGGCAAGCCCTAGTCGTGAAATCATCCTTCGGGCAGGTCAGCTCTAGGATAACTGGGAGGTGATCTGAAGATAAGGCATCCAGGGTCTTAATCCTCGAAGTCCAGGGGATGTTTCTAAGAATTGCGATGTCTTGAAAGTCTGGATTTCCCAAAGGACTGTAGTGCGTGGGTGAAGAAGGTGCGACAATGTCCAGGTTTTCTTTTTCGGAAAAATTATGAAGCACGGTTCCACTATTATTGGACGTTCTTGAGCCCCAAAGAAGGTGCTTGGAGTTCCAGTCTCCTGCAGCGATTACTGATTGATTATTCTCTAACAAGAGATACATATCTTCCTCCAGGAGTGGTAGATCAGGTTTCTTATAGATTGACGATATCTGCACTACTGCCCCTCCATCTGGGTTCATTAGAATCGTGGTGTTTTCCATGTTATATGTTTGAATCAGCACTTTCTTATATTTAAGATAGTTATTTTAGAATTATTGCCGTTCCGCCGCCCCTTCCAACGATTCTATCGTATCCTATTGTCTGATAGTTTCTGAGTTTAAGAGGTCGACATATGGTTTTAAGTGTGTTTCACTGAGCAGTGCCATGTCTATTGAGTTTTCTTCCAAAAACTGTAGGAATTCTTCTTTTTTGAGTTTGATTCCGTTGCAATTCCAGAAAACGATTTTTAAAGGTAATTTGTCTTTCATTGTAAGTAAGTTTTGATAACTTCTAATAACTTTTCGCACAGTTCCCTGGTGTCAGAACGAGTAGTTTTCTTTTCCGCAGTTTCAGCGTAACTTGCCCTTTGCTTATCAACAGTTGCTTCTTTTGATTTAGTGGAGCTTGCTTGAGGTATGGTGTTAGGGGAGTTTTGTCTGGGAGGCTTTAGCTGCTGTTGTTGTGGCTTTGGAAAATTTGGGCATCCGCGGTAATTGGCTGTGTGCGCCTCTCCACAGTTAGCGCACTTTGGTGAGAGCTGTTTGGACTTTCTTGGACAATCCTTCGAATGGTGTTCTTCAGCACACTTGACGCATTTGGGCTTCAAAAAGCAGTTTAGATGGCCATGCCAAAAGCCCTGGCAGTTAAAGCATTGGGTCACTCGTTTTGT
Organism: Cordylochernes scorpioides; assembly: GCA_030710605.1. NCBI lineage: Eukaryota > Metazoa > Arthropoda > Arachnida > Pseudoscorpiones > Chernetidae > Cordylochernes > Cordylochernes scorpioides. Next base: position 108,565,928 of record CP092886.1, on the reverse strand, counting down.
AGTCCTGAATGATTCCACGACTATATTTTGGTAAAGTATTTCGGGGGGTTATTCCATAGATTTGTTTATTTTGTTCATTTTCGGTAGCTCTACTAGGACTATATTCATCGGTATTTTGGTCGATTATCTATGGAGTCTTTTGACACTGACCTCAGTGAAGCCCATTGAGACCAGTTCAGTTACGACGTCTTCTTCTTTGAAGGCTGTTGTTACCCCCTTCAATACCACTTTCAGTGGTTTTTCCTCCTGTAGTCTGTAGGAATATCCTCCATTATTTTTCTGTACATACTCCCTGATTTTTTTTAAGTCGCCTATGTTTTTCGAATTAATTATGCGCTTTTTGCCAGAAATCGTGACTTGGAATGGTTTCATGCACAAGTCTTTTAGTTCTTGGCAAAGAAGCTTCCAATCTGCTACATTTTCTGCATTAACAAGAGGAATTATATGTTTTTTCACGTTAGTGACTGTGGTCCATGGGCCATCGTTGTCGTTATTTTCTTCATCGTCTTGCGGTGGGTGAGCTGCGTAAATTTATTGAGAAATTCCAGTGGCGGGACTTTGTTCGTCGATGTCCATTCTAGGCGTCTTCAGATTACGCTCGCTCCTAGTTGGCGATCTTGAGTCATCCGATTGGGAGCAGCGAGTTCTCTTCTTTGATTGAACCGTTTTCTCAAGTTTATACACGATTCCACATTTGTCTAGGATCTTCGCTTTTAAGGAGGCTTCTATTATGCATAGTTTCTCTCCGGTTGGTCCGATCGTCGATTTAATTACAATCGGTGGCATATTATTTTTTTCCCTGTATTTCAACTTCAATTAGAAAATCAAAATTGTTGTTGTTGTTTATTATCGTTTGTTTATATAAAAAAAATTACATTGTATGTGATGATGATAACAATAGGAGTTTTCAAATTAATATACATAATTCATTGAGAAAAAAAAAAGAAATAATCTATCTATATTAATAAAATGCAAATTTCATAAGTGTTGTTCACTAAAAACTTTCGTTACAATGCATCAATTTCGACCAAATTTTCAACATTTATGTAAAACAAGATGGAGCAGGTTTTGCTTAACATCAAAATATTTTTCCTAACTTTAACATGCATAACTTCGCTGTTATCGATTAAATACAAAAAAAAATCAACAGAGTTAATTTTATTTATATATAAATACAAAAAAAAATTCAGCAATTCATTCAACTCAATCTAAAAAAATATTCAAAACAAGCAATTTTAAGATAACACCATATGTAAAACAGTCGGCCAAGAAAACAACAACGATATTACATCTTTCTCACATATTCACACACAATCTTGATTAATAATTAAAACTAATCTTTAACATTGTTTATTATACTTCATAATATATAATATTCGTTAGGCAAACTTTCACTCGGATAAAACCCGGGCGAAGCCGGGTACACATCCGCTAGTATAAATATAAAAATGAATGTATGTGTGTGTCTAACCTTTATGCCTGACCAAACCACTCCTTGGAACGCCATGAAACTTTGGGAATTTATTTAGTATAGTACTGGGAAGGTTTTAAGCAAATACATTTTTAGAAATAACTTTTCGCCTAAAAATAATCAATATAAATATTCTAATTTATCTGTTATAATTCAACAATCTTCTCTAAATATTATCATGATGATACGATGATTTTGTAATGTAGAAAATTAGGAAAGACAAAATTCAGGATGACACGGCAATTTATTTGAGACAAGAATAATGATACAATTCCAAGGCAAGATACCATTCCTTTAACTTCCAATTACCGAAGGAACCAATTGATATTGATTTTATTCAACTAATCGAGTATTTTTCAAGGGACCGGGAAAAATATTCACTTTATCGAGAGATTCGTTAGACAAACCTTTACTCAGGTAAAACCCGGGCGAAGCCGGGTATATCCATACAAGAATAATGATACAATTCAAAGGCAAGATACTATTCCTTTAAATTCCAATTACCGAGGGAACCAATTAATATTGATTTTATTCAACTTATCGAGTATTTTTCAAGGACCATGAAAAATGTTCACTTTATCGAGAGATTCGTTAGACAAACCTTTACTCGGGTAAAACCCGGGCGAAGCCGGGTACGTCCGCTAGTCTATATATATAAAAATGAATGTACGTGTGTGTGTGTGTGGTCTGTTTGTCCTTTATGCCTGACCAAACCACTCATTGGAACGCCATGAAACTTTGGAAAGTTATTTAGTATAGTACTGGGAAGGTTTCTAGCAAATAAAATTTTTGAAATAACTTTTCGCTTTAAAATAATCAAGATAAATATTCTAATTTATCTGTTATAATTCAACAATCTGCTCTAAATTTTATCATGATGATACGATTATTTTGTAATGTTGAAAATTAGGAGAGACAAAATTCAGGATGACACGGCAATTTATTTGAGACAAGAATAATGATACAATTCCAAGGCAAGATACCATTCCTTTAACTTCCAATTAACGAGGGAACCAATTAATATTGAATTTATTCAACTTATCGAGTATTTTTCAAGGACCATGAAAAATGTTCACTTTATCGAGAGATTCGTTAGACAAACCTTTACTCGGGTAAAACCCGGGCGAAGCCGGGTACGTCCGCCAGTTATTTATATATTTTTCAAGGACCATGAAAATGTTCACTTTATCGAGAGATTCGTTAGACAAACCTTTACTCGGGTAAAACCCGGGCGAAGCCGGGTACGTCCGCTAGTCTATATATATAAAAATGAATGTACGTGTGTGTGTGTGGTCTGTTTGTCCTTTATGCCTGACCAAACCACTCATTGGAACGCCATGAAACTTTGGAAAGTTATTTAGTATAGTACTGGGAAGGTTTCTGGCAAATAAAATTTTTGAAATAACTTTTCGCTTTAAAATAATCAAGATAAATATTCTAATTTATCTGTTATAATTCAACAATCTGCTCTAAATTTTATCATGATGATACGATGATTTTGTAATGTTGAAAATTAGGAGAGACAAAATTCAGGATGACACGGCAATTTATTTGAGACAAGAATAATGATACAATTCCAAGGCAAGATACTATTCCTTTAACTTCCAATTAACGAGGGAACCAATTAATATTGAATTTATTCAACTTATCGAGTATTTTTCAAGGACCATGAAAAATGTTCACTTTATCGAGAGATTCGTTAGACAAACCTTTACTCGGGTAAAACCCGGGCGAAGCCGGGTACGTCCGCTAGTTATTTATAAAATTCACAAACATGACAATATCTTATTTTAAAAATAATGATTATTTTTTAAAAAATTATGTTTTAAAAATACAGGGTGATCCAAAAGTCCCGCACAACTTTATAAATTAATAACTCCGCGAATATTTGCGCTAGAGCAATGCGGTAAACACCATTGTGTTCAGGATGCAATGGGATCTTTTATGGCAAATAATGAAAATTTCGAAATTGATTTTAGTTACAACTTTATTTGCTAGAGAGATGGCGCTCTACCAGAATCAGGTATTAAGCGGCCAAATTGTTTGATAAATCGAAAAATATAACTGAACGACACGTATTTTTACTTTTTGAATACCAGTAAAGAACCCAAATAATATCAAATGATAAATTAATAAAACACCATTACGCCAAAAGTTAGAAGAAATGGTTAACGATTTTTAAATACAATCTGAGATATGTAAAATAGGTATATGCAAATTAAAACATGTAGCAAAAATATATTTATATTTTAGATGGAGTTTTGTGAAAGAGAATGAATGTTTGAAAATAACTACTGATATCAATACACGATTTTTTAAATGTTAATATAGTACCAAAAATTATGATAACACTACTAATAGGATTTCGTACTATAAGGAATGTATAGTTTCTTGACTAATTGGCGACACTTGACTATTTAACTGGATATTTGTCATGATACAAAGATGAAATATAGAGGGGAGTGACAAAATATATTTGTCGTACTTTATTCCAAATAGCCTATGGGTTTGTCAAATGTTATCATTGTTTATTATACTGTACATAATTTTGAAAATGTATCCCCTAAAAAAAATCATTTTTAAATCGACCTTTTGCGTTGAAAAAACGTGGTAGCAAAATCATTTTGTATTATTTTTTGCGCAAAATTTCTAAAGTTGGGGGGGATACAGAGAATATTCCTTATGCTATTTTTTCTAATGGGCGAAAAGCGATAAACTAAACATAAGGGTTAAAATTGTGTATACCAGTGTTATTCGAGATGTTATAACACTTTGGCCTGCACGACATAATATAAGATGTGGGCAAATGATTAACAAAAAAATTACTGATCACAGAAAAAAAAAGAGTCAAGATGTGAGGACAGCATTTATTATTCCCATAACCCAAAACAAAGAGCTGCAAAATATAACACAGGAGGTAACTGCCTTCTCTCTTGTATTAGGTCACAATCCTTGCTCAATGTGGCCCTCTTCATTCTCAAACACCGCCTGCAGACGATAGATGACAGAATGGTCACAATTAAATAGTTGAAATTTATAAAACGTGCCATCTGATAGAAGCCTTCAACATGGCCAATGTGGTAGGCCGGCATCGATAAAAACGCGACCTAATGTACCCCCATAACCGAAATTGTAAGGCGTCAAGTCTGGTGATATTGGAGGCCACTGGTATATAAAGTGGCAACTTATCAACGAATTTCACCGAACGTATCCTTCAGCAATTGTTTGGCACCGCGGGAGATATGAGGAGGTCCTCCATCTTGCATTAATGTTATTTCGCTTAGTGCTTGTCTGTCCTGCAATATGAGAATAACCTTTTCTCTCAAAAGTTGAACATAACATTCACCAGTTACAAAAACGGTTTTAAAAGTTCTTCCATTGATATTTTCAAAGAAATTGGCCCAAAAATAAAAGAAGAAGTGAACCCACACAAAACTGTAACTCTGTGCTGATGAAGTGGTATTTCTGTAAAATTCCTAGGGGTTTCTGTTGCCAAAATGAGGCAGTTTTGAATGATAAATTCTCCATTTAGATAAAAGTGAGCATCATCTGTTCTTAGAACATTTGACAGCCAGTTTCTATCAATATCAATTTGCCTGAAAACCCATGCAGCGAATTATTGACGCTTTTCAAAATCGCTGACTTTCAACTCGTGAAAACTTTGAATTTTGTTAAGGTATTTTTATAGAAAAATTCTAAATGTGTGTTCTCTCCAAACTGTTCCATACGAAATCCCTGTTTGTCGAGAAACTAGTCTAGCACTTACTTCTCCATACGTGGATAACGTTTCAATAGCTTCAGCATTCTGCAAAACCGTAACAGCCACTGACTTGCATGTCGATGGTCTTCCATTCCGAGGTTTTGTTTCCAGAGATCCAGTTTCCTCAAAACTTTTAATCAATCGCTTTAGAGAGTAGCAACTCATTGGTCCTTTACCGCTTCGAATACCTTTAAAGGAACGAAACGCTCGTAAAGCTTCAGTGGCAGATTCTGAATCACAATTAAAGTAATTCACCAAGAGTGCTTTATCCTGTAGTGACGGCATTCCAGGGGGAAGGGGAGAAGTCCGACCACACCTCCTTGCGGTCCCCCCATATTTGACCAAATTATGGTTCGTTTCGAAGATGACTAACGTTGCAACGGCACCCATTTTCAAATGAAGAGCAAAACTGATATCTCCAGTAATGCTACCGCGTCCGAGATAACCGCCGCGTCAGGAGCTGCAGCTCGAGCTCATGATAAGAAATCTAATATGAGGACACAATTCAATCTACTACAACTCAATATAAATGGTACCCAGAGGAAAATAAAGAGCTGACTTGTCTTCTCTGTGACAGCAATGTACATATTGCTTGTCTTCAGGAGACAAAATTGAATCAGAATCTGAGATTCAATATCACAATGGTTATACAACACTACGAAAGGTAGACCGGGAAAATTTGGAGGAGGACTTGCCGTTTTGATTAAAACTCTAGAAATCAAATTTAAGGGTATCGCCTATAATCAGAGTAAGCCTAGAGAAAGCACGACAGAAGCTCAGGCAATAGAAATCTATCTTACAGATAAAACAATTTCAATCATAAATGTTTATGACCACGATAATACTAGCACCAATACAGGCCTGATAGAGACATTAAGTGAAGCGTCTTCGGATATCGCAATCATACTTGGTGATTTTAACGCCGTAAGACCAACTTGGGGATCACCTTTCCAGGATAACAAAGGTCAGCAGATTGAGGACATGCTAACCGACCTCGATCTTACACCGTTGAATAACGAAAATAACACCTATCTATCCAAGTCCACAGGCACAGAATCCGCAATAGACATCACAGCGATAAATTACAACATCGCACCCACAACACAATGGCAAATTCTGAAAAGTGCAATCACAGACCACAGACCAATTTTAACAACCATAAAATTCAAAATTGAGAATTTCCAACAGAATAAAAGCTCACTGGAAAAAAAATCAGAGAAAAGCTTGAAGAACTGTGCAACGAAGAATTAAATTTCAAAACGATTGACAAAAAATTGGAAAAATTCTCTTCGAACATATCCAAAGCTGTAAAAGTATCGATACCTAGAGGTAGACATAAAGACCTGTGAATACTTTACTGGAAGGACCACAATATCGAGGCAATGATTGCAGAGAGAGACAAACTCAATCAACTTCTTAAAACAAATAAAACAGAAGAAATCATAAAGGAACTCATTGAAATTAGTCACAAAATAGAACAAAAAATTTGGATATTCAAACAAGAGAGAGAGAGAAAAATGGGCAGAATTCTGCGAAAAAAATGGATCCAAAAAAGGAAAGCCATCACTGGAATTTAATTAGTGTTATTAAACAATCAAAACCAACACTAATCCTCCATTACTCTAACCGATATGAATAGCGAGAACGAACAAACAGATGGCTGAAATAATTACTGAATATCTTTCAAGCACTTCCAGACTCAGCTATACGAATGAAGGCAGGACTCTAAAAAATAATGTAAACAGGTTAGTTAAACAAGCAAGAAATTACCATCAACAAGATATTTACTCGAGAGACTTCACACTGAATGCGCTAAACTCATCAATAGGAAAGTTAAATCCAAGATGTCACCGGGAGATGCTCTAATCTTTGGTCATATTATTAAACAATTTGTAGACGAAGCTAAAAATCAACTTCTACGAATACTGAACATTTCATGGCAAACTGGTAAACTACCAAAGAATTGGAAGATATCAATTATAGTGCCAATACTGAAACCAAAGATGCCAAGGAATGCAAGAAATATCGGCCAATTGCTCTTACCAGCATACTTTGTAAAATAACAGAATGAATTATCCACTCTAGGCTCATTGTCTGGCTCACTAACAATAATAAAATAAACTTCTACCAAACTGCCTAAAGATCCGGTCACTGTACAACTGATAAACTGTTCTACTTCTTTCAATCAATAATACGAGGGCCGTCCAATAAATAAGTTTCCCTATTTTTAAACAAATAAACCACATTATTTACAATTATGCAGTTATTTTATTTTCATTATACAACTCATAGACTACTTCTCTAAATGATGACCATTTCTGTCCAAACATTTTTGGTACCGTTGTAGAAATTTTTAGATACCACTGTTGTACCAAGCCGTGTCCTGTCTTCGTAGCCAGTGGTTCGCCTCCGCCTGCACTTCGTCATCATTCGCAAAGTGCTTGCCTCCAAGGTGCCACTTGAGTGCTGAATAAAGATGGAAATCGCTTGGGGCAAGTTCCGGAGAATAAGGTGGATGTGTGAAAATTTCCCATTTGAAGTTTTCCATAGCCATAACTTTGCCTGCAGAGATTGTGACCTTCGCATTTTTTGGTGCACTTTCCTCAGGCTTCTTCCACACCATGCTTTGTCGTTTTGTTTCTGGAATTGAATGATGCACCCAGCTTTCATCTCCAGTGACAATACTGGAAACCAGTTGATCTCCATCTCTTTAATGCATTTCCGGGAAAGCTCGGGCTGCCTCCATCCGTTGTTGCTTGTGATTTTCCAAGAGCAAAAGCGGGACCCATCTTGCGCAGACTTTGCGAAATTTCAAAACATCTGACATGATTGTTCCAATCGAAGAGCGTCCAATTTCGATTCCAGGAGGCAATCGAATAATTATTTCGTCAATGGTGATGCGGCGATCTGCTTCCACCACATTCCGAACAGCAGCAACGGCTGCATTGTCCGTAGCAGTAACGGGCCTGCCGCTTCGCTCGTCATCATGCACGTTTTGCCGTCCTTCTAAGAACCATGAACGCCATCGGCGAACCATTTGGATGCTCATACATTCTTCACCTTAACTGACACTGAATTGCGATGAATATTGACCGCAGTTTAATTTTTTGCCGTGAAAAAACGAATTACAGAACGGAGTTCGCAAGTGGACACGTTCACCAGTGGTAGCTCCATGGAAACTGAAGCGCTACGGACTTACGCGTACGAGTAGCCCGATTTTGAAGGTCACCAGCTTCCAATGCATCCTAGTGACCATTTCTTCTATACTAACTAATTTTTACAACGTTTAGTTCGCAGAAAAAAATAATAGGGAAACTTATTTATTGGATGGCCTTCGTAGATTTCTAGGAAAAACCGCCAAAGAAGACAACGGCCGTATTCCTGGATATGACCTCAGATTTTGATCGAGTGTAGAAATTATTTGAAAGGCTGCACAACATCGGAGTAAGAGGAAAAGCCTTAATCTGGATTGCAGACTTCTTAAGGGAAAGAAGGATAAAGGTTCGGGTCAATGGAACATTTTCCAAGGACCGAAGAACATGGGCTGGTGTACCTCAGGGATCTGTGCTCAGTCCTCTACTCTTCTCGCTATATATTAACTGTTGTTTATGTAAATAGATGAATATTATTTGTATCATTTAAAGTCTCATTATGTAAAAATATATGTATATAAAAATTGGAGATTTGTTGTTGGCAATGGTCAAGTATGAGCTCTTGTACGTCTAATTACGAAACAACAAAAGGGGCGACGAGGATGCGCGATCTACAGAGCCAGCAAAAAGCTGAGGAAAACGGCGTCTATGCAAGTATAACAACTACATCTTTTAAACTAGCTGGATCAAGAAAACAAAGGAGTAGAAAAGATAAGCATGACAAGTCCAAAGTTAATAGTACCTTTTAGATGCTATAGCCCAGTGGAGGACACTTCGATCTTTTTGTACAAAAATTTGAGGCTCTTTTTTGGCATCTGAAGGAGGAGATTAAAGTGCTGATTTTTACCTCGCTGCCAGATTCTGAAAATTTGAAGCAGGGAAGCGACATTTTCTTCCTGGCCTAAAGAAAGATCAACCCTATGATACTATCATTCAAAGAATTAAGCTGCATTTGGATCCAAAGAAGAAAGTGATACCACAGTGATGCAGATTTTTAAAGAGAATTCAACAGGAAGGAGAATCAATTTCGGAATATCTTAGAGAATTGAAACATTTAGCAATAAATTGTAATTTCGGCGATATGCTGGGAACCATGATGCGAGACCGTTTTGTGACTGGATTCAAGTTGGAAAGCCTGCAAAAGAAGCTACTACAAGAAAACGACGATGTCACCCTGGATAAAGTTTTGCAGTGGCAATCTCGTTCGAACTGGCGGTGATAAATACAAAGAATTACAAGATAAATTAGTGGCCAAATTATCCCCTGTGAATGGAGAAGATAAAGGGGTGAGTACAATAATAGTATGGTGCAGCATAGGCCTTTCAGGCAAAGGGGAGAAATAATGTGTTATAGATGTGGTGAAAGACATCCACACGTGGCCTCTGTTTGCCCTCATAGAACAAAGACTTGTTTTAAAATGTAAAAAATTGGGTCATTTAAGTAGGGTCTGCAAAGCTAGTAAAAAATGTGGGGATGTAAATTTGTACAAGAGGACTCTATATATTCTGTACAGGGCGAAACTGATGCCACAATAAATATAACAGTAGATGATTATTATTTGTGCTTTACAATAGATACAGGAAGTCCAGTTACGTTAATACCTAAAGATATTTATAAGATTTATTGGCAAGGTAAAAATGTATTTCCAACAAATTTAAGATTAAAATCCTTTTGTGGTAAATCAATAGAGATTATAGGTCAAAAGTGTTTTTGTAAAAGAAGACAACCAATATTTACGATTAATAGTTGTAAATGAAAAATCCAGGTAATTTTGTTAGAAAGAGAATGGCTTAAACAGTTAAAACTTGATTATTCTTGATTGTTTATCATTGAAATTTTAATTATGAATCTAATAGAAATAGTTTGATTGATAGATATGCAGATTTGTTTAACAAAGATTTGGGCTGTCTCTAAAGGATGTTAAAATAAATTTTAAATTTAAAAAGGATGTGACTCCTGTGTTTTGTGAGGCCAGAAGGTCACCTTTCTCTCTAAAAAACAAAGTAGAGAATGAAATTGATCGTTTAGTGAATTCTTGCATTTTATAACCTATAGTTCATGCATATTGGACCGCTCCAATAGTACCAGTATTAAAAAAGGATGGTAGTGTAAGGATATGTGGTGATTTTAGATGTACAGCTAATAAAGCAATAGAATTAGATAGGTATCCCCTTTCATCGATCGATGAGATCTTTTCAAAATTATCTACAAGCACCGTACTTTCGACTCTAGACCTATCACAGGCGCACTTACATGTAATGTTAGCGGAAGAAGCCAAAGCTGTTTTTGGTATAAACACAACAAATGGGTTGTTTCTTATAAAAGACTACCATATGACGTAGCGGTAGCACCAAATAAATTTCAGAGGATTATGGAAGGTCTATTTGCTGATTTGCCAGGTGTGGCCTGCTACATAGATGATATTTTGGTTGCAGGAAAATACTTTGAAGACCATGAACAAAAGTTGGATCTATTGTTTAGATGATTGCTAGAAAAATGTTTAAAGATAAACAGATATAAATGTAAATTAAAAAAGAAATCGGTGTAATATTTAGGGTTTAAAATGGATAAATATGGACTGCATCCCTTAGAAAATAAAAATAAAGCAGTGATAGAGACGCGTGAACGTAAAGAATGTTTCGCAATTAAGATCTTTTATAGGACTCAATTTATTATTATAGATTCATAAAAAAATATAGCAAACATTTTAGCGCTATTCTATCAACTTTTGAATTAATATTGTAGATGGAATTGAACGAAAGAATATCGAATGTTATTTAAAAAATGTAAATCATTATTAATGGACTATGGTGTAGGCGTAATTCTGAGTCATAGAAATTATAGAAAGGAAGAATGCCCTATAGCTTTTGCTTCTAGAACATTAACTGAAGCGGAAAAACGTTTCTCTCAACTAGAAAAGAAAGCGTTGAGCATACGTTTGGCGTTGAGAAATTCAGACAATACTTACTGGGACGAAAATTTGAATTGGTCACAGACACCCGTTCCTTAATTCATATATTTTCACCTCATAAACCAATTCCCATATGTGCATCATCCAGAATTAAAATATGGTCCTTAAAATTAGCTGCATTTAATTATACTGTGGAATTTCGAAAAACTAGTGATAATTCTAATGTTAACGCATTGTCACGTCTTCCTTTAGAATCGAGTGTCAGGGAGTCTCTTGATGAAGACCAGGTACTTCTTCTCAGGAGGTTGAATGAGGTACCGTTCTCATTTATGGAGGTGGCATATGAGACGCCCCAAGATAAAATACTGTCTATAGTATTAAGGAATGTTAGTGAAGGCAACTGTAAATTCACAAAGGTACCGAGAGAAAACCCACTAGCTCCTCATTATAAGATCAATGAGGAATTAAGTTTGGAGTTTGGTTGTCTTCAATGGCGTGAAAGAGTGGTAATTCCCCAAAAATTAAGATCTTTAATTTTAAATGACTTGCATGAAATACACATGGGGATTGTTAAAATGAAGATGATTGCCAGGCGGTATTTTTGGTGGCCAGGCATAGACAGTAACATCGAGGAGTTACCTAGAGAATGTAGAGTATGCCAAGAATCGGCAAGCATGCCCCCGGCTACCATCTCGGAATGGACTTGGCCCGAAAAACCGTGGCATCGACTTCATCTTGATTCAGCGGGTCCGTTCATGGGAAGAATGTTTTTGGTTCTCGTGGACGCATACTCAAAGTGGATAAAAAATGTTATCATCAAAGATATTACCAGCCAAACGATTATAAATCATCTTAGAGAAATTTTTGCCAGATTGGATTGCCCTAACATTTGGTTACAGATAACGGAAGACAGTTTATCTCCGGTGAATTCGAGCAATTTACCAAAATGAATCGTATACGGCACACTAAGACCAGTCCGTATAATCCTAGTACAAATGGTTTAGCTGAGAGATATGTAAGAGAGTTTAAAAACCTTTTGAGAAAGAATAATGGGAAGGATGATTTAGAGACGAATCTACAAAGATTCCTATTTGCTCATAGAGCATTCCGCCAAACTGTAATAAAGGAATTCCCCCGCGGAACTGCTAATGAAGAGAAGTTTAAGATCAAAATTCTCGAATTTAATACCAAGATGGGAAATCCGCGAGAGGTATTTCATGAGGCCGTAAGAAGGTAGGAACAGTTTATTACAGTTTGCTAGGTTTATTTCCGCAACTATGCAACTGGACCTAAACGGTAAAAAGGTACCATTTTGAAATTACTGAGCTACCGTCACTACCTTATAAGTTGCGAGGGCGTCGTGTATAAGAGGCATATCAATCAATAGCGACCTGTGAGAAAGAAACAAGTGGATACAAGAAATTTGATACTTCCTCGAACATCAGGAGAGAAGCCTGTAGGTGGAAGTCAGAAATAAAGTGAAGAGGAGGTTCCAGAGGTTACATCAGGAAACAAGGAGGAGACTGCTTCTGTGCACGTACCCTCTTGCACTCCTAGACCAGCGCCTGTTGCTGTGCACGTGCCCTCTTGCACTCCTAAACCGGAGTCTGCCGCTGTGCAAGTGCCCGTCCGCAGTCCTAGATCTCAGAGAACAAGGAAACCCCCAGACCGACTGGAGTATTATTAAGGGGGAGCTGTGTTGTGTATGTAAATAGTTGGAGATCATTTGCATTCTTTAAAGTCTCAGTATGTAAGAATATATGTGTATATAAATTGAACATTTTTTTGTTGGCCAAACGAAAAGAATAAGAGATAAAAAAAGAGTCATGGTCAAGTTTGAGTTGTTGACATCTAATTACGACACAACCTTAACAACATCCATCCTTACCTCACTGAAGACACAAAGGTTGCCTGTTATGCAGATTATATAGCCATATGGCACACAAAGTATAGAAATATCAGAAAAATACTGAACACATCAATGAGAAGTGGGCAATGAAACTCAAAATGACAAAAAAACCAATAAACACAAACCTATAGGTCTCCTTCACTGACAGGTAAAAGGGCATGGATTTAACTCCAAAATAAGCATAAACAACCATATGATTGATAAAATTAGATCTCCAAATTACCTAGGTGTGATACTTAATTAGGAATTGCGATTTACAGAACACATAATTAGCACCTCAAATAGAGGTACCAGAAACCTAAACATTCTGAGAAGGTTATGTGGAACAAATTGGGGAGCAAAACCCAAAATTCTCAGAACAACATATATCACCTTAATAAGGCCAATAATGTAATATGCAACACCCGTCTGGGCTCCCTCAAGTTCATCACTTAAAAGAAGACTAGACAGTGTTCAAGGAAAAGCGGCCAAATTAATCACTGGTTCTGTTTTAAATACCAACAATTAGAAAATTCAGAGAGAATGTGGTCTAGACCTACTTGAAAGCAGAAGACAATTTAAAACAATAAAATCCACCAATAGCTTAAAAACTAAAGAAACCGAACACATATCCCATAGAACCTATTTAAACTGGACACAAAAAGAAAGGCTCAAAAGATCTTCAACACTTCAGTACGACAACAATATTAGAAAGAGCATAAATATGAAACATAATGAATTTCGATTTCGAGAATAACCAATATTTCTTACCCCATTGCCATCAAATGTAATCATCAATCTTAACCTGAATGAACCCTGCAATAAAAAAAGAGAACAAAAACATTCTTAAAAGAAAGGACTTAACACAATTGGTTTATGCGATCAGATAAATTATTTAACAGCATATACAGATGGATCATCAGACCTTACCATAAGTAATGGAGGGGCTGGAATTAACGTAATACTGCAAGATGGAACATACAAAAAATTAGAAGAGATCAAAATGTGAAATAAACTCCGAGAGAAAAATGACAAAACTATAACAAGATTTAAAACGATACATTATAAAGGATGACAATACATCCAGATGGCACAAGAACCTATAGAACATGCAACAACTGTCCTGGTGTGGAACTAACACCTACCCACATATTCTCATGCCCGCAGCCTTGCAAAAAATTGACATAAACCCAGAGCAGCTGCTTTACACACCCAAGATAGTGGACAATGCTGCTGCTGCTGCTGTGATATAGATGCATGGAGACATCTGAGGCTCTTTATTGGACACGACCAAAAACAACAACGGCATTCCAGAGTAAAATAAATCATCAGAGATAGATAAATATTTTTCATATGAATTAAAATAAACATAATCGATACTGAGAGAGAGTTGAATTTAAAAAAATAGAAATTTATTATTTTCGAAATATAAATATCTGAGAGGATTCCAGCAAACCGCATCTAAAATATCTTTTTTTTTTGCTACATGTTTTAATTTGCATATACCTATTTTACATATCTCAGATTGTATTTAAAAATCGTTAACTATTTCTTCTAACTTTTGGCGAAATGGTGTTTTATTAATTTATCATTTGATATTATTTGGGTTCTTTCCTGGTATTCAAAAAGGAAAAATACGTGTCGTTCAGTTATATTTTTCAATTTATCAAACAATTTGGCCGCTGAATAGCTGATTCTGGTAGAGTGCCATCTAGCGAATAAAGTTGTAACTAGAATCAATTTCGAATTTTTCATTATTTGCCATAAAATATCCCATTGCATCCTGAACACAATGGTGTTTACCGCATTGCTCTAGCGCAAATATTCGCGGAGTTATTAATTTTTAAAATTGTGCGGACTTTTGGATCACCCTGTATATCATGATAAAAATTCTAAAAAAATTATGTATAATTTTTAATTTTTCAATTATTTTTGAAAAATGTATATATAACTGAGACTATCATATAAATATATATATATCATATATATTAATTTTTAAAGTTGTGCGGGACTTTTGGATCACCCTGTATATATATGTCATAATATATACTCTTCCAGGAATAATAAAGCAAACCTACAGTAAACCCAGAGAGAGACTGGAGGGCAAGGACCGGTCACTTTAGACATCAGCGACATTCCAAGGGGCCACCGCTGGGGTCCGTTACTTGGAACCTCGGGACTATTAAGACAGTTGGGGATTGTGTGCGACACGAACGGCCGCCCGGCTCTATCTCCCTCTCTCTCTGATTGCCTGGGTTCCTCTTCCAACTTGTGGTGTGATTATTTCTCATTTCCCACCTTATTACATTGGCACATTAAAAGTCGACAGGATAAGACCTGGCCGAGAAACAAATTCCCATATCTACTAGAATATGAAGGAAAACGAAGCAAAGCCATGGTAATCGGACAAACCCACAGCCAAGTTCCACAATAATTTACAACCAACTCAACTGTAGCCACTTCTCTTCGAGCTCTGACCCTCTTCCTCGCCAACTTTTGAACCGTGATCAGAAAGAAGTAATCACCTACGACGGAGATGGAGCTGCCGCACCCTTCTCCCAGCACTAGATCTGCCCAAGAACGATCGCCGTGCCAAAACAGGACACCTCCCACCATCATGGAAAAGACTCCGCCATAACCCTGTCACTGCAGTGGCGGACAACACTGGCCCGTAAAGTATCTGCAGACAGAACCCTCCCTCAATGAACTCAATGAACCTACTTTCTCTCTAAACCAGCATAACCTGTAAGTGCAATTGTTTTACCCCTACCATTCATTCTTTAAAGAACTCACTCCTTTTAAACTCTGATGCCAATATTTCCATAATTAGTTTAGTTCCATTTATTCTCTCCACGCCTATTAACAATGATTTTATTCTCCATACTATTTATCTATATATTTGTAACCCATTTAATTAGTTACTTTACCAATCGAATTTAATAATAGACATTTTAATAAAATAATTTATATTTTAAAGTCATCCCTTAAAAATTAAAATTGGAATTTTTACCTATTCCGGCTTTGCGATTTTTAAGAATAACAATATATATTCATAATCAAGTTATCTATATAAATAGTGCTCCACTACCTAAATATTTGTACGAATTTGTATATGACCTTCTCTCCTACTTGTAAGCACGGCTCACGAAAAATTATTTCTTGCCCTAAACGACTCATAATTCACTCTGATATCTTAAGCGTCGAATAATTCCAACCACCACGTGAGCCTTGCTTACAACCACCCTTATCAATCTTCCCCTGAAAGCCCCTCTCATTCTTATAACTTTGTCAACCAACTACCAGCCCATGTCCCTCTATAAAATTATTAATTAATCAGTTATCAAACTACTATTTCCACTAATATCCACTCTTCATTTACGATAATATATTTTGTAGTTTCTCTCTAGCATATCCACCGACCCACACCATCTAGCCACTGGTATGTTCGTCACAGGATGCAGATTGACTAACTGCTAGATGTTTATCAGCTTCTTTTTGTTCGCACTTGAACAATCTGCATCGAGCGGCACAGCTTCGCTCCTTCTCCTCGCGCCACACATTCGCCACACGGACCCTGTCTTCAAATGTATGTATGTCCCTTGTCCATACCAGCACGATATAACCAACGTCCGATATTTCCCACGGAGGTACGTTAAACATCGTCGCTGATTCTGTACGGTCCGTCATCATTTCGCGCAAACATGGGTTTTACGTTCAACCCGTTGCGAATTCATATCCTCGCACAAGCTCCCACGACGGGTCAAACACCTCGTGTACGAGCAGCTTGTCAATTGTAAAGGACAATACCGTCCTCGTCTCAATTTTTAGCACTGTGCGCGCACACTTTCCTTCTATTAGTTAAGACTACTAAAGTCTCTTAGTATCGAAATAATTAAGGTGGAAAGGCCCAAAGCAAGTTTCCCCTCGCTCTGTTCGCTTATATTCTACTTTTGTATCTCGAACTATTTTTTCTTCTCAAATCAACTATAAGTCCAGGCGACTTCCTCACCTACACACGGGACTTTTCCCCTCGGACTCGCTACACGAGTAACTGCATAGATAAGGTAGAATGGCCCAAAGCAAGTTTCCCCTCGCTCTGTTCGCCAAAATTCTAACATTGTATGTATTTCTTCATTTACCTTAGTTCTGATCTCACGCAATTTCCACCCTCAACCTCATTTCTCGTGCTCTACACCTATAGCACAAAAGGCCCATGCCAAATTTTCCCCTTGCCATGTCCGCCTGAAAACATATCTTAAAGTGTAGAGTTCCACAGTATTAATGACCTTAAGATTTCCATCATGTGTATGTGACTCCCCTTCTCCTTGTTCACACCTCAATAGCATTTACCTTATATTAGATTTTATTGTATATAGCCTTTTGTAACATTGATATTGTCGAAAATTCCCTTAAATATCAAACTCTCCGGTGTTGTAAAACTGCTTGTAAATAATATTTACTTGTGTACAATACAATATTTTATTTACATAAAACTATGTGTGTGTGTGTCTCCATAACTTTAAATAATTTCAACACTATAAAATTATTTTCTCTATTCCTGGCTTCTCCAGCTTTAAGTATACAGTAGAATTATATTCAAATATTTGCATCGAGCAATGCTCTTCGGCAAACAATAAAGACAAGGCCAGTTAGGAATAAATTAACATAAAGCAATAACGCGCCATCTATACATATAAAATAAAAGGATTTAAAAGCGCGAATGTTTCTTTTATACATAATACAAACTTCTACTGTCCTTACTGCGAATGTAATTCTACTGTCCTATAAGCTTATGTCCATAGTTTTCGTGAAAACCTGCGTGAAAACCACTGCTGCGTATATAAACAGAATCGTCCAATACAGTATTAGAGCTCTTAGAAGCGGTCTGGTGGATTAAATTGGCGAAACCGCTGGGAGGGTTCACCACTGATGAGCCAAGCCCTCCCAATATATTTTTTCATCGCAGTAAGGACAGTAGAAGTTTGTATCATGTATAAAAGAAACATTCGCGCTTTTAAATCCTTTTATTTTATACTATGGCTTTATTTCTTAAGAAACTCTCATAATAATTAAAAGTACTAAAAAAGATATCAATTATTTTTTTACTTTATAGTGGTCTGGAATTCTTAATAACCTGTAACTTCTCTTCGGAAGGATAAATTCCTGTTTTGTCAATTTTCATTCTTAAAAATTCAATTTATGAAGCATAAAATTTACATTTTACTCTTTTAAGACGAAGTCCTGACTCCTTGAAACACAAAGGAACTTTTCTTTTTTTTTTAACCATCACAATTTATTCCTGATGAATGGACATCGTCCAAATGAGCCGCTACTCCATCAATCCCAATTAGAAGTGCCCACAAATCTTTGGAAGGTTTCCACGGCAAAATTCAATCCAAAAGAGGACGCTTAACTTAATACCATTCCTTAGGCCAGGGGTCGGCAACCTGCGGCTCGCGAACCACATGCGGCTCTTTGGATGTGAAGCTGCGTGTAGTAATATGCTTGGCCCACAGAAACATATCTAACATACCTATATCCAAAAGTTGTGGAATTGTGGGCAATGGATATTTATGAGGGTTAGTATATAAGTTTCAAAGGTTAAATCTCTTTCAGACAACAGTCTTTCAACCAGATATTAGTTTCTTAGGCCACACACCAGACACCACACATTGAATATTTCAATGGTTTTTAAATAATAAGATACAAATTCTATTTATCATCATCAAATTTGGTATTTTTATGCTTTATTTTGTTGAAAATATGTAAATAGAGAAAAGTTAGTTTTTTTTGTGTGGTCCACACACACAAGATACAAACCGACAAAGTTTATAAAAGGTATAACTTAACTATTATATGTAAATTAAAACGTTAATAATAAATTTAAAAAGGTTGAGAAAGTCCGTTAAGTCAATTTATTGAGCCTTGAATCTATTATTTTTAAGGTTTTTATAATGTTTTTAATATGCGGAAGGTCGATTTGGCACATGAACAACTAAATCAAATAAAAGATAGTTTCTTACAATGTTTTGAAGGTGATAATTTACATGATGTGGTGGTTTTTTGCTTGGATGAGTGTCTAAGAATATTGGTTGTATTGGATATAAAAGATGCACAAGAACCACATTAAAAATAATAAAAAAAAAGAAGTTGATCATGTTAAATTGCCTAAACTTGAGTTTCCAACTATCAATGCCAGGATTAAAATTAAGAATAACAAAGATATCTCTAACATGTAGAGTCTCGATAGACTCAGGGTCTCAGAGCAATTTTGAAAAACCAGGACTTGAATATGATACTTTACAATCACAAATATCGGGAATCTCAGGACATTTTGTGAGCTACTTTATAGACTTGTAGAGTTTGAATTTACGCTATATTTTAAATCCGATGAACCTTTCGAAGTGAACGCTTTGTTGTTGGATAAATTAACAAATAATTTGTCAACTTTTACATGTCCAAAAGCAAACTTGGCACATCTCAAACCCATGCCCCTGGCTGATCCAGATTATAATATTTCTGCTTCCATTGACATATTAATTGGTGCTGATATAGCTATGACCCTAATCAATGGCGAGTCCGTTATTAACGATGAAAAACGACCAACTGCCATTTCTTCTAAATTAGGATCTTTCTGGAAGGGTTTCTCCCAAGTTTAGCAAGAAATATTATAAATGTTGTGTTTTTCAGTCACATCAGGCATGTGTATTACCGAATATTGTCGAAACTTTTGTAATTTGGGATCTATTTCTGATGTGTAATTCCTATGTCTAAATATTAATATGAAAGTGAAATAAATTTTATGAATACACATATAAGAGATTCCACAGTCAGATAGGTCGTACAATTACCATTCCGGCATAATAGACATTTAGGAGAATCGAGATTGAATGCGGTCAAGAGGGATTGGTTTCTTTGGAAAAATCATAAAGTTCTCGTCCTGAATTTTATGATTAATATAGAAATGTAATGAAGGAATACTATGAGTTGGCTCATATAAGTTTAGTTCCAAAGGAAGAAACCAATAAAGGAAAATACTATCTGCCTCATCATCCAGTTAGGAAGGAGAGAAGTTGCACAACCAAATTAAAAGTAGTTTATTACGCTTCAGCGAGGACTGATTCTGGTTTGTCCTTATATGGCACCTTACTTCCAGGACCAAAGATCCAGAAAAAAAATATTTTTTATATTCAGAATTCACTCTGTTGCTCTAACGGCAGATATCGCCATAGGTCAGAATAACTCATGAGTTTTAAACCTTCAATGGCATCCAAGAGCTAATGTTTTTTATTATGTTCAAAGGAAATGCTCTGCCATCTAACTATATGACAAGACGAGGAATTTGAACACAAATTGTTAAAAATTTCGATTTATTGGGTTGGATTTCGTCTTTTACAATCACCATTAAACTGATTTTAAAGACCCTGAGGTACAGGGCCTCGAGATACAGGAACCCGAGATACAGCACCCGGATGTACAGGACTCAGAGGTACAGGATGCTGAGATACAAGACCCCAAGGTACAGTATACCGAGGGACTAGACTCCGAAGTACAGGATCCCGAGGTTGAAGACCCCGAGGTACAGGACCCCAGGTACAAGTCCCCGAGGTACACGACCCTGAAGTACATAGCCCCGAGGTACAGGACCCAAGTTACAGGACCCGAGGTACAAGTCCCCGAGGTACACGACCCTAAAGTACAGAGTCCCGAGGTACAAGACCCAAGTTACAAGACCCGAGGTACTGGGCCCCGAGGTGCAGGACCCCAAAGTACAGGACCCTGAGGTACGACTCGAGGTACAGGATGTTGAATAACAAAACCCCGAGGTTCACTGACTAGAAGTACAGAATGCTGAGGTACAGGAGCCCGGAGTACAAGGACTCAAGGTACAGGATGCAAAGTAATAGGACCCCGAGGCACAGGACCCCGAGGTATAGGATCCCGAGGTACAGGACCCTGAGGTACAGGATCCCGAGGTACAGGACCCCAAGGTACAAGGACTCAAGGTACAGAGTTGTTGAGGTGAAGATGTCTGACGGGACTTACAAAATACCATTTGTAAAATATTTGTTTACTACCCATTTGATGTTGTTCACCCTTATTCCCCATCAAGTTGGTGGCCGGAGAATGTTTAGTTATTTTATATTTTTATAATTTAAATTTAAATATTTGTATCATTTTTAAATAAAAATATACATTTTATATTAATCATAATCAATTATAGTATATCAATGTTTTGTTGTTAAAATATGTAAATAGAGAAAAGTTAGGTTTTTTTGGTGGTCCATGTTTGTGATATAAAAGATACAAATCAATAAATTCGGAATTTTCACTTTATTTTTGTAATTCTGCCAAATAAGCAGATACAGATTCAGTGCCATGATTTATTCTATTGAAAGAATAATGTTGCACAATTACATTTTGTTTGGGACAAAAATGGTCGGTCAATAACTTAATAATTTCAATATATTCAATATTAAATAAGCTTTAAGGTACGGCCAATGATATTGCTAAAAGCTTCTGAACCTATAAACGTTAATGAAATTGCTTTCTTCTGTTCAATTTTTTCAATACGATTTGCTACGAATATGTGAAATAAAAAGTTATTCTTTCCAGATATGAAATCCACTTTTCAGGCTTAGATGAATAAAAATTTCAAGATTCCCGAAACTCGCCTTCATAAAAATAATTCGTTTAAAAATTATCGATATGTTTAAAATTTTTACTGGCATCTTTAATTCAATCGTCATCCTCGTCGTCAAAAATAAACTTAATTAAATAACGAAATTTGTTTTTTTTTTAATACAATATATATAACAATGACAATCTATTATTTATTTATTTCGCCTCAGTTTACAGGTGTCAAATTCGAGCTCAGCTCGCGAGTCACCTTGTGCTGGCTATTTACACATGGCGAGTTGGTGGAGTAGAGGTGCCCCCCAAGACCTTGCAGGAGGGCAGCTGTTGGGTGCGCCTGTGTCGTTTTTGGGTTGATGTCTAACTCCCAATCATTGTACCATTTGGTTATAATGTTCATGTAATTTTGAAGTTGTATAGTTAGCAGCTCCTAACATCAGGGCCAGGTCGTCCGAATCGGGGATTGATATCTCCTTTATTTTGAATAAAACATCGTATGGTTGAATTGGATGAATTTTACAGTTGAAGATATAAATTCTCAACGGAAATTTGGTACATATATCTTCTAGGTTGGGTTGGTCCAAGTCTTCCTTCAGTATCTTGTTTGATAAGCTGAATGGAGCTCACATACTCGTACTTGTCCGAAGGCAGATTCTCATGAATGCGTTTATTCTATTTTTGTCTGTGGTTGAAATATATTTGCCCACCAAACTGGGAGTGCGTATGTTATTATCGGGAGAATACGACTTCTGTATAGAGTGAACTTTTGTTTTGTAGATAATTTGCTTCTGTAGTTGAACAGACTCGATAGTGTTATTTTTGCTTTCCTTACGATATTTTTGACATGCATGTTGAATTTCAACTTGGAGTCAAAGGTAACTACAAGATATTTAACATGATCATATCAGTTAATAGGGCTTGAATTTAATTTTATAATGTATTTTGGCTTGAATTGTTTTGTATAGTGGGGGGAAAATTATAGCCTTTATCTTTTTTTGGGTTGATGCCTAACTTCCAATCATTGTACCATTTGGTTATATTGGTTATGTATTAATAATTTTGGAGTTGTGTAGTTAGTAGTCCTATTGATTTTGAGTTTGTTAGTATTGCTGTGTTGTCTGCGAAAAGCTTTGTTTGGTATTTTGTATATAGAGAGAAGTCGTTTATGTAAATGTTGAATAGCCTTGAGGGACTCCAATATAGGTTGGCTTTGCCGTGGTTTTAGAATCCCCTTGTTTAATGGAAAAGGTCCTGTCCTGGAGGTAATTTTTCAAAATTTGACAAAACCTTTTGGAAATTTATTTTTTGTTGTTGTTTTTTTTATCAATCCATCATGCCATACTCTATCAAAGGCTTTGGTAATGTCTAGAAAAGCACCGCCTACTTCCTCCTTGTGGGACTTTCTTATTTGAATATAATCTATTACACACGGTGATTAGCTGGTGGACTATGGAATGTCCTTTTTTGAATCCATATTGTTGAGAAATAATAAAGTTAATAGAATTCTTGTATGTCTGCAATCTACGAAGAACAATCCCCTCGTATACCTTACTGATGGTAAAGAGAAGTCTGATTGGTCTGAGATCTTCTGGTGATTTGGGATGTAATTTTTTTCGGTATGGTTATGATAGTAGCATGTTTCCATGTTTTTTTTTTTGTGAAGTAGCACAGGTATAATGTAACATTGAAAATACCAGCGAGGAAAACTATCCATTTGCTAGGAAGGTTTTTTGTCATTTGTGGCGTAAAATTGTGGCTTCCATGACTTCATTTGGCGTTGTCATTGATAGTATTTTTTTTATTGGGAATGTTGATGACTGTTATCTGTTAGATTGGATGGAATCTGATCCTCCACCTTGGAGAATTGTTTGAAAAAAATGCTCTGCAAGACCATTTCTAATGTCTTTGTCGGTCAACAAGGTCTATCCATTTGCATTTAAACCTTGATTTTGTAATTTCTTTTTCCTGATGGGTTTTGTTTTTTCCAGAAGTATTTTGGGTTCAATTCAAGTTTGCTTATAAAACTATTCCAATTTTCGGGTTTTTCTTCTCTTCAAGGGCTTGATTTACTTTTCCTTGAAGATTCAGGTAAATAGCTCTATGAGATGGAACCCAGTTTGCTTGCCATCTTTTTAAGAGATTGATTTTTCTTCCTCATTAAAGCTTTGGTATTTAAGTTCTATATTAATTTGGAGGATGAGACTATGGTGTTTTTCGAGTAGCTATTATTAATTTTCTCTTTTAAAATTTCAATTGTTGAGTTAATGTCACTTTCTGTTTTCAAGAAGAGTCTGGGGGCGTGGTGGAGATAAGATCTTGTTGAAAAAGAACCCAATTTGTTAATCGGCTGAGCCTAGTTGTGAATTCCATTTTGTAAAATTCAATTCTAAGATTACAGGGAGATGGTGAGATGATAACTCATCGGTGTGGTGAGGTCCAGGGAATGTTTTTAAAAACAGCAAAGTCTAGGAAATCTGGAATGTCGAGTGGACTGTAAATGCGTAAGTGAAGAAGGTGCGACAATGTCGAGGTTTTCTCTTTCATAGAAATTATATAGTACGATTTCGCAGTTATTAGAAGTCCTTGATCCCCAAAGAGGGTACTTGGAGTTTCGATCTCCTGCAAAGATTGTTGCATAATTGTGTTGTATCAGTAGGTTCAAATCTTCCTCCAATAATGGTGCATCAGGCTTCTTGTAAATTGCAGATATTTTTAATCTGGTTTGATCAATATTGAAGTATTTTCAAAGTTAGAAGTATGAATCTGCATATTTTTATATTAAAAAAAGGGATTTTATAATGATGGCTGTTCCTCCTTATTTTCCTGTTATTCCGTCAGTTTTAATGGTTTGATAGTTTCTGAACTTTAGGTTAATTGAGGGTTTAAGGTGAATTTCACTGAGCAGAGCAATGTCTCTTGAGTTATATTTTAAAAAGTGCAATAATTCTTTGATCTGATTCCATTACAATTCCAAACAATATTTTTAAATGGTAGTTTGCAATTCATTGCAGATATGTTTTGTTACCTGCATCAATTTTTCACACAGGTTCTTAGTATCAGAACGATTAGTTTTTCTTTTTGCAACCTCAGCATTTCTTTGGTTGTTTATCTACAATTTTTGGCAGTGTTTCAGATTTCTTCAAATCTAAATTGGGTTGTTAGATTTTTACTGACCAGGGTATCTTGGCTGTTGCTGATGTACTCTTGGGAACTTTGGGCATCCGAGTTAATTGGCAGTGTGAGATTCTTCGCCATTTGCACACTTTGGGGGAAGTTGCCTTGATTTTCTTGGACAGTCCTTCGAATGGTGCTCATCATCACACTTAACGCACTTTGGTTTAAGGAAGCAGTTAAGTTTACCGTGCCCAAAACCCTGGCAGTTGAAGAATTGAGTCACGCGGTTTATTGTTGTGAAGTATTCTACTCCAATTTCTATAGAAGAGTTCAGTTGTTCCGTAAATTTTCTTGTTTTGTTCGCTTTTTTGATTTCTACCAGTAGTATTCATTGGCCTTTTAGTTTATTGTCTATGAAGTTTCTTCACAGTAGTCTCAGGAAAGTCCATTGTAGCAAGTTCTAATGCTATATCTTCAGTTTTATAGGCTATTGTCACACATTTTAATACCACCTTAAAAATTTTTTCTTCTTGCAATCTATAAGAGTAGCCACCGTTATTTTTTAGCGTATTACCTGATGTTTTTAAGTCTCAAATATTTTAGCCTTGATGATGTGTTTATACCCAGAGATAGTACATTGGAATTATTTATGCACAGGTCTTTAAGCTCTTGGCAACGTCCAGTCTGTTACACTTTTGGCTATTACAGGTGGTATCCTTGGTTTTTTGCATATGTAACTGTTGTTCAAGGACCATCTTCGTCGATGGACCATCTTCGCCTTCATCAACTTGCGAAGGGCTGAGGGCATTTTATGAGGAACTTCAGTTACCTCTCGCTCATGGAAACATTATTTTCATAATATTGTGAGTCGATTTCCATTATCAGTGTCTTTTGGTTACGTGATTATTGATTATGATGCTGATTCGCGAATTCGTTTCTTTGTTAAATTAGTTTATTTTACTACTACTCGATGCCACATCTTTTAATCATTTTCAAAAGTACGTTTGTATATGTTTGTTTCTATTGTGTTGATCTTTTTGCCAGAAGGATGATCGTTGATTTAATTACAATAGGCTGCATCTTTTTTATTGAAAATTTTAATCACAAATTCAACTTTTTAAACGCCTTCACGGCATATTCTTTTTATAATAAAATAATTATTATACAGAATATAAAATTATTAATGATTATTTACAATACATCACATACACCTTTTTTTAAATTTATTTCTCAGGAAGCCTCTTGGACCTTATTTTTAAGTAGAGCCTGCACCACGCTGACGAAAACCAACAGCCCGAAAAGCATTCGTTATTGGTTTTTATTAATTTATAAAAAAAAGAAATGGGTTGGCCAAATATCATGTAAAAAGTTAAATCAACGTTTATTTTAGTTTTGTACCACTATATAGCGCTCAGTCATTTGAAAGGCTCAAGTGAATGGTCAGAATGTGCCTTTTTTGTTTTTATTATCCATCTTTTATTAATATTTAGATTTAAAATTGACATACAGGAACTCTTGGGTTACAAATAAAATATTTGACACAAAATATATTTTCCGAAAAATTTAAAGTATGGCAACTTCTATTAATGACATTGAATTGCCATATGACAATATGACAATTGAATGACATATGATTGGTTTAATTTGGAATATATAAGTGTAAAATTATGTTATTTCAGGGTGATGAAGACCTAGCTTCCATAGAATAGTCCTCATTTATTTATTAATATATCAACTATTTATTTTAGGAGCATAATATGTGAGTATTTGTTGGGTTTGTGTAAGGAGGATCATTATTGTTCCCTATAATTCAATGGTTTTTAATATTCATATGTCCCTAATTTGTATAACTACCCGATGCACGTTTACCTTTTGAACCCCAAATTAAATGTATAAAAGATTTCAAAATAAATTAGTATGAATTATACTGCTCTTGGATCATTTCGAAAAATGGCAGGTTTGAGCTGCTTCGTCATCTTTTATTGGACCTTTGGTTGCTCACAAAGTCCACATCCCTGTTCCAGGTTGGTAGAGTTTTTGGATACTCCACATGTGTTGGGTCCATTTTGGACTCAGACCCAACAATGAAAACATTATGAGTGAATTTAAGGAAACAAGGTTCTCGGCTGGATGTTGGATGTGCAGGATACCCCTGACCGGATTCTGCAGACCACTGGCACATCATGCGCTGACTTATCATGTGGCCTGAAATCCAGTGGCTTATGCATCCTACAACCTGAGAAGAACCTTTTAAAGGCCTGAGGGACGTCAAATTACACCATACAAATTTCTAACGCATGCCTTATTTTGTTCTTTTATGTAAATATATTTTTTATGTTGGCCTAGGCTATTTTTATGTTTAATAGTAGGAGTAGATTCTAAATGATTCATCTGATTTATTTATTAAATAATTTTAAGATTATTTTACAAATTGGTTTTATGATTCATGGGAATTGATAAATTAATTATTCTTTTCCAAATTAAAATATATTGATTTAGATAATTCTCAAAAATTATCTAATTAATTTGTAATGGGGATATGATTTTAGATTTTATTTCAGTATATATATATATATATAAATTATATATATTTCACCTAGGTATATTATTTGTTTTTACCTATCACAGAGGGTGACCGGACAAAGATTTTTTTTTCTGTTATGATTTTGGTATACCTGGGAGAAAAAGGTGAAGTCAGTTTTAGAGTGATCGTGGAAGAGTGCACATCTGGGGGCCTTTTGGCCAAAGGCTCCCCACAAGGGGAGCAACTTCAAATGTAAGTAAGATTTTTTTTCTTTGTTTCTTAAGTCATCAATAGGGAGTTAAGGATCATACATTTCTTTTTATAGTTAGTTTTTTTTTTTTTGCAATTGACCTAGACCAACATCATATTTTGTATGTCAATATTATAATTGTGTGTAGAAAAATCATCTTTGGAAGCAAAAATAAACATTAATAGTTTACATATTATTAATTGTCTTTCTTCTTCCTTCCTTTTTTATTATTTGATGTCCTTTTGGTTTATTTATATATACATAAATAAACATCAAGATATATATGTATATGTATGTATAAATTTTAAATATGGTTAGTGATTTGATTAGCCCATTTCTTTATTCTATAGGATACTTATTATATAAATAAATATAAATATATTTATACATACATATCTTGATGTTTTTATATCCATAAGTGGTAACCTTACAATAGGAACTCAAAGTAGTAAAGGTGATAGTTGAGTCAACCTCAAATTCCTTTATACAAAATTTAAGATTCTCATATGTTGAGTTTATAAAAAAACTTTGGACTAAAAGCCAAAGGCCACATTATTACCTTTTTTGTTTAATAAATTCTAGGGGTTATTTTAAATACTATATTGTGATATGGGGAATTAGATCTCATTGTGAGTAGAACGTTTATTTCATTTTCAAAAGTTTCTAGATCAGAATTCATTCTACCTATGATTTGAACGAAGTTCGCGTATTTAAACTTCTTTTAGATACCCTTTGAATATTATAGTTGGATCTCTTACTGTATGTAAATTTTACTGATCAATTTCAAATCTTCTGATTTGTTTAATTCATCTAGTAGTATTCTATTATTGGTTTGGAACCTTTATAACTACAGAAGTTAGAAGATCAAAAGACAGTTAATAGTGACTGGTATACAACAAGATTCCTTCCATCAGTATTTGAAAAAATTCAAGCAAAACGGACCAGTAACTCAACTTAGAGGAGTCCTTCTTCACCATGACAATGCAAGACCGCACATCTCATCCCAAAAATTAGACCTTTTAGCCAACTCTGGTGTCCAATCAGTCACTCATCCACCATATTCATCAGACTTAGCAACTTGTAACTTTTTATTTCCAAAAGTTAAGTTATTGTTGAAAGGGATAAAATTTGACACTGATGATGAAGCACTGCAAGCCTTTATCACTGCCGTAAATTCCATCCCTGAAGATGACTGGTGTAAGTGCTTCGATAATTGGTTTTCACGGATGAAATATTGCATAGGTGCTAAGGGTAAATACTTTGAGAAACACTTATCATTTGAAAGTTGCAGCCTTAATAAAAATAGGTAATCGCAAAAACTTTTGGAGCGACCCTTTTGTATATTTAAAATTTCACAATATTATATTTAAATATATTTTAATGCTTTAATTTAACCAACTTTGCAGACATTTTATTGGCTTCATGTTTTCGATATAGTTTTAGATTATCTCTCATTTTTTCTTTATGCTTATTTAATTTTTATTTTATTTTATAAAATGTATTTTACACACATATTATAAAATTGTTACATATAAATTGTTAAATTAACATTATTGTTAATATATAAAATTTCTCACACCCTTATTATAACATTTATTTTTCAGTAATATACAGGGTGGGCCGTAAGTCCCGATATCAATTAAAATATTTTAACAAATAAATTATTTACAATATATGTCTAACATATGTGTGTGTTCAGGTTCCATCCAAGTTAAATTCAGAAAATGTCATCTCTCGATATTGAAGAAATTTAATTATTAAACTCTAATATCAACATGGTAGTTTTACAACTCTACGACGTCAATGGCCAAAGCATACGAGTGTCTTGCACCTTCTAAATCAAGTGTAACAAGCATAATTTAAAATATTGAAACTACCGGTAGTGTGGCAGATCTCCTTAGATCAGCAATACCACACTCTGCTACCTGTGAAACTGATATAAACCTAGTTGAAGCATCTCTAGAAGCTAGTCCTCAAAATTCAACAAGGAGGTTGTCTAAAGAGCTAAACCTACCCAGAACCTCCATCCAAAAAATGCTAAAAGGTCTTGGCTATAAGCCCTAAATTCCTAAATTAATTCATGCACTTCATGAAGATGATTGGGGATAGAAGGATGGAATTTTGTGAAAAAATGCTTGAAATGATCCTAAATGAAAATTTGCCTAATCGAATAATGTGGACTGATGATGCTATTTTAAAATTAAATGTCCATGTCAAATCACATAATTGTGTTTATTGGGCTTCAGAAAATCTAAAGGTAGAAATTGAGAAGGAAGTTAATTCCCCTGGCTTAACTGTTTGGGATGGAATTTCTTCGAAAATAATAATCGGACCTTACATTTACTTTCTAGTAAAGGGTGAGAATCATTTGAAAATGGAGGAATTTATGCAGACAAAATTGGTTGCAAAAAAAAAATTTTACATCATGTAGGATATTCCGCCCGCCCATTATTCAAACATTGTTAGAAGATTTCTCAAAGAAAAAATCCCTCACAAATGGATGGGGCGCCGTGGACTCATTGGTTGGCCTGCGCGGTCGCCTGATCTTACTCCGGCAGATTTTTTTTGTGGGCTTATTTAAAATATAAAGTTTATAATAGATAATATTATAGTATAAAACCCAAGACTTAGGTCAAATGAAAATTGTACTAGAGAAAGCATTTTTAATCTTCTTGATGCGGATTCATGTGCTAGTGTTTGTCAAAGTGTCCTGAGGCTGATTACTGTGTTTGGAAGCAAATCGAGAACACATTTTGAAAATTAAATTTAAATAAATTTGAAAAAACTCTAATCTATTACTTAAAATAAAATAGTTATATTTTTTATTCTAATTTGCTTTTTAATTTTTAATAAAAAATAAAAGGGTTCGGAACTAATGGGCCACCCTGTAAATTTTCAATTTCTTCCCTTCCCCAAATTGAATTTAGAAAATATATATATATATATATATATATGTGGTATAATAATAAGGTGGAAAAATAAATAAGGACACCACAATTTGGAAGAGGAACCCAGGCACCCAGAGAGAGAGGGAGAGACGGGCCCGGCACAGCCGGGCGGCCGTTAGTGTCGCCCACAATCCCCAACAGTCTTAATAGTCCCGAGGTTCCAAGTAACGGGCCCCAGTGGTCGCCCCTTCAAATGTCGCTGATGTCTAAAGTGACCGGACTTTACCCTCCCGTCTCTCTCTGGGTCGACTGTAGGTTTGCTTTATTATTCCTGGAAGAGTATATATTATGACATATGGCCTTCGTTGAAGAAGGTTGAACATGGTTTGAGTATACTTAAAGCTGGAGAAGCCAGGAATAGAGAAAATAATTTTATATTTGAAATTATATAAAGTTATGGAGACATAGTTTTTTGTAAATAAAATATTGTATAGTACACAAATAAATATTATTTACAAGCAGTTTTACAACAAGGGAGAGTTAGATATTTAAGGGAATTCTTGATAATATCAAAGTTTTAAAAGGCTATATACAATAACATCTAATATATTATAAGGTAAATGCTATTGAGGAGTGTGAACAAGGAGAAGGGGAGTCACAAACACATGATGAAAATCTTAAGGCCATTAAGACTGGGGAACTCTACACTTTAAGATATGTTTTCAGGCGGACATGGCAAGGGGAAAACTTGGCATGGGCCTTCTAGGCTATAGGTGTAGAGTACGAGAAATGAGGTTGAGGGTGATAATTGCGTGAACTCAGAACTGAGGTAAATATAGAACTACATACAATGTTAGAAATTTGGCGAACAGAGCAAGGGGAAACTTGCTTTGGGCAATTCTACCTTATGTATGCAGTTACTCGTGTAGCGAGTCCGAGGGGAAAAGTCCCGTGTGTAGGTGAGGAAGTCGCATGGACTTATAGTTAATTTGAGAAGATAAAATAGTTCGAGATACAAAGGTAAAATATAGGCGAACAAAGCGAGGGGAAACTTGATTTGGGCCTTTCCACCATAATTATTTCGATACTAAGAGACTCTAGTAATTGACTAATTGAAGGGAAGTCTACGCGAACAGTGCCAAAATTTTGACGAGGACGGTGTTGTCTTTTACAATTAACAAGCTTCTCGTACACGAGGTGTGTGAGCCGTCGTGGGAGCTTGTGCGAGGCGTTGATTTCGCGACGGGTTGAACGTAAAACCCATGTCTGCGCAAAATAATGACGGACCGGACAGAATCAGCGCGATGTTTAACGTACCTCCGTGGGATTTATCGGAGGTAGGTTATATCGTGCTGGTATGAACAAGGGACAAACATAAATTTGAAGACAGGGTCCGGGTGGCGAACGTGTGGCGCGAGGAGAAGGAGTGAACTGTGCCGCTCGATGCAAATTGTTCAAGTGCGAACAAAATGGAGTTGATAAACATCTAGCAGTTAGTAAATCTGCATCCTGTAACAAACAAACCAGTGGCTAGATGGTGTGGGTCGGTGGATATACTAGAGCGCAACTACAAAATATTATCATAAATGAAGAGTGGAGATTAGTGGAAATAGTAGTTCGATAATTGATTAATCAATAATTCTATAGAGGGGCATGGGCTGGTAGAAGGTTGACAAAGTTATAAGAATGAGAGGGGCTTCCAGGGCAAGATTGATAAGGGTTGGTTGTAAGCAAGGCTCACGTGGTGGTAGGAATTCTTCGACGCCTAAGATATCAGAGTTAATTATGAGTCGTTTAGGGCAAAATATTATTTATCGTGAGCCGTGCTTACAAGTAGGAGAGAAGGTCATATAAAAATTTGAACAAATATTTAGGTAGTGGAGCACTATTTATATGGATAACTTGATTATCAATATATATTATTATTCTTAAAAATCATAAAGCCGGAATAGGTAAAAATTCCAATTTTATTTTTTAAGGGATGACTTTAAAATAGAAATTATTTCATTAAAATGTCTATTATTAAATTCCATTGGTAAGGTAACTAATTAAATGGGTTACAAATATCTAGATGAATAGTATGGAGAATAAAATCATTGTTAATAGGCGTGGAGAGAATAAATGGAACTAAACTAATTATGGAAATATTGGCATCAGAGTTTACAAGGAGTGAATTCTTTCAATAATGAATGGTAGGGGTAAAACAATTGCACTTACAGGTTATGCTGGTTTAGAGAGAAAGTAGGTTCATTGAGGGAGGGTTCTGTCTGCAGAAACTGTACGTGCCAGTGTTGTCTGCCACTGCAGTGACAGGGTTATGGCGGAGTCTTGTCCATAATGGTGGGAGGTGTCCTGCTCTGGCACGGCGATCGTTCTTGGGCTGATCTAGTGCTGGGAGAAGGGTGGGGTCATCTCCGTCGTAGGTGATTACTTCTTCCTGATCACTGTTCAAAAGTTGGCGAGGAAGAGAGTCAGAGCTCGAAGAGAAGTGGCTACAGTTGAGTTGGTTGTAAATTCTTGTGAAACTTGGCTGTGGGTTTGCTTTGCTTCTTTTTTCTTCATATTCTAGTAGGTATGGGAATTTGGTTCTCGGCCAGGCCCCAGTGGTCGCCACTTGGAATGTCGCTGATGTCTAAAGTGACCGGACTTTACCCTCCCGTCTCTCTCTGGGTCAACTGTAGGTTTGCTTTATTATTCCTAGAAGAGTATATATTATAACATAATTATATTTTATATGGCAATGAGTTTGGTGACATAAATACGTTGTTATACTTTGAAAAAGGTTGGAGAAGGTTGTGAAATATTAATAAATATATTATTTTTTGATCCTATATATGCCTTTATAATTAAATATTTATTTATGAATTTCTCCATTTTTAGTACGATATCAATATGTTAATTTGCTATTTTATATTAGATAACATATATGGGTAGAAAATAATAATAATACTTCTCTCTCCTTCTAACGCATTTCGTTAAAGAAATTCTCAAAATAAAATTTTAAAACCTCTGGTATGTTTTAATATATTCATCAATTTTTATTAAAAAGAGACGCTAATATATATATATATGTTATATTAAAATATTATTTTATTTGAAATTATATATTTCATAGATGCAAATACTCTGCTAAATCGACCGCCAGAGGTCACACTTCCCTAATAAAAACTCGTTGTTGTTCTTCCCCGTTGGTCGGCTCAAAACTTTGTACATTATGTAAATAAACTTTTGTTTTCTTTGTTCACTCGCCTTAAGCCAGGCATTACTTTTTACCAAATTATGTTTTTATATATTCCTTAAGCACAATAAAAGCAATTACTGATCAAAACCATTTTTATTATTATTCTATCAAGAATTTAACCACGACTGCATCACCAATATCATTTAGTACCAAAAAGAACCAGCAAATAATTCCATACCATAATCCTCAAGATGATCAAAAATGCAAGCAGAATATATATTTTTAAAATATAAGATATATATTAAAAATAAAGAAGGCATCTCCTGACCACGAGCACATGTGCTATATATATATATAATCTAAAATGCAAATATTTTCTTTTTTAAAACATATATTTTATTTTCATGATTGAATATTCTACATTTTTTAGCATAGTTTTAGAATATACCACTTTGAATATTGTTGTGAATATTTATAGTTAAAGTTATCTATTTTTTAAAATTTCACTAATCATTTTATATATTCTATATATATAAATATATATATACTAGCGGATTAATACCCGGCTTTGCCCGGGGTTTTATCCGAGTGAAAGTTTGCTTAACGAATATTATTGATAAAAATATTCCGGAACACAAAGAATATTATGATAATAATGATAATATTCGTTATATTATATATTTATATGATATATAAAATATATTTTTCGAGCAAACATATCCAATCTCTCTCTAATGAATAGATTTTTAAAAATATATATATAAATAAAAATATCTAGAGATATAGTACATGATCTTAACCAAAAGGCCGAGAAACAATATTTTATATATATAGATGACCTGGCTTCGTTTGTCTTCTGCTCGAGTGAATGTTTCGCTGGTAGAATTTTATTTCTGCCTACTAAATATTATTATCTGGATTCGCCCGTGGTCTGCTTTAGTGAATATTCTCCCAAAGAATTTTGTTTATATCAATCAAACATGGTACAGCAATATTGTAAAAATTTTTGCCTAAAATAATATTGTTGCTCAGTACCTGGTTAATTAAAATTTTCTTGGTTAAATCGCGACAAAAAACTCTTCCAGATTTAACTCTCTGTCCTGTTCAAATTTCAGCGAGATTAATTAGATATTGATGGCGTGCAGAGCCGACAAACATATAAATATATATTTGGCCAATTCTGGAATAATTAAAAATCAACGAGAATAGTTGATATTTATTCCGATAGATGGCGCAAGCCATCAGCAACTTTCAGTTGCTCGATAAGAAGAAGCCTTTTTCTTAATTTATGCACCTTATCCCAGTACAATATTACATTTGTACTATTTTTTCATAAATATATATGTTCCCGGCTTCGCCCGGTTTTACCCGAGTAAAATTTTGCCTAACGAACATTTGTTAAAACGATTCTAGCAAACATCCAATCCCAACCGAATATACACTTGTCTATACTCTCGATAATTTGAAATGTTTCCCGGTCCCTTTACAAATATTAAGTTGAATAAAATCAATATTAATTGGTCCACTCGGTAATTTGAAGTTGAAGGAATAGTATCTTGCCACAAACGAACATTTGTAAATAAATGTATTTAGCGAATGTACCCGGCTTCGCCCAGTTTTTACCCGAGTAAGAGTTTGCCTAACGAACATTTGTTAAAACGATTCTAGAAAACATCCAGTCCATATATATTTTTTAAAACATAATTTAAAAAAAAAAGATTATTAAATTTAAAATAAGATATTGTCACTTTTATGAATTTTATAAATAATTATTTCTTTTTTTCACAATGGATTATGTATATTAATTTAAAAATTCATTTTTATTATCATCATCACATACAATGTTAATTTTTTATATAAACAAACGATAATAAACAATAACAATGTTATTTGCATCTCCATTATTATGAAACAACAACAAATTAAATTAACAACGTAAAAATATATTTTAACATTACAACATTTTTACATTTAACACAAAAACGTTACAATATTTTCTTTAAATATATATTAAAATTGAAATGCCATTTTTTTTACAACGCATTGGAATATTATATTACTAAATTATAAAATAAAATTTATTATACTTGGAACACATTTTAAGCATTGTTACAATATATAAATATAATTTCACCAGAAACCGCGAGAGGCGCTGCTTGCGAATGAAAGTATAAAATTTGCAAATAAAATTGCAAAGAATATTTATTTCAAATCGTATTCAAACCAGAGATCTTCCCAGTAGTATAGTAAATAACTTACTAAAGTTTCACGGCTATTGGATAATATTACATTTTAAAAACATTCATCGTGTGAACAAACTAAAAATCATCGTGTAAACAAACCACGTGTTAATTATTAACCAATCAAATTCATTTATCGTCGCGACCAGTGCTGCGCCCAAGCGGTAAAAGGCTGGAACTAACGCCTTTTGGTTTTATATTTAAAAAAAACTTTTTTAGTTTTTTGAATAGCCTATATGTTAAACGAAATCTTCAGCTACCTACATGCGAAATTTAATAATGATTTATTCTGTAGATTTTGCGCTCCGGTAAAACAAACATCGATTTTGGATTTCATTTTTATATATATAAGGATATATGTTATGAATATAATATTTTGTTGTTGAAAAGATAAAGAATTGAAGGTGCAGTCGTGAAAATAGGAAAAAGATAAGTTATTTACTTATCAAGGAGTTTTTATTTTCAATTACTTGAAGCAAATTATACATTGATTATTTATCACATTCATATAGAACTAGCGGATGTACCCGGTTTCGCCCAGGTTTTATTCGAGGGAATGTTTGTAGTCTAGTAATAAGAAAATATACGTACACCTAAACACTATCAGAGAAAAGAGAAACCGCGGAAGGTGAACAGAAAAATGCTTACAATGGATGTATATGTTTACGATATCAAGTTAAATAAAAACGAAGGTAAAATTTGCATATGTTGGTCACTATAAATTTGTATATTTGTTAGGCGAAATTAGAAACATGATAAAACAATTGGGTATTTAAAAACAAATGCAGAAATAAAAGTTGAAATATAATAAACAATGTTAAAGATTAGTTAATTATTAATTAAGATTGTGTGTGAATATGTGAGAAAGATGTAATATCGTTGTTGTTTTCTTGGCCGACTGTTTTGCATATGGTGTTATCTTAAAATTGCTTGTATTGAATATTTTTTTAGATTGAGATTATTAGCTAGTATGTAAAAAAATTAACTCTGTTGAAATTTAATTTTGTATTTATATATAAATAAAATTAACTCTGTTGACTTTTTTTGTATTTAATCGATAACAGCGAAGTTACGCATGCTAATGTTAGGAAATATATTTTGATGTTAAGCAAAACCTACTCCATCTCGTTTTACATAAATGTTGAAAATTTGGTTGAAATTGATGCATTGTAACGAAAGTTTTTAGTGATGTCCACTTATGAAATTTCCATTTTATTAATATATAGATTTATAAAATGAATCCTATATTAGTGAAATTTAAAAAATAGATAACTTTAACTATAAATATTCACAACAATATATATATATTCAAAGTGTTATATTCTAAAACTATGGTAATAAATGTAGAATAGTCAATGATGAAAATAAAATATATGTTTTAAAAAATGAAATATTTGCATTTTAGATTATATTTATATATATATAGATGGAAAATTTACCGGGAGGAAATCAATCCATATAAGCAATGGGCGCTTCTCCCGTCAAAATAAACGTCAGAATCTGACGCCATATATTGACCGTCTCCGCAACTAGCAGCCTCGGGTCGGTGACAAAGCCATAACACTAACTTTGGCAAACTGATAAGCGTCCACCTAGAGACCATGGTTTCGGGCTAATGGCCCTCGTCAGTCTAAGGCGGACTTTATTCCATGAGAAATACACGGATTTTAAAGGAATCCTCACAATCTACCAAAGAGGTGTTTTGTGGCCAATGTGGCTGGGCCAAATCTATGGCTAGAACATAGATGGAAAATTTTCCGGGAGGAAATTAATCCATAGAAGCAATGGGCGCTTCTCCCGTCAAAATAAACGTCACAATCTGACGCCATCTATTGACCGTCGCCGCAACTGGCGGCCTCGGGTCGGTGAAAAAGCCACAACACCAACTTTGGCAAACGGATAAGCGTCCACCTAGAGACCATGGTTTCGGGGTAATGGCCCTCGTCAGTCTAGGGCGGACTTTATTCCATGAGATTCACACGGGATCTAATGGAATCCTCATAATCTACCAAAGAGGTGTTTTGCTGGCAATGTGGCTAGGCCAAATCTATGGCTAGAACATAGATGGAAAATTTGCCGGGAGGAAATTAATCCATAGAAGCAATGGGCGCTTTTCCCGTCTAAATAAACGTCAGAATCTGATAATATAATATTTTGGGTATCAAAAAGGTTTTAATTATTTATGTACAATATATCCCTATATTGTTACATAAATAATTAAAACCTTTTTGATACCCAAATAATTATATTTAATAATTTGTTTTTATCATCATTGATTTACAACTATCTTCCATATAATTTATATTTAAATCTACTATATATATATATTGAAGATTGAGCAATCTCCATGAATAAAATTATATTAAAAAAAGATGCATATATTGGATTTATAATTATTTTAATGTTCCAATATTTCGAGGGGCAACTCGCCTCTCTTTATCGAGGATGTTTGTGTTTTTCACTAAAACATGCGAGCACGCGTACACCACTCTCGTTCTACAAGGCCAACGAACGAATTGTATCTTTGATTTAAATATTACATTCAGTTTATATAGAGCTAACAATTATATATAATATTACAGATCAACACCATTATTATTATTTTGTCCACACATTGTGCGGGAAAGAGAGAGATTTATATACAACAGTGTAATCTATATATATAAAATTGAATGTCTGTCTGTCTGTTTGTCTGTACTCTATAGATTCAAAAACCATGCATCCAATCGCCGTGAAATTTTGGGATATTATTAGGTATATAACCGGGAAGCTTTTTGAAAAATAATTTCATGAATATCTTGAATATCCTTAGAGTTATTTGCAGATTTGTAGATTTAACTCGCAAGCAGCGCCCCCATTGTGACGATGATAACAAGTTTTCTTATCACTAAGTTTGTTATCTTAAATATTATTTATCAAAAGTAAGATTATCTCAGGATGACACGGCAATGTGACACGGGAAAAAATGTTCACTAGATAAAACTATGATTTTCTAATGTAGATAATTAGGAAAGACAAAATTCAGGATGACACGGCACACAGGGACCGGGAAAAAATGTTCACTTTATCGAGAGATTCAAATTTACGAGTTTCAAATTATCAAAATATATCTTTTTTTATATAAGTTTTTAGAGAATTGTTTTAACAAATGTTCGCTAGACAAACCTTTACTCGGGTAAAACCCCGGGCGAAGCCGAGTACGTTTTATAAGTTTATAGAGAATTGTTTTAACAAATGTTCGTTAGACAAACATTCACTCGGGTAAAACCCGGGCGAAGCCGGGCACATCCGCTAGTTGTAAATAATTGTTTGTATATTACAGTGGTAACTTCCAACGTTACATAGAGTCGACAGGATAAAATGGAAAACAAACGAGACCAAGTAGCGAAAATTAATGGCGACGAAATAGCGGAGAAAAGGAAGATAGCACGACGCACCCTAGCGGCGATTCTAGTACAGTTGACGGTCGCCCTCCAAGGAGTGAGGTCTACCCGACGAGACGGGGACCGGGGCTCCGCCTGCGGGACAGACGCCGCCCACGCCCCCACCCCAGGCCGGAAGACGGACAGAGTTGCCGCCGACATGTGGCCGAGCGTACTGACGCGCCACCCCAAGGAGCCATCACCCATCATGCAGGATCCCTACACCAGTATCCAGAAAAAAACAAGTATGTGGACTGAACCATCCCAGCAAGCGCGACACTCGAACGCACGGGCAGTGCAATCAGCCCCAAAACCACACACGAACGCACGGGCAATGCAAATAGCCCAAAATCCAGACACGAGTGCACGGGCAGTGCAAATAGCCCCAACGCAACAGCACGCCAGGCGTCCCACACCCCACGCCGAAGACGCCCGAGCCGCGCAGACTTTTCGTAACTGAGGCAGGATCTCAACCCTTTGTCGTCAAGCGATTGACGCTGAAACTGAATCTAACCCCTGAACTGCCATCCCCATTCCTAATTGATACAGGCGCAAGTTTGAATATAGTGTCCCATAATCTCTATAAAATGTTAAAAACTCACCTCCCTAATTTAAAAATAAAAGAACAGTCTATAGATCTACAGACCCTAAATGGTCTTGCAACAACAATAGTTAAAATAGCACTCCCCCTAACAATAGGTAAAATAACTAGAAAAGAGAATTTCCACGTGGTGGAAGCACCTCTGCCATTTGGAATTCTCAGCATAAATACCCTCCGTAATTTTAAAATAGCAATAGATTTTAACAACGGCACTATATTTCAACTTGGCGCCCCATTGTCTACCCCTACCTATAATTTCCACCATGTACCCAATGAATGCACGTATTGGGAGTGCCAAGCGATGTCACAAAGGACTCACCAGGCACCCAAACCTTCCGCCCATGGCACCCAATGCGCGCATCCATTGGTCAAAACCCAATCACCCACCTACCAATCTAGTCACTCGCGCACACAACACAACTTTTTTACTAAGGTCAATTGCCTTTACTATATGCCCTCAACTCACAAGGCCACAACGGCTTTAACTTGCAACAACAATGCACAAAACGTGTCCATCCAACAGGACAGCTCACATACAGAGCACACATATGACCACACGGCGTCACACCACAGTCACACACGCAACCAGCGCAACAAGCGCGAACTCACACCAACAGGCGACAACGATACCACGCAAACACATGCACAATCACTGCCAACACAACCACCCCATCTACACGAAACATAGAGACAATCCACGCCACCAAACAACCACACAATCGCAAAACATTGCGATCTTTCTTAAGCGCTGTGAACGCTTACAAAAAGTTCATTCCGGACCACGCCCGCTTGCGGAAGCCACTTGTCAACCTTCTAAAAAGGGATGTCATGTGGGTCTGGGATGACGAATGCCAGAAAGCGTTCACTAGCCTAAAAGAAAGCCTTACAACATACCCCACGTTACACCTTTACCAGGAAGGTCTGCCATGCCAGGTGTACTGTAACGCCTCAACACTCGGCATCGCAGGCGTCCTCAAACAGGTCTACCCTGATGGGAAGACCTATACAGTTCAGAATTTCAGCCGCGCTCTGCGGGCACACGAACGAAGTTATTCCATATCTGAACTCCAATGCCTAGAAATTGTTGAGAGTATGGATAATTTCCGCGTCTGTTTGATGGACAGAAAATTTACAATGTTTTCTGACCATCACGCATTGCAGTGGCTGAAAGAGATCTAAAACCCGTCAGGCAGATTATTTCGATGGAGGTTAAGGCTATCGAGATACGAATATGAGGTCCGTAGCATAAATGGAGTACGACAACATGAAACGGGCGCCATACTTCGTAACCCGTTCTGTGGCTTCTTAGACGCCTCCCTCATTAAGAGCCATCAGCCTTCCCCATCGGGAAAATCTAGCTAGACCGTGGATCACAATGGACTGCATACCGTTTCCCGAAAAGGTGTAACTAAAATTATAGTTCCAAAACCACTCACAAACAAGCTACTTGAATCAGTCCACACACAACACGACCATCCAGACATCTCAAAGATGACGAGACTCAACTCCGCTCAATATTATTGGCAGAACATGACACAAGACATTGCACAACAGGTAAAAACCTGTCCCACCTGCCAATTCGCCAGAAGTATCGATGAATCCAACCAACGTCTCCAAAGAGACACCGATACAGCCCACAGAAACAAACTAAATCCGTACACAAAACACACCACACACACAATACAAACAATACCGAAATTACACCACCTACAACAGAGAAACGATTACACGTCTCCACTTAAACCACCTACACCTGACATTTCTTCAACAGAACCATTGACCACCAAACTGGCGAACAGCGAACCTGACAGTCATTTAGATCATACCATTTTGTCCAAAAAACGATCCACGCAATTCACCCACGGTAACAAGAGATGCGACATAGCCCTTCCCCAAAAACACCCCGTTTCAAATCCGTCACAATCAATAGAAGTCCAACCCGAGCCCCAATTCATGGCAAAAAACATGGGAGAAGATGTGCCAATATCCCATTTTAACCTAATATCTGTTATTTGTCTTCTATTTCTCCCCTATGGACTCGCCCCATTTATATTCATAGTTCACATGCTAATCTATGCACTACCATCCCAACGATTGTACCAACTGCAGGAAAAATCTTCCATATAGGAAATTCTGTCTTAAATCCATCTTCCATATAGGAAATTCCGTCTTAAAAGCCATCTTCCATATAAGCCAAGCAATTTTAGAATGTCTATATCTCGTGTGGGAGATGCTAGAAGAAATCGTGGGGCAATTAAAGGGACCTCAGCCAGCAAACAATTAGGACACCCCAAGACGTCGTGCAAAAGATCAATTAGGAAGGACAATTAGGGCGTCGTGCAAAAGATCAATTAGGAGGGCGGACGTCGGTCTAATATCCCCCCCCCCCCCCCCGCGGCAACAAAGACGACCGCCATATTTCCAGTCTCAAATTACACCAGCGGAGGAACCGCGGGCCTCTCTTGGCCGACAAATAAAATTGAGGTCAACGCGTCCCACCGAGGTGGAACACTTTTAAAACGTCACACGTTTTTGGATCCCAGTTCGAGCTACATATCGACTTTTACAAAAAACACAATTTAATTATAGTAATAGCAAAAGACTTAATACGTTACAGACACTTCCCAATGAGTTTTTACATTTCTATTCTTATTTTTATTCTTCCAAGACTTCCAAAAAAACTCTACCTTTACCCACACTAGGTACATATCTAACATAGGCCAAAATACAACAGACCTTAGGGTCTTTGACAAGACATAGAATTCATTTTACACATTTCTTACAAAAACTTCTAACATTTTCCACAATACGCACAAAGACAAAAACCTACGAGGCAAATGAGTTTGCGAACCTCGCTATACATTTTTTTTATATATCATTCATTTACATTATTTTCTTATTTTAAAATCAAAATACTTAATCAAATTTACCATTTTTCCCTAATTCAAATACTTATCATTTATTTTAATCAATTATTTACCATTTATGTAACCACTTCTTTTATTTTGTTCATAATTCAATAACTAA
Source organism: Cordylochernes scorpioides (assembly GCA_030710605.1). NCBI lineage: Eukaryota > Metazoa > Arthropoda > Arachnida > Pseudoscorpiones > Chernetidae > Cordylochernes > Cordylochernes scorpioides. Next base: position 108,522,862 of record CP092886.1, on the reverse strand, counting down.
ACAAATTTTTATCAACGAAAACTCACTGGTTTTCTTTTAAAATTAGATATTATATGTTAATTTGATTTACAAAAAGCTTTTTCTTTTCTTTTTTTTTACCATGCATCAAGCATTCACTTTGATTTCTTCCAACTTTTTATTTTATTTTTGATTTCTCAAAAGCCCTAATAGAACTCCCTCGATTTCATTCCCAATCTCGAGTAGAATATGGTTAGGCATTTTTATATTTTTTTCTCACCATGCACCAAGCATTCACTTTGATTTCTTCCAACTTTTTATATTATTTTTGATTTCTCAAAAGCCCTAATAGAACTCTCTCGATTTTATTCCCAATCTCGAGTAGAATATCGTTTAGGCGCATTTTCTTTTCTTTTTATCCCACTATGTACCATAGCATTCATTTTCATTTCTTACAATTAAAAATTGTCTGATTTCTATTAATTATACTCAACCTATATCATCAACACCATTCTCTTTTACCTCTTATATCACCACCAATGCTTGTATATAGCCTCTCAATAACCACAACTAATTTTCCCACAAAATTATTTTTCCCTTTACATAATTCTCTCAGGCTAACCCCTTCTTGAATTCTTCACATGTAGGGGGCGCATCTGTCATAATTTGTACATAACTGGATGTAATCCCACCACAATATGTATGCAATGTATGTTTTAAAAGATTTAAATAAAAACAAGGCTTAGAAATCTGGGAGAAAGATTTAGAGAAAGGCCATCAAAGAGGAAGCAATCATTAGCAGGTTTTATTATCCAGGAACTCATAAAACTGGGTCCAAGAACCTAATATTTCCTGGATCAGGTCAGAACAAATCCAGAACAAAAGGATAGCAAAGGCCCAATCAGAGAATATGAAATTAGCTAGGAACCAATAGAAAGCTTACACGTCTCAAACACCAGCCAATCAAAACCCTGAATAGTTTTCGTGTTAAATCGGGAACGGAGTTTAGGCAGTTAAGAACGTGGCATCATAGAGGGCAGTTGGGACCTGGACCGACCAAGGAACCGGTTAGAAGCCAGCCACCACCCTCTCAAACGATCAGATAAATCGAATCCTCAATCATGTGAACAGCCATAGTTAATAGCAACTCAGTCAAAATAGCTTCAACCACTTTCTCCCTAGATCGCTAGCCTTTTCCAATCCAAATCCTGTGTTTTTCGTTATTTTCCCCTGTGAGAACACCTTGTCACTTCAGCCAACGACTGCGCCCACCACAATTCAAACAATCAACTCAATTAACTTCAAAAAGGTAATCTCCCAACGTTACAGAGAGTCGACAGGATTCTACAGCGTAATACATCAAATATTACAGTGGTAACTTCCAACGTTACACATATTAATTTTAAATTAATGATAAAATTTTGAAAGAAAAATAAATGAGTAAATAAAAATATATACATAGTTATTTACAAACAATTAGGATATGAATTCTTTATAAATTTCTGGAAAATAAATTTTTCTGTTTATACTTTGTTAATCTTCGGCAGAAGTTATTTCAAACAAAAAAATACAACCAAAGTGATTTACAAAATCCCCTGCCAAATAAGTCAAGTTACATACATCGGAGAAACCGGTAATTCACTTAAAGATCGTATTAATCAACATAAAGCAGCTTTAAAAAACTACAAACCATTATCCCTCCTAGTTGACCACTCCCTAAATAAAAGCCATATACCAGATTTAAAACAAGCATCAATTATATACAGAAATATTACAGAAAAGCATTGTAGACTGTTTTTAGAAAGTTGGGCTTCTGCCGAAGATAAAAAAAGTAAAAACAGAAAAATTGATTTTCCAGAAATTTATAAAGAATACATATCCTAATTGTTTGTAAATAAATATGTATATACTTTTAATTTACTCATTTATTTTTCTTTCAAAATTTTATCATTAATTTATAGAATTAATATGTATACAAACAATTATTTACATTTACACTGTTGTATATAAATCTCTCTCTTTCCTGGACAATGTGTAGACAAAATAATAATATTGGTGTTGATCTGTAATATTATATGTAATTGTTAGCTCTATATATACTGAATGTAATATTTAAATCAAAGATACAATTCTTTCATTGGCCTTGTAGAACGAGAGTGGTGTACGCGTGCTCGCATGTTTTAGTGAAAAACACAAACATCCTCGATAAATAGAGGCGAGTTGCCCCTCGAAATATTGGAACATTAAAATAATTATAAATCCAATATATGCATCTTTTTGAATATACATATGTCATAATATATACTCTTCCTGGAATAAAAAAGCAAACCTACAGTCAACCCAGAGAGAGACGGGCAGCTAAAGTCCGGTCATTTGAGACACCAGCGATATTCCAAGGGGCGACCAGAGGGGCCTGTGAGTTCTCGGGACTAATTAAGACAATTAGGGGATTGTATTCGACACGAACGGCCGGCCGCTCAGCGGTGGCAGGCCCGGCTGTCCCCCCCCCCTCTCTCTCTCTCTATCTCTGGTTGCCTGGGTTCCTCTTCCAACTTGTGGTGTGAATATTTCTCTTCACACCTTATTACTATATTGCCACATAAAGAGTCGACAGGATAAGACCTGGCCGGGAAGCAAATCCCTCATATACCAGAGTATTGTTACGTGTAAGGCCTCCAAACGATTACAACCTCCACCAATAGATGGCGCTTTCGCCTGATTCCCTTGCTGGCTGATGTGGGAGTCGCCGACTGCTGTGGTCCCGTTTCCTGGGGAGGTTAACTGTAAATACGCTTTTGTGTTGGCCTCAGGATGTGAAATAATGTTTATAAGATCCACGTTTCCTCGAAGATAGAGTATCAGCCGGCGCGAGCCGCACGCAGCTCCGAGGTGTTCCGGAGAGAAAAACAAGGTTCCGCCGCCGGGTTGAAGCCTGGCCGAACATCCTCCCGAACGTCTTGGGTGGATGACAATAAAAGAAGTGCTTCAAGTCTCCGTGCCGCCTCCTGTCGTTACTCTCGCCATTGCCATCATCGCCAGGCTGCTGCCGTTGCTGCTACTCTTCTGGGAAAGTATCGTGTCCCCCCACCAGTGGTAAAGCCGAGAGATACTGCTCGAAGAAGGTAGTTTCCACTGCAGAGGTGGAACTCAGGACGTCTTTGGGTGGCCTGCGGGGAAAAGCTGCAGGGAAAAGCAACGGGAGCCTAAGTAGGTGAACCACGAAGGGAAGAAGCGCATCGTCGCAAAGAACCGGTAGGGTAAACACGCGACAGTATGAAGAAAACAAGAAGCAAGAGCACGATGATCGGACAAACCCACAACCAAGTTCCACAATAATTTACACCCAACTCAACTGAAGCCACTTCTCTTTGAGCTCTCACCCCCTTCCTCGCCAACCTTTGAACCGTTACCCTGAAGAAGTGATCACCTACGACGGAGATGAAGCTGCCGCCCACTTCTCCCAGCACTAGATCTGCCCAAGAACGATCGCCGCGCCAGAGCAGGACACCTTCCACCACCATGGACTCCGCCATACCCCTGCCGCTACTGTGGCGGACAACACTGGCACGTACAGCAGACAGAACCCTCCCTCAATGAACTCAATGAATCTACTATCTCTCTAAACCAACATAACCTGTAAGTGCAATTGTTTTACCCCTCTCATTCTTACAACTTTGTTAACCATCTACCAGCCCAGGACCTTCTATGAAATTATTAATTATTCAATTATCGAACTACTATTGCCACTAATCTCCACTCTTCATTTACGATAATATATTTAGTAGATTTTATCTCTAGCATATCCACCGACCCACACCATATAGCCACTGGTGTGTTCGTCACAGGACGCAGATTGACTAATTTCTAGATGTTTATCAACAACCTTTTGTTCACACTTGAACAATCTGCATCGAGCGGCACAGCTTCGCTCCTCCTTCTCGCGCCACACGGACCCTGTCTTCAAATCTATGTTTGTCCCTTGTCCGAACCAGCACGATATAACCTACTTCCGATATTTCCCACGGATATACGTTAAACATCGTCGCTGATTTTGTCCGGTCCGTCATTATTTCGCGCAGACATGGGTTTTACGTTCAACCCGTCGCGAAATCATCTCCTCGCACAAGCTCCCACGACGGTTCAAACACCTCGTGTACGAGAAGCTTGTCACCTGTAAAGGACAACGCCGTCCTCGTCCCAATTTTTGGCACTGTGCGCGCATACTTTCCTCCAATTAGCTAAAACTACTAGAGTCTCTTAGAATCGAAATAATTAAGGTAGTAAGGCCCAAAGCAAGTTTCCCCTCGCTCTGTTCGCCTATATTCTACCTTTGTATCTCGAACTATTTTATCTTCTCAAATTAACTATAAGTCCATGCGACTTCCTCACCTACACACGGGACTTCCCCCTCGGACTCGCTACACGAGTAACTGCATAGATAAGGTAGAATGGCCCAAAGCAAGTTTCCCCTCGCTCTGTTCGCCAATATTCTAACATTGTATGTAGTTCTATATTTACCTCAGTCCTGAGCACACACAATTTTCATCCTCAACCTCATTTCTCGTACTCTACACCTATAGCATAGAAAGCCCATGCCAAGTTTCCCCTTGCCATGTCCGCCTGAAAACATATCTTAAAGTGTAGAGTTCCCCAGTCTTATTGACCTTCAGAATTTCATCATGTGTATGTGACTCCCTTTATCGTTGTTCACACTCCTCCATAGCATTTCCCTTATAATACATTAGATTATATAGTATATAGCCTTTTATAATTTTGATATTATCAAAATTTCCCTTAAATATCAAATTCTCCGGTGTTGTAAAACTGCTTGTAAATAATATTTACTTGTGTACTATACAATATTTTATTTACATAAAACTATGTCACCATAACCTTAATTAATTTCAACTATAAAATTATTTTCTTTATTTTTGGCTTCTCCAGCTTTAAGTACGAGATGTGTTCAAAAAGTATCGCGACTTTTGTGTTTTTTCAAACTTTATTTATTTATTAATGAATACCTATTTTGTCCCCTTCAAAGTAATCCCCATGAGATTTTATACACTTGTGCCAACGGTTTTTCCAATCTTCGAAGCACTTCAAAAAATCATTTTTAAAAATCTTTTTCAGCTCCTCCTTTGATGCCGTCTTTACCTCGTCAAGCGTAGCGTAACGTCGTCCTTTCATGGGCCTCTTCAGTTTAGGGAACAAGAAAAAGTTACAGGGGGCTAGATCTGGGGAATACGGTGGCTGCGGCATCGTTAGTGTTTTGTTTTTGGCCAAAAAGTCGCGCACAAGCAACGATGTGTGAGCAGGGGCGTTATCGTGATGCAAAAGCCAATTTTTGTTCTTCCACAAATCCGGGCGTTTCTGGCGGATTGCTTCGCGCAAATAGCGCATACCTTGCAGGTAATATTCCTTATTGACCGTTCTACCCTGTGGCAAGAACTCATGATGCACCACGCCCCTGCAATCGAAGAAAACTGTCAGCAAAACTTTCACATTCGACCGAACTTGGCGCGCTTTTTTCGGTCTTGGTTCGTGCGGCAGATTCCATTGGGATGATTGAGCTTTGGTTTCCACGTCATAACCATAAACCCACGCTTCGTCACCAGTTATGACCCTTTGGAGCAAATTTGGGTCGTCGCGGACAGAGTCCAACATCTCATTTGGTCGCAATTGAGCAATTTTGGTACGAATTTCGCGGCGACCCGTTTCATGCCCAAATCATCGATAAAAATCGAATGGCACGAGCCAATAGATATTTTTAGGTCCTCAGCAACTTCTCTAACGGTGATTCGACGATTGGCCGATATAATTTTCTCCAATTCATTAATTTTTTCGTCTGTTGTAGAAGTCCTAGGCGTTCGGCACGCTCTTCGTCGTTCACATCTTCTCGGCCTTCTGAGAACATTTTGTACCACCGATAAACGTTGCTTCGGTCCATGGTAGCTTCTCCAAATGCCACAGTCAACATTCGGAATGCATCCGCGCACTTAATTTCGTTTTTCACGAAAAAATTGACACAGGTTCTTTGATCCATTTTTTTAATAGGTAAAAATCGAAGACGATCCAAAACACCTGCAAGCAAAGCAGCTGTCAACAATTAGTGAACATTCAAAATGGACGAGCTTGTCGGCATAAGTGAGAGACATGAGTAACAACATAAAGCCACAAAAAGATAGAAATTCGAATATACGTAACCCGCGAAAATTCAAAAGTCGCGATACTTTATGAACACACCCAGTATACTCAAACCATGTTCAGCCTTCTTCAACGGGGGCCATATGTCATAATATATACTCTTCCTGGAATAATAAAGCAAACCTACAGTCAACCCAGAGAGAGACTTGCAGCTAAAGTCCGGTCATTTGAGACACCAGCGACATTCCAAGGGGCGACCAGAGGGGCCCGTGAGTTCTCGGGACTATTTAAGACAGTTGAGGGATTGTATTCGACACGAACGGCCGGCCGCTCAGCGGTGGCAGGCCCGGCTGTCCCCCCCCCCTCTCTCTCTCTCTCTCTCTGGTTGCCTGGGTTTCTCTTCCAACTTGTGGCGTGATTATTTCTATTCCCACCTTATTACTATATTGCCACATAAATATATTAATCCAGACCTCCTATTCATTAGGTTTTGATCGTTTTGATATAGTTTTCTTGTATATAAATTTCATATTATCAATAAATCTGATTAGCCTTATAAATAATGTTGACTTTTTTGAAAAAATGTATTTACACAAAACGCGATATCCCGGCTAGGGATAATTGCGTCGATTTACATATTTTTAAAGAGAAACAGTTATAAACATATTATAAAAGAAAAAGTAATCTCGAAATAAAAAGAGAGAAACAATAATATATATTAGTAACCTGAACCTTTATCTACTAAATATATCTACAAAAATAGTTAAACCTATGATAATTCTCACTGCTATTTACAAATTGATATATATCTACAACATTATTTATAGTCTGTTGTCTAGCGGCGAAGAAGAGTGCGCATTCCAGCAGTAGATGTCTTGAGTCCTGTTATTCGTTGTCACAATGACAGCTAGAGTCTTCAACCACGCCAAATTTTGATTAAAATTCCGTAAAATTTCCATGGTTCGTTATAAACTGGGTATTATAAAAATTGAAGCGGAAATATGTTGGAATTACAAAAGGGAAAAAGCTTTGGAATGTTTCATTTGTTTTAAAAATTTATTATCCATTTTTGCCTATATTTTATTCTTTGTGAGCGTCGAACTCTTTCTTCAATCAATTTCCTTTCTTGTTCTTCAAGTCTTGCTTTGTGCCGTTCTTCTAAGATGATCTTTGTTTCTCCTTTCTTTCTTCCTCCTTTTTCGCATCTTCCCTGTATTAGTTCAGTTTGTAATGAGTCATTTTCATTGTGACCACCCCCCCCCCCCTGGTTTTACTGAAGTATCCTCCTGAGACTTCATTTTACTCTCTGTGACAGTTTCTGGATCGGAAATTACACATTTAAATAATTTTCTTCCTCTCAGCACTGCGCCGATTTTTAACGCCCAAATTTGATAATTAGTTCCTGTTAATGGTTAAAATTTTGTTCCGAATAAAATATTATAATCAGTCATTTTCGCCTTTTGAACTAATATAAACAAACCAATATATTTTAAATACAAATATATATTTTAAATTTATTTGAATATTGGGTAGCTTTTAAAAATGCAATTAATAGATATAATTTAACTTAATCTATATAAATACCTCTAATCTTTTCGAAGTGCTTCAGTTTACGATCAGAATAAACTTCTTGCTTAATCTTCAGATTAAATATTTTTGCTTTTGAACTTTATATCAAACGACCTGCCTCTGCTACCAATTGTTGACTTTGCTTAGAATTTTTAATGAAACTGATTCCAAGAAAATATTAATTAAACATTATATTTATTGATTTACAAGAGAGAGGACAAAAATATAAAAGGGAAACTAATAATAAAAGAAAGGAACATTTTTTTGGTTAGCGCCTATATACCTGTGAGCATACACTAATACTCTGTGGAACACATTTAATTAATATATATACGACAAATAATAATAAAATTGCTTATTACTATCCAAATAAGATATTTACCTCAATATTTCAAGTTCCACAAACATTTGAACGAAAAAAAAATTAAAATGAATGAGTGTCATTAAAAAAAATATTTTATAATTTCTAAAATTAACTATGCAAATATATATTGATTCAATGGATTATTTTATCGAATTGCTCATTGCTGGTAATATTACAATTATTCCTGCATATACCCTACATTTCTGTGTGCTTGGAGAATCTTCAAAGGACTATAAGGTCTTAATAAAGCCTTTTGTTGTATATATACAGTATTTTTATAGAAACAGATAATTTCTATAGATCATTTTTAAATTAGAAGAAATTGTAGTTGACCATATGACAAAGTTAAACTTACCTTTTATTCATATATTTCTCTGGTGATGACAAGATAAGCAATCAAAAGAGAAAGACAAGTGCTTGAGATTTATTTCTCAAGCAAAATCTCTTTATCTATAGATTGGTTTCTTTTTTTTTTTCTTGAATTATCTATATTCACCTGGAATTTAACTTTTAAACGGGAAAATTCAAATATTAACCTAGAGGGTAAAACTTAAATTTAAATAAAATAATTTTCTCGTTTTATAATTTACATCAATGTTTCAAGTTCCGCACACATTGGGGCGAAAAAATTTAAAAATGAATGAGTGTCACTTAAAAACATTATTTTATAATAGCGGACGTACCCGGCTTCGCCCGGGTTTTACCCGAATAAAGGTTTGTCTAACGAATCTCTCGATAAAGTGAACATTTTTTCCCGGTCCCTTGAAAAATACTCGATAAGTTGAATAAAATCAATATTAATTGGTTCCCTCGGTAATTGGAAGTTAAAGGAATAGTATCTTGCCTTGGAATTGTATCATTATTCTTGTATGGACGTACCCGGCTTCGCCCGGGTTTTACCTGAGTAAAGGTTTGTCTAACGAATCTCTCAATAAAGTGAACATTTTTCCCGGTCCCTTGAAAAATACTCGATAAGTTGAATAAAATCAATATTAATTGGTTCCCTCGGTAATTGGAAGTTAAAGGAATAGTATCTTGCCTTGGAATTGTATCATTATTCTTGTATGGACGTACCCGGCTTCGCCCGGGTTTTACCTGAGTAAAGGTTTGTCTAACGAATCTCTCAATAAAGTGAACATTTTTTCCCGGTCCCTTGAAAAATACTCGATAAGTTGAATAAAATCAATATTAATTGGTTCCTTCGGTAATTGGAAGTTAAAGGAATAGTATCTTGCCTTGGAATTGTATCATTATTCTTGTCTCAAATAAATTGCCGTGTCATCCTGAATTTTGTCTTTTGTAATTTTCTACATTACAAAATCATCGTATCATGATAATATTTAGAGCAGATTGTTGTATTATAACAGATAAATTAGAATATTTATCTTGATTATTTTAAAGCGAAAAGTTATTTCAAAAATTTTATTTGCTAGAAACCTTCCCAGTACTATACTAAATAACTTCCCAAAGTTTCATGGCGTCCCAATGAGTGGTTTGGTCAGGCATAAAGGACAGACACACACACACACATACATTCATTTTTATATATATAGATAATTTCTAAAATTAATTTGTTAAATATAAATTCAAATTATATGTTGGCGGTGTTTTCTCTGAACATATTTTGGACCATCGTCAAAATTCAAGGTGAACAACAAAGTCAAATTCCTTTAAAATGTATATTCGCGATTTATTTTTCATATCAACATTCAAAGATATATACAAAGATTGCAATACATTTGAATTATATGAATATTTATGGTAGAAACATAATTCGTTTTTTGAATATTGATTTAAATAAATATATACAAAATATTTCAAATATTTCATTAAAAATAATCGAATTACACAAAACTGAATCAATTACACATACAAATATACCATAAATGGCAAATACCTTTGTACATGAATATCATCCACACGGAAACTTGTTGTATTCTAGCCTGAAAATCGTCCTAGCCGCTCCACCAGCTTAAACATAATTTTGGCCAATTCGACCATTTACTAGCTCACCTCGTAGGACGGTGAGGGATAATACCTGAAACGATGATATACACGTTTGAGTTTTGTCTGAAATTTCCATAACTTGTGTTATGGCTCATTCTTTATCACTACCACTTCGTTTTATACGGGGTGGTAAACAAAAGGCAATGTTTTAATGCATTTTAAAGGTTGAGGTGCCATTTTTTTGTTATAAATATTATAGCCTTTCTCAAAATTTGACATATCCGAATAAAATAAAAAAGGATATAGAATGATATCTAGGGAAGAAAATTTGTTACAGGTTTTACTACAAAATATTCAAATTAACCAAATAACGGACTAATTTTCATATTTTGGTTTCAGAAAACTATGATGGTTATATTTCTATATCGTGTTATTTTCATGCGCATATTTTTATCTTTAATCCTAAATTTATTTCAATTCATTGAGGTTTAAAAGATAATTTTTTAAAATTATTGTTTTAAAACTTCGAGGAAATCTTGAATTCGTGGGAGGAATTCAAGATAAAGTTTTGTGAAATATTTGGGAACAAGGAAGACAGGGCTAGAAAAGCCGAGAACATTTTTCGAATTAGAGCGCTGACGAGTGGGGAGAACGTCGAGAGCTACCTACAAGAAGTCCTCCTTCTTTGTAAACAGAGCAACCCAGGAATGTCGGAAGGAGAAAGGTGAGCTACCTGATTAAAGGCGTAGAGGAGGAAGTGTATCAGGCACTTGTTGGGAAGGACTTAAGCACGGTGGACCAATTTGTTGCGTTCTGCCGCCGATTCGAGGCATTCAAGAGGATGCGTGTTGCACCGCCTAGGTTCAACCGACAGCCCAATCTGACCACCATCTCGACCGCTGAACCTGAGAACCTGGAAGCCCTGATTAGAAGAATAATAAGAGAGGAGGTTCAAAAGTTTATGGCTTCTCCTCCTACATTTGCCGCCCAGGAGATTTCGACACTCCACCCCCGACCTACGGGATGTCATCGGTTGTGAAGTCCAGCAGACATTGGCTCCTATCTCTGCCCCTCGGCGACGATACCTCCCCTATAACGATCAAGGTTACCGACAAAGAACCGATGAGCCATCAAATACCAAAGGACTCAATGGCGCACTGAAGATGACAGACCGATATGCTTCCACTGTGAGCGCCCTGGCCACGTTGCACGTTATTTCAGAGACAGACGTCAAGCTTTTGCGGATACCAGACTTGGAAAAGAAACAGTCGATTTCGGAAGACCAAGAACGGAAATTTACACCATGGGCGAATCAGGAAGCGAACTATCCGAAGGGAGATTTAGAAACCCGTCGCCATATCCCCACCGCGGAAGATTCCAAGCCCTCAGAAGAACCTCACAATCCCCTGATCGCCGTCCCAGCCGCTCGCCCAGTCGCCGCAGAGAGGAAAACTAGAAGGCGCGTCCTCTGGAGGTGAGGCCGCCACAGACGAAATACCTCCCTGCCGTATAGCCGCTTCAATGGAAAAGAACTCGATATCTGTCAACATACAAGGACGAAATGTACAAGCTCTTGTGGACTCCGGCGCTGATTACTCAGTAATTTCCGAAGCTTTCAGACGTTCTATAAAGGCCCCAGTTTTTAAAGAAAATGGACCACTTCTTAGAGCCGCGGACAATAAGCCTATCGTGACCCTTGGTAAGTGCTCTTTAGAAGTTCAAATCAAAGGACTTGATATTAATTTTTATTTTCTAGTAGCCGCTGAATGTAGCCACGATGTTATACTGGGCTGGGATTTCTTCAGAGCCACAGATGTCTTTATATAATGTGGGAAAAACAAATTGTATTTAAGCGATGCTGAAAAATCCTACGAATGGAAAGACCTGAAACTTTGTGCTGCTATGGACTGTGTCATACCGCCGAAATCTTTCGGCAAGATAGTTGTCACCAACCAGGATGTATTTGGCAGCAGATATGTAGTCGTTACTGGTTCCAAACGCCTGCAGTTGGAAAAAGGAATTTTTATTCCCTCTTCCCTCGTTAGGTTCTTACATGGCAGAGCGGTGTTGTGGGTGACTAACAGTACTCAACAGTCTCAAGTGATACCTTCGGACCTGAAGGTAGGAACAACGCAAGATCTAGAAGTAGGCAGCATATCTAATCTTGACGCTCGTTCTGAAATAGCTGGGAAAGACGAAGTAACTTCCCCAGATGTGAGAGAATGTTTAATTTCAATGATTTCTATTGATTTGGAGGAAACAAAGAAAAACAGATTACTCGCGTGCCTAGAAGGTGCGGAAACTCATGTCCATACTGATGCAAGCGGTAATGGTTTAGGGGCAGTTCTTGTTCAAATCCAGAATGACGCGGAATGACTTATAGCCTATGCCTCGCGAACACTAATGATGTACACTAAACCGATGTATTCGACTTTGAGAAGAAGAGCTTCCCTGTCTCTGGCGAAATAAAGCATAAAATCGACACGAGTGATTATCCGCCTGTCAGACAGCGTCCTTATAGAGTGTCTCCCGCCGAAAGACGTGTCATTCAGAGTGAAGTGGAGAAAATGATGGAGACTAAAATCATCCGGCCATCATCAAGTCCATGGGCCTCCCCCGTTATATTAGTGAGGAAGAAGGACGGCTCGTTGAGATTCTGTGTCGACTAACGTCGTCTAAACAAAATAAAAAGAAAGATGTTTACCCTCTCCCTCGTATTGATGACGCGCTGGACTCCCTCGCTGGATCCAGGTACTTCTGCACCATGGATATGAGATCGGGTTACTGGAAAATTGAAGTAGACGATAAGAACCGGGAGAAAACGGCATTTATCACTACAGAAGGGCTTTATGAATTTAATGTAATGCCATTCGGTCTATGCAACGCACCAGCGACTTTCGAGCGAATGATAGACAACGTCCTACGGGGATTGAAATGGGACATGTGTTTATGCTACTTAGACGACATTGTAGTCTATGGATCGACCTTTAAAGAACATTTAACACGTCTATACAAAGTTTTGAGATGCATTCAGCAGGCCGGGCTGTGCCTGAATTATAAAAAGTGTCATTTCGCCTCGAGACAAATAACTATCCTCGGGCACGTCGTTAATGAATTTGGAACGCAGCCAGACCCAGAAAAAGTGAAAGCCATTGTCCACTTTCCAAAACCTCGTAATATCAGTGAGACCAGACGTTTTCTTGGGTTAAGTTGGTACTATAGACGCTTCATTAAAAGTTATCCTAATAAGTCTCGACCCTTGAATAGCCTTTTAAAGAAAGACGAAAAATTCATTTGGGGCGAAGAACAAGATGAATCTTTCCGGATTCTTAAACAGAAATTGGGATCTTCGCCTGTGTTAGGACATTTTGTAGAAGGTGCGGAAACTCATGTCCATACTGATGCAAGCGGTAATGGTTTAGGGGCAGTTCTTGTTCAAATCCAGAATGACGCGGAATGACTTATAGCCTATGCCTCGCGAACACTAACCAAAGCGGAAAAGAATTATTCCACTACAGAAAAGGAATGTCTCGCAGTTGTTTGGGCCCTTGGCAAATTCCGCCCGTACCTATATGGCAGAACCTTTACTGTGGTTACCGACCATCACTCGCTTTGTTGGCTGGAAGGCTTGAAAGATCCATCCGGCCGTTTAGCAGTTGGGCTCTCAAACTACAAGAATACGACATAAACATTGTTTACAAAAGCGGACGGAAGCATAAAGACGCTGACTGTTTGTCAAAAAGCCTCTTGGCTGACACTGCTGAGATAGAAGGGCACATTATTTCTATCCAACACGTTGCAGAAGAACAAAGTAAAGACCCTCATTTGGTTGGGATCCGTGAAAAATTTGCCAATGAAAATTTAAAAGAGTATCAGATGATTGGATGCGTTCTCTATAAGAAAAACTACGACCCTGAGGGCAAATCATGGCTGCTAGTAGTCCCAAAACAGATGAGGCACGAATTTCTTAAAGATGTCCACGACACTCCAATGACCGGTCATTTGGGGTTTGCCAAGACCTATGACCGCGTTAGAAAGAGATTCTATTGGCCTGTACTTTATAGGACAGTTTCCTAATACATTACTCATTGGAAAGAATGCCAGCGAAGGAAGGGCGTGCCTCAGAAACATCCTGGACTACTGGTCCCAATACCGCCAACTACCTTGCCTTTTCAAAAGATAGGAATTGATTATCTGGGAAGATTTCCCATATCTCACACGTGAAATAGATGGATTGTAGTCGCGACTGACTATCTCACCAGATTTGCGATAACAAAGCCCGCGACAACAGTGGAAGCTACTAAATTAGCAACCTTCCTTATTGAAGACGTCATACTCAAGCACGGCGCTCCTTGGAAAATCAGCACAGACAGAGGAAGAAATTTCATGTCTCAGACCATACGAGAAATAATATTCTAAATGGAACAATTCACAGATTCACCACGGCATACCACCCTCAAACGAATGGTTTGACAGCATCCTACCATATGTGACCTTCGCCTACAATACCGCTCGACAAGAGACAACAGGATACAGCCCATTCTTTCTCGTCCACGGCCGAGAAGTTGAAACACCGCTGGATTCTATACTGCCGTACCAGCCGGCAGGAACTGCAGGAGATTATGTGGGCCATCTGGTGACCAACACTGAGGACGCACGAATGTTAGCCCGTCCTAACATCCTGCTGGCTCAGATCAAAGACTAAGAACGCTACGACAAGAAGCATCAGGAGGAGACGTACAAGGAAGGTGATTTGGTGTGGGTGTTCACCCCGAATTAACAATTTTTTACGGTCTGACAAAAATCCATAAATCAAATAATCCTTTACCTCCTATAATCTCATACGTTGGCTCTCCGCTCTATCCTTTATCGAAATTTATTTATTAGGCATATTAAGAGAATATAAAGCTAAGTTTTTGAGAATCATACTGATTAGATAAACTAGAAGGCTTGTTATAAAGTAGTAGCTGAAAAGTGTTTTTTTTTTTTATATTCTAATTCAATCTTATAGAGAATAAATATATATATATTTTTTTTTTTTGCCTAGTGATAGTTATTTATCGTGTTTAAGATGTAAATGAATAGAATTTACAAAGTTGGCATTTAAATATTCGCCCATTAATTTAAGCATAACGCTGTGAAATGTATACGAGTATAACTCGTATGTTTTTAAAACTCAAATTTCAAAGTTTGATATCATTGAAAATTTTCAAATTCAATGAAGTTATAATGGTTTTTGTGTGTTTCTGTAAATGTATTTATTGATTACTAATATTTTGATCTTTTTTTTTTTGCTTATCACTAGTACACGTGGTACAGGCCATGATAATCATGGTGGGTAGTTAGCAACTGCTTTTTTACTGTAAGCGCACAACATGTCTACACATGTGAAAAGCAGTTCGACTTTGCACTTACAAATGTGCCAGAGCCCCGTTTTGATTACTTGCACTCGCTGGTGGGGTTGGACTTTTGCAAGAATCGGGGGCCATTGGAGCATTTTTTTTTAACAGAAAAAAGTGTCCAATGCGGGAATCGAACCCGGGTCGTAGTGGTCGAAAACCAAACGGTTTAACCAGCCTTCCAACGACCCCCCTTTTGATCTTTTAATTACCCTTAGCTAAAACATTGTTTGAAAATTCTTTATTTAGGTTTTTTAATGATGTTTATAAATTTGTTCCTTATTTAATTTGCTTGTTCTGTAGATAACTAGAAATTTGTCCAAATGAAATACCTTTGGCATAATATTTTTGAAATATTTGAATTGTATTTATTAAATTTGATGATGTTGAAATCAAAATATAATCTTTTGTCAAATACTTTTTTACTTTTATCTTGTAAGTTTAGATCAAGAAAATTTTAAATTTCAATTAAATTTTATTATATTTATTTTAAAAATTAAAAAACGGAGGATATATAATTATTGTCTATACATTGCAAGAAATTTAATTGTTACAAATATTGATATGATCTACATAGCTGAATAGCCATTAGGTAACTTTGGTACGAGTATTTGGTATTGCAATCTCACGAACATTTTAGATGGCAGAGCGCCATATAACGGGAAAAAAATCCACTAAACGTTACTTAGGTTTGTTCCATAATATTTGGCAAATCGTTTTCTTGATAAATCAAGAAAATAGAACCAGGTAAGCGTTTAATTATATATTTACACATATAAGTTTATATTAAACTTTGGGAGGAACTAAAAGAAAAGAGCGCGATGATAGAATGCGTATAACAGACACAGCATAGGGATTGGCATCTCTTGAGTGTAAAAACCTTACATATTTATACAAGGTGGGATCAATAATTTCCAGGAATGAGACTGGATCACATAAAATATTTAAAATAATGAAATAATTTTATAAGCCCCTTATAGAAAAAACATTTATCAACACGTAAAAAATATTGATCACACAGAGGCACGCGCTCACGTTTTTTCAAATTCATAAGCTCGAGTATATCAGAACATTTTCTAACTTCAGTATGGAATGTATTGAAAAACAGCGAGTCTGCTTAGAGTTTTGCTTTAAATTAGGAAGAACAGCTTCCGAATCATTTCAAATATTGAAGCAGGCTTTTAAATACGATGCCTTATCACAATCGAGGACATTTGAATGGTTTGAAAGATTTAAAGCTGGTCGAACAAGAGTCAAGGATGAACTACACATTGGCAGACCTTTACCGATAAGAAACCCCGAAAATGCACCCAAAATCAAGTCATCGATCAAATAAAACCCAAGAATAACTACCAGAAAGCTATCAGAAGACGTGGATATATGACAAACCATCATAAAGAATAATCTGCATCTTAAACGATCCCCGGCTAAATTTTTCCCACATCTCTTAACGAATGAGCAGAAACACTATCGCAAAGAAACGTGCAAAAACATGGTCGAAATGTTTAATTCTGATCCCCATTGGCTCAAAATTGTTATCACGGGAGATGAAACATGAATGTGCGGATATGATCCCAAGACTAAGAGGCAATCAAGCCAGTGGCTAGAGCCTGGAGAACCAAGATTCAAGAAATCAAGGATGATCAAATCGAAGCTTAAGTGTCCTTATCACTTTTTTGGTGTAAAGGGATTGGTACACTATGAATTCGTGCCCGAGGGTCATATCATTAATCGTAATTACTATATTGATGTATTGCGACGTTTAAGGGAGGCTGTGCGTCAGAAACGACCCGAAAAATGGCATCAGAAAAAATTGGCTCTTGCATCATGACAACGCACTGCCAGATACGGTCCTGACTGTGCAGCTCTATTTGGCTAAACACGGAATTGCTTTACTACTCCAGCCACCCTATTCTCCTGAACTTGCTCCTAACGACTTTTTCCTTTACCATAAAATTAAAAAGTTTTAAAAGGACGTCGATTTGACTCAATACCTGAAATAAAGGAGAATACAAAGAATATTTTGAGAATCCTGAAAGATGAGGATTTTCAGAGGTGTTTTGATTTCTGGAAAAAAAATATGGAACAAGTGTATAGATAGTGACGGTGATTATTTTGAGAAATATTAAATAAAACTTTATTATACTTTTGTTTTTCTTTAAATATCTAGCATTCCTGGTTATTATTAAATACACTATATAATATTGAAAAATATATATTATAAAATCACAGACTATACTAAATTATTGGCAAAAATACGCTGAAACACTATTTTAAGATAGTCAAAATACATAAAAAACGACAATGGAGTTAAGGCACTCGGCGCTATTTGAGCAAAGCCTCATAGCAGGTCTTCGGGAAAGAAATATTCTGCTTTCTCTAAAATCTGGCGGATACGTATTTTGATCGATTTCTGCTTTGAGCACTGCACACAACCTTCAAAGGAAATATTTGAGATTTTAAAAAAGGACGCCTAAGTTATTTTGTTACATTGGAGCCTGAGCATATTGAAGTATTCACAGGATGATTGTATCAGATCGGAATGAGATAGAAGTTGAAATTTGAGAGCATATTATCTTGATATCACAGCAAGGCCCCTATCAAACGGAAACTATTGTTAGGATTAATTCGGATAATTTTTCTATGTAAATAAATTATATAAATATATGAATAAATATAAGTTGATGATGATAATATTAGCTAGCATATGTTGATTAACAATTGGGCAACGGAGATAGTGCCTTCTTGATCCTTTCTTGTTTTTTTGTATTTTCTTCTTAATCCTTAAATTTTACTTTTGTACTTTCTATGCATAAAGATAATATTAAAAAATATATTATATAACATTTTTCTCTTTTTTACCCCCAAAAACACCAACATTTGGTAGCAGAGCGTGGTTTACGCAAAAAAGGTAAACAAACGCCATTTTGAAAAAAGAAAGATAGAAAATATCTTTAAGGTTCGAAAAGAACATATTAAGTAAAAATTCAAAATGGCTGAATCATCGATGAATATCCAAAAATTCGATGGAAATAATTTCACAAGTTGGAAATTTCGCATCATTTGCATTTTGGAAGGCAAAGATCTAGATGGCTTTATAAAAGAAGATCCTCCAAAAGATGAAAAAATAACTGCCGATTGGAAAAGAAAAGATGCCCAAGCTAGAGGAATAATAACTTGTGCAATGGATGACACACAAGTAAGTTTAATTTTAACATGCAAAACAAGTAAAGAAATTTGGACTGCTTTGCATTCTAGATATGAGGGTAACATAAAGAGAAAATGCATAGAGGCTAAAAACAATGTATCTAGATTAACAATGAAAAAAGAGGAAACCTGGGAACAATATTTGCTTAGAGCAGAGAAATTATTGCAAGAAGCAAGAATTTTGGGTGGATCAATAGAAGATGAAGAATTCATCACAGCTTTTATTAGAGGGCTACCCCCAAAATACAACCTTGTCTCAATGCAATTTGATAATTACCCAGATGCTACTATTTCTGATATAAGAAGAATTTTTGAGCTCCATGAAGAAAGAAACAAGAACAACAAGGATGAAAATGCTGCATATAATATGGGCCATAAATTTAATAAAAACTTTAAGAAAAATTCAAGTGATTCTAATAGAGAAAGAAAACCCAAATGTTTCATTTGTCAAAAGTTTGGACATAAAGCAGCAGTATGCTGGTTCAATCCAGTTAACAAGAGAAAAGAAAATAATCAAGGAAATTCTATACAAACAATCCCCAAGCAAACATTTTCAAAAAATAAACAATATACTTCTAGGGCTTCTTTGATAGGAGAAAATCATAATCAAGAAACTGCCATGAACTTAAGATCCCCAGAGTTCAACAATAAATGCAAGTGGATACTAGACAGTGGAGCAACAAGCCACATGTCTAAAGACATTAATCTAATAGATGATCTTCAAGAGGATAGCAGAAAAATCACTCTTCCTGATGATAGAGTCATCAAGTCAAAAGGTATTGGCACTGTTGAAATTGATCAGGATGATAATCATCTTTTAACACTAAAAGAAGTTCTTTATGTACCTGAACTTAATAATAATTTAATATCAGTAAGTAAAATAACTGAAGATGAAAAACAGATTGTATTTGATGAGAATGGTGCAAGGATAATAGATAACAATGGATCCAGCATAATAACTGCAAAAATGGAAGATAACATTTATACAATTGATGCATGTGCAAACATCAAACTGGATGAAAATGTGTTCAAAACCCAAGAAAATAATTGGAAAATTTGGCACAAACGCCTTGCTCATATAAATGAAAATTATATGAATATGATGCTAAAAGACTCCATGGTATATGGGTTCAGTTGTTCACCAATTAATAACTTAGAACCATGTATCACATGCATTCAATCAAAGTTTACTAGATTGCCATTTAAAGAGATTGATTCAAAGCAATCAACCAAACCCCTTGATCTCATTCATATGGATTTAATAGGTCCATTTCAGCATGAATCCATTGGCAAAGCAATATATGTGCTGAACATAGTTGATGACTTTTCAAGGAAAATATTCCCAAAGTTCCTTAAAAGCAAATCAGAAACCTTTGGCAAACTAAAGGAATTTATTGAACTTATAGAAAACATAAAAGATACAAAAATCAAAAGAATAAGGTCTGATAATGGAGGGGAATTTACAAATAGACAATTAAGCTCTTATTTGATAGAAAAGGGAATAGAACAACAATTTACAACCTTCTATTCACCTTCTCAAAATGGAATAGTGGAAAGAGCAAATAGAAGTTTAATTGAAGGTACAAGAGCACTATTGATAGAATCACAATTGCCACCAAAATTCTGGGCAGAAGCCATGAACACTTATTCTTATATAAAAAATAGAACTCCACATAAAAGGAATGATAAAACCACCCCTGAAGAACTATTTACAGGAAAGAAACCTACTATAAAACATTTAAAAGTTTTTGGATGCAGAGCTGAATATTGGATTCCTAAATTCAAAAGATACAAATTTGAAAAAATCACAAAATCAGGTATATTTGTTGGATACTCAAATAAAAGAAAAGCATTTAGAATCTGTGACCCTAAAAATTATGCAATTACTGAAACAAGGGATGTAAGCTTCATTGAAAAAGAAAAGGGAGCTGAACTACTTAGTAATGAAGTAAAAGCTGAATTGCCAGATCATGTATTAATTGACCTAAATTTTTGTCATAAAAATGGTCAAAAAGAAGAAGAACCAATTCCTATTCACCAAGGAAATGTTCCAGAATCCACAGAGCCAGATGAAGATAAAAATGTCTACAACTTGAGACCTACCCCTGAACAAGGATTTTACTATGAATCATCATTATCTGATGAAGACACATCACAAGATGACACCACTTCTGATCCTACCTACCATCCAGGAGATAGTGTAATGAAAGTTGATTCATTACCAATTATACCAACTAATTATGAAGAGGCAATAAACTCTCCAGATAAAGAGAAATGGCTTCAAGCCATGAAAGGTGAAATAGTTTCTTTAAAAACTCACAAGGTGTGGGATGTTTTACCAATGACTAAAACCATTAAGCCTATCAAATCAAAATGGGTGTTTTCAATTAAAAATAGCCAAGATCCTTTAAATCCCATATATAAAGCAAGATTGGTTGCTGTAGGATGTTCACAAAAATTAGGAGTAGACTATTCAGAAACTTATTCACCTGTGATAAAATCAGATTCTCTAAGAACTTTAATTGCTTTTGCAGCAATGAAAAATTTGCATATTCATCATTATGATATAGAAACTGCCTTTTTGTATGGTAAGTTGGAAGAGACTATATTCATGTCACAGCCTATCGTGGATCGAAACCACGCTCTGCTTTGTTAGGATTAATTCGGATAATTTTTCTATGTAAATAAATTATATAAATATATGAATAAATATAAGTTGATGATGATAATATTAGCTAGCATATGTTGATTAACAATTGGGCAACGGAGATAGTGCCTTCTTGATCCTTTCTTGTTTTTTGTATTTTCTTCTTAATCCTTAAATTTTACTTTTGTACTTTCTATGCATAAAGATAATATTAAAAAATATATTATATAACATTTTTCTCTTTTTTACCCCCAAAAACACCAACAACTATTTCAACACTAACTATAATTTATCGATCTGGAAACTTGCTTCCACAGCAGTTAAAAAGTATTCAGTTATTCTGTGCTGAAACTCAATCAAACATTGAAAGAAAACTGTTAGATTTAATTGCGAGATACATTTCTGTCTTGGTACCAGTGATAATGGAAAACAATTATAGGAAGGAGATGTAAAATACTTAAAATATATTTTCAGAAACTTACTGACTCATATCCTGGTGTTAAATTACAGAAATGTATATTCTTCCATAAGTACGTGTCCTTTTGGGTATTATTATATATATTATAATAATTGAGATTGAATTATGTAGCTTTAATAAAAACAAGATGAAGCATGCAGCACACCTTTTTTTGTTTATTTCACATTAACCTGCATAAATTTCAATGTTTTCAGTTTTTAATTTTATATCAAGGTTATTTGTGATAAATATGGTAACTTAAGGAAATTCTAATGGATTTTATATAGAGAAGAGCAGTCATAACTTTAAATGTGAACATATACACGCGTAAAACACTCAGAGACTTCTTATTTCATTTTTGATAAAACAAGATATAAAAACATGATACATTTAGAAATTTAATTTATTTATGACGCATATGATTCTTTTAAATAAGACAATTTTTCTACTGCCCTTAATGAGATGATAAAATAGTGGGAAGGGGCCTGCGTCATCAGTAGTGAAACCCCAGAGGTTTCGCCAGTTAATCTATCATACCGCTCTATTATTGAAGTTTTCTGTTTGGCTTTTAAACTGATTATGAAAATCAACTTTATAAAATTTATTTAAAACAAATTATAATACGATGCATTAGCGCGCCATCTGTGATGAAAATTAGAAACTATTTTAGACGAGTAAGATTCTTTTTGAAATTAAACAATTTCTAATGTCCTTAATGAAATGGAAAAATTAATGGGAGGGCCTGCCTCATTAGTGGTGAACCCTCCCAGCGGTTTCGCCAGTTTAATCTACCATAACGCTGTTATATTGCATTTTCGATCTTCCTTTTAGAGTGATACTGTTACTAGACTCTTGAAATGGGTATTTTAGATTCTCTATGGACATAGTTTTGAGGACAGTAGAATTTCATACAATTATAAATATATAATATGCTTCGAGAAATCGCTCTTCCGCAATTTGAATATTTTATTAGAACATTTATATTACGATGCACTTACGATGAACAAATTCATTAACCCCTAAGACTTTATATTCCGACCCTCTACCCTTGGTCCATTCATGTATAAAACTAAAAAGATGTCATATAATTGTTTAATTTCAAAAATAATCTTACGCGTTTAAAATAGTTTCGAATTTTGATAACAGATGGTGCGCTAGTGCATCATATTATAAATGTTCTAATAAAAGAAACAATTTGATATTTGCGGAAGAGCGATTGCTCGAAGCATATTATATATTTATAAATGTATGTAATTCTACTGTCCTCAAAGCTTATGTCCATAGTTATTCTAAAATACCCATTCAAAGAGTCTAGCAACAGTATAACTATAAAAGGAAGTTCCAAAAATGCAATATAACAGCGGTATTTATTTATTATCATTTACAAATCACGCGATATCCGTCTTGGATATTTGCATGCATACACAAGAGTTTGGGAGCTTATTTACAGTAATTATTAATATGATTTTAGTTATTATAATAGAAATTATTAACATTTTTGTCAGTTAGTTAACGATTTAATTACCCTATAATGAATATTAGTGAACATCACATAAGAACAGAAATTTAGAGCTATTTACAGCATATAACTATATATCAGTTATTACAGCCCAGGCTATCTATTACTAAAAAACATTCTACAAAATCTATTAAAATTTATATACATATATCTATTATTAACTATTTGATTTAGACAATTTATATTTATTTGATTTTTGACTCTCAAGTCCTCTACAAGTTGACAGTCCGTTAAAATATGTACAGGATTTTCTTCTTCTGCACCACATGAGTATTTAGGCGAATCCGTCTTTCTGACTTTGTACGAATATGATCTAAAGTTACCGTGTCCTGTAAAAAATTGGACATTGTAAAAATTTGGCTTGACATATTTGGGTATTTGGGAATCAGTGAAAAAGGACTTGAAAATTGTATTAGTCTTCTCATAGTATTTCTGCAATTTTTCCCTTATGTAATTAGAAATTATATTCCTACTTGAAGAGTCAAATCGGTTGTAATTTATTTAGGTTTTCAACATGTTATTTATTTATTTATTATCATTTACAAAGCACGCGATATCCGTCTTGGATATTTGCATGCAGATTACATGTTAGATTCAATATATTCAGTAAGTTTGGGGACTTGTGCAAGTATATGTGTACAATCCGATGATTTTGTACTGTAGGCCTGTATACAATGTTTTAATATACTATATTGAAGAGAATTTAGTTTGTCCTTAGACTTTTTGTTTATGAATGGATACCATATTGGATAACCATGAGTAATTGTACTTCGATATAATGTCTTAATGTCGTACTGTCGTACAGCGGTATGATAGATTAAACTGGCGAAACCGCTGGGAGGGTTCGCCACGGATGAGCCAGGCCCTCCCATTAATTTTCCATTGCATTAAGGGCAGTAGAAATTGTTTAATTTCAAAAAGAACCTTACGCGTTTAAAATAGTTTCGAATTTTGATAACAGATGGCGCGATAGTGCATCATATTATAAATGTTATAATAAAAGAAACAATTTGATATTTGCGGAAGAGCAATTGCTCAAAGCATATTATATATTTATAAATGTATGTAATTCTACTGTCCTCAAAGCTTATGTCCATAGTTATTCTAAAATACCCATTCAAAGAGTCTAGCAACAGTATCACTATAAAAGAAATTCCAAAAATGCAATATAACAGCGGTATGGTAGATTAAACTGGCGAAACCGCTGGGAGGGTTAGCCACGGATGAGCCAGCCCCTCTCATTAATTTTTCCATTGCAGTAAGGGCAGTAGAAATTGTTTAATTTCAAAAAGAATCTTACTCCTTTAAAATTTTCTAATTTTGATAACAGATGGCGCACTAGTGCATCATAATATAATTATGTATAATACAATGTTATATATTACCTTTTCACTTCCTCCCCAGAAGTCCAACCCCTCCTTTACATGGCGGGCGGGAGAAGCAGCACAAGTAAGGGACCGCTCTGTAGAGCGAAGTACGGTGGGGACTTCGTGAGCCCCGAGCAGCTACGGTAACCGTGAAGTCCTACTGGGAACTCTGAAAGGCGGCTGAATAAAGGGGCAAAGGCACAAGACACCACCACCTTTTCACTTGGACTAAAATAATTTTCTGCCAATACTACTAATTATTGTTTTTAAGAAAAAGAACAGCTTGTTCTCGATTACTTGCATATAAGTTTATGCCAAGCGCGCCCTTTCGTTCCTCCTTCACCCTATTTGATACATTGTAAATAACATTGCTGATTATTGTTACTATTAATTTTATTTATGTAAATACCCTCTTTTATTCGGAAAATCTGTATGAGACAAAAATGTTTTAATAAAGATTTTTGTTGTTGTTTATAATTATAAATTTAAAAACATGCTTCGCGCATTGATCTTCAGCATACAACAAAAAAAATTCATTGAGACTTAATATAAACTTGATATATTAACGCGCCATTTGTTATTGGAAATTCGGACTATTTATCAATAATCTACTAATTTCAAAAAGCCTTAATCTTATTTACATGACAATTTTGTAAAATTCAAATTAGTTATTTCCTCAACATTTTAGCTTTATTAAAATGACCATTTCATATTCAAATTAATTTTTTATTTGTAAAATAATTTTTTTTAGATAAACCATTATATGTATACACCCCAAATTAAAATTCGTTTTTCCAATATCGTGCTATTTCGATATTGTAATGATCGTTTTACTGCATTTAAACATGCCACATCCACTAACCTTCTTAAAATATTTTTGTATGTTCGTGCACCTACCTAGCTATGACTCCCTTAGACTGTTGTCCATGATGAAACAGGTTAGATATAAGCACAATAACAACGGCTTCAGGCGACACATTTCTAATTCCAATTTTTCTCGCACGGGTCACAGCGAACTTTGTCACAGCGCGCAACTCAACTAAATATTTTTTCACTTTTAACAGGCCACAGACTTCTCTTTTTCTTTTGACGCATCTTTAAATTATTTTGAACTCACTCGAAAGAGTATCCATGTTACAAGTAACATTTTACAACACATCTAACATCATTGTGGACAATATCTACATTGAGTCAACGTCGAAACGCTCGACCTACTACTCGTGACATCGAGAAATCCGATATATTTGAAGTTGCTCGTTTTTAAACAACCCCAAATAATCCATAAAACTACTGCGACATATTATATTTAGAAACACAGTGACCTTTATTTATGACACACTAGATAACCAAGTGTTAACAAAATTGCCTGTTTCCTTAAAAAAATATATAGACGACCGACGACATATAAAACTTTCCACTTCCTTAAGTTTTGTCCATGAGTGTAGGATCAATAATGGAGGTTAAATAGGAAATATAAGTTTAACATATTTGCAGTTGGTATATATATCAAAAGAATTGAAATTATACAATGAGTTAAAATTTGAGAGAGGCGAATTTTTAACATAGTATTTGTCTGGAATATATAGGGTAGTGGCATATGACTTATGGTTATCAGTTTTTAGATTTGAAAAATACAAGAATTTATAATTTTGAAAAAGGAAGTTTTTTTGAAATTTTATTTGTAACCCAAATTTATAAAATGTTGGTAAACCTAAAATAAGATATTCTATTGGACTATCACAAACACAAATTTATTGATCCTTTGCAATTTTTCTTAAGCTAAGCCTAACTAATATTATGTATAATGGTAACTAAAACTTCTACCTGACCTATTCTCTCTTTTGGGGAATTATCAAATATTTTATAATGAAGCTAGTTTGAATATATTAAGGGGATAATGAAATAGATGATGCAATATCAAGTACACAAGGTGAAAAGATTAGTTTCTAAGTACAGATAATAACAATAATGTTCTACCTGGGTTGATGGGCTCTGGAGGAGTGTGTCAGATGGTATTTCTATCCTGTATTTCTCGAGTCCCTATGAAATTGGAATTGACTAGGTAGGGGTATCTATTGGTTGTTTGCTGGTGATGAGCTGCTGTTGACCTTGAAGGTGGCTGGTATTG
The DNA here is from genome assembly GCA_030710605.1 of Cordylochernes scorpioides. NCBI lineage: Eukaryota > Metazoa > Arthropoda > Arachnida > Pseudoscorpiones > Chernetidae > Cordylochernes > Cordylochernes scorpioides. The sequence goes on along the minus strand of CP092886.1, from coordinate 108,496,156 downwards.
AAGACTTGGGACTTAGTCACCATCACCTGCCCGTGTATCGCCCTACTCCGAGGTAACCTATGTAATATGTTTTGTTTATTATTTTTATATAAGAAAGATATATCTCTATAAAATACTTATTTTATTTTTTAATTTACAAAGTGCAATATACCTAGTAATATAAATCTTCTAAACTTATTTTACATATTTTAAAAAACAATAATAACATTGGTCAATGGTCAAATACATTTAAAGCATTCATATTATATTACATCTCCCTCCTTAATATTTGAAACAGAACAAAAAAGAAGCATACATCTACTTATATAATTGCCTTATTCTGTCTGTGTGAAGTTCACTGTGTGAAGTTCACGGATAGAATTTGGTCATAATGGATAAAATAAAAAAAGTGTCAAGGGATGGGAATCGAACCCACGACCTTCCGCTTACCGGGCAGATGCCATGACCACTAGGCTACCCTGGACATATTTTTCCGTTCATTAAGTTAATATATGATGCCAATATATATAATAATTGTATAAACGAATGCAAGACACAATCACCGCGAATGTTTATTTTTTTTAAGGCAATTTCTTTTTAAGGCAATTATCGTTTTGCAGAATTACTTAATATTTTTAAATAAATAACAATACTTAAATGAAAATATGTTTCTTTAAATAAAATAAAATAAATTTATAAAAAGATTAAATAATTGTGCAAAACGGTATAATATATATATAATATAATATATATAATATAACGGTATAATAACGGTATAAAGAAATAATGAGCCTATCGTTCAAATTTATAATTGTAACGAATAGTATTTTAATTAAACCATTTTAAAAACACACAGTTTGGAACGGGACGTTTCACAAGAGTGACATCCATGGCGTCAATTTATAATTGTAACGAATAGTATTTGAATTAAAACGTTTTTAAAATATATACGCACTCGGGTAAAACCCGGACGTTGCCCGGGCCATTCGTCTAGTATATTAATAAGTATGTTAGATCTTTTTACAAGTCTTCCATATCTTGTTCTGACTTCAGTGGGTTTCTCATGATCACTTCGTTCTATTTCTGGAGGTTGAAAACTAGTGTCCGGCTGACTGGGTCTGGTGTTGCTTCTGGCTGATACTGAACAGTTTTAGATGAGTTAAGATCATTTGAATTTCTCCTTATTTTTCTCCATGCGGCGATTCGACAAAATATGATCTCGGTGTATTCGCAACATCTCTGATTGTTGTTGGTATCCAACCATTCCTTCCGGTGTTCAAATAAACTGAACCATCTTTTTGAATTTTACAATGCTCTTTAGATCCTCTATCATGATATCCCTTTTGAACAATTTGTCTTTCTCTCCATCTATTCTGAACTTTCCAGAATACGAGTATCACTATCCAGAGTATAAAGTCGACATTCGTCAACTGTCACCTCTCTCATGCTCCTGATGAGCGGCTACAGCAGCTAAAGACCATCGCAGCTGCTGCCGTCAATGAAGGCACGTGGGTTCTTGGGGACCTCAATATATCTGAGGTGTCTGCAAGCGACATTGAGTCCGAATCCGTCGAAGCTCTTGTGGAGCTCCTGGACCGGGCCAACCTCGTGGATGCCGCAACCGCACCCGCCAACAAGGATCACCAGTTTCGGAAGCCGGGTGGATGCGAGCAGACTGGATCGAATGCTGCTACCATCACGCCTCTCCAACCGTTGAGGAACGATTCCTCAATAGGGAAAGCGGCCGGGTGGAATGATTTTTCCTGCGATTTCTTCCGGGGTTTCGAAGATTTCTTCGCGAGTGCGCTCTGTCGAGTCTTTGACATGTCCCTGATTTCTTCGGTGCGGCGCAGTGAAATGTGCCTGATTCAAAGTAACAGTTAACAGTATTCAAGTTAACAGTAACGGTAGCCTGAGCCTCACCGGACTTTGACCTCTTTCCTTGCCAACGACTGGATAGAGAGTCCTCAGCGTGGTCCTCTACTGGTTACCGCCACCTCATCTCCAGGACATCGTAACGGATTGTCAGAGTTACGCCGTTATAGATAGAACACCAGCCTGTAACACAGCCCGCGTAGCTGACGAAGTTGCGATTACCTGCAGAAATTGAAACTCCTCTGGCAGTCTGTGTTTGACACGCTGGATAGAAGCTTCCTGGTACCCCTTCTTCTTTCCTTCGGTCTGCCGCCAGACTTTGTGGGATGGGTGCTCTTGCTCTAGACTGGGGCTGAAACGAGGGCGAAGACTGATGACGTTGGGAGAACTCTTCTGTTCCGCCTGCTCAACGGAAGGAGGCAAGGCTTCGCTTCGAGCGCCGCGTTCTTCACCATCTCAACGAGGCCTAATCGGTTTCGTCTGGAAAAGCTAATCGGCCGGGATAATGTCCTGGCGTACGCCGACGATATCATCCTGCTTATCCGAGAGGATGGGCAGCTAGAAGTCGTGAAGAAAATCTTCGAGGACTTCAAGCGTGCGTAAGGAATAAAATTCAACTTCTGCAAACGCCAGGGCCTCTAGTGCGGGAGATGGTGGAACCGTACCGAATCCTCGTTGGGTATCTCCAGGAACAGGGATAAAATAACCATCTTAAGGACCATATTGACGCCTGGAGGAAACTTCGGCCCAAATATAACGTCTGAAGGAGCTAATAGAGCGAGCAATTGCCAGATGATTCCCCTTTGTCTCGGTGTATCTCTTGCTGGCCCATAGCCTGGTGCCCTCGACCATCATCTATCATCTCAAGAACATAACTGCCTATCAAAACCACCGCCGCAAGACTGCAGGCAAGATTAGTTCGAATCGTATGGAGGCTCGATCACACCTAATGACTTCCCGGCAGCGTCCTGGCGCAGCCGATCTCCGTGGGAGGCATGCGACTCGACATCGGCACTCAGCTCCGGCTGTCTTGTCTCAAGTCGTCCAGGCAGCACTTCCCGAAGGCCACAACACCCAAATCTTAACTCGCCGAGAGCGGGAGGTGGCTCTCTTCTGCGTTCACTCCTGGAGCATGGAGTCCCCGCGGTGTGTCGAAGTCTCGACCTCTTCGAGGCTGTCGCGGAGATCCTCGAATTGAACCGGATCCTACAACCTACACTCTACAGGTTCTTCGAGTCGTGGGAGACTGCCTCCTCATGCGGCGTCCTGGTTCTCTGTCTCCTACAAGGTAGCTGGCACATTGGTGACCTGGCCAGACCTATTCCAAACATAGAAACAGCTACGTTTGGCGTGCCTGCGGACGTTGCTACTCTGGGGAGCTTCTGCTACCGCCTGGTCACCTAGAACACCCGGGTGCGTTATCGCATTGCTAGCCTGGCTGACGAAATTCTGGTACGCGGGACGGTCACGCCGTTCCAGCGACTCACTACCCGCCCCGCTCGTCGCCTGTTGCAGCTGCTCCGCCTTTCTACACTACCCATACCTCAGCTCCTGGAAGGGTAGAATACTACAGTCGACCTGCCTTCGTCTGGAGTCAGATTGGTAACCTTCTGGCGTTCCTGCCTCTTCGGGCCACGACGCCGAAGTGTCTGTACGCCTGGTCCTACATGATCCGTTCCAACTTATCTCTGCTTGAGACTGCTGAATTGCCTCTGGATACGGCGACTTATCGCGAGGTGCTGGTGCTGTTCTGCTTTAAGCAGCTGCATCGAATTCATTTTTAAATATTTGTAAGAACCTTTTAGGTAATGTCAAGGCTAAAAAATAGAGTGATTTAGTTAACGAACTCTTGCTCTCATAAAAAAAAACACTCGGGCGTAACTTGTCTCTCAAGATCCATTTATTCTCTTTTTCTCTCTGCACTCACATCTGATTTTTGCGGAAATATTACTGCAGCTAGAACCTATAGAAGCAGTACCAATACAAAAGGATCCCAGTATGCATTATGACATCTGATGGACAGTGAAGTGGAATGTTCTACAAGCAATATATTGCATAATATTCTTTATTTTCAAGTGAATGTAATCAGAAACCTTATGCGGCATAAAAATCTGATGTTATATCTGAATTCAGCGAAAATATTTAATACAGAATATTGATCCATTTGAAACAAAGAAATCATATCTTTTTCTAATCAGAGTTATAAGCAATAATTCTCTGGTCTTTATAATTTGTTACCTTGCGAATAGAAATGTATTGGAAATTATGGATATTTATTTTAAAAATTATTTTATACCTTTTTTCATTTGAACTATAACATTAGTTTTTATACAGTCCACTTGCTGAACGTAAAATTCAACAGGATTAATGTGTGCAGTGCATAGATGAATACAGATTGGTAATACGATAATAGATCAGCCATCAAAGTTGTTCTACACATCAGTAGGATTATCAAAGAGAACGTAAAATGCCTTAAGTTGTCAAATTTCGCTGCGAATCGTGTAAAAATTCGAAACAGTAAAGCGCAGGAATGATCATTGAACTCCTCAAAGGTACCTTTGGTGAGGCATAAAGATTTACTGCCTCAGAGGTGATCCTTGTTGTCCTCCTGTCTTATTGGACGTTGTCTAGGAAAATGTCAACAATATTCCTAAAAAACATCCAATCTGTCAATAGTGCAGTTCATATGATGATGACACAAATGAACAATGTCATCGTCATCAAGGCTTGAGCTTTTTTCTGAAATCGCCACATTTAGATAATAGCATGAACATACGGTAATATTTAAGCATTCAACACTGGATATAAAAAATACAAAATATATTTTTTTCTGTATAAATGGATAACTCCTCAATATTCAATATGTTTTATTTCCAAAATAGTTTAGCATCATGTGTGTGCACATTTTTCATTACCTGATATAGATTGCAGCACCTGAAATTAACAGAATTATTTTGTGCAAACCAACCAAAGCGGATATATTCTCACTTTAAGAAATAATAATGCATGAGGATGAGACAGGAAACGAAGACTAGTGTTGGCAAGACCTTATTCGAAGCGTATTAGCCTATAGTTAAAAATATGTAAACAAATTATGACTAAAAGACCATAATAAATCAAATTAATTATATTGTAGAGCATTCTCAAACATTGTATACGGGCCTACAAAACAATTTCATCTAACTGCACACTTTCAAAAATATTTTATATAATTTTATAAAATTTAAATAGTTTTCAATCTGAACAATAATATACCTCATTTTGAGAGATTCATGTCCCTTCGGATATTGTCGCAAGTGGACATGACAATTTAACACACACTATTGATTTTGAAGCCACCGGGGCGATAAACTTCAGAAACTTTCCGAATACGTTTCTTGGCAATTTCGATATTGTTATTCGAGCCCAAGTAATCGTCTATACAGTGCTTGTTTACAATTGCAGCTAAAGCGTCAGAAAACTATTTTTCATGCTCTCGTGCATTGAGATTCCTTATATACTGCGCACAGAATAGGGAACAGCCTCGGAGCATCATCACCCCTACATGGCATATAGCTGGGGATTCTTTAAAGTATTCTCTACACCAAAACCTCTAAGAAGAACAATTTTCTCTGGGATTTGTGAAGCTAGTGAAAATTTATACGATATTCCCGATAAATTCTTCCTTTTTCTAAACTTCAGTAGTAAGTCCAGTAGAGAGTTATGATAGGGTACGGTCAGGAGGAAAGTGTTCAGTGACTTCCTATTGCTTCTACTCGCAATGTCGAATACCAGTATTAAATTTCCCGACTTATTGGTGGGGTAGGTACTGGAGTGGGTCAGAATTCACTTTTTCCGCGTGGTTCTGGCAGCTTTTTCCGGGAAGATATTTTTGGAGTATCTTTTGTTCACATAGTGCACAACCTTCTTCTTGCATGCTTTGGTAAAGGCAGGGCTCATAGCAAATTTCTTTTCAATGCTGTTTCGAGTCTGTGTGTGTGTCTGAACGGATTAGCAAAGAGCCTTTACATCAATGGGATTTATTGTTCGGGAATTCATTGTTTGAGTCTGTGGATGGACTTGCCGGTCAGTGTGTTGAGCCATATAAAGGTCGCCTACATTAAGGATGGTTGAAAGAGTCAAGGTGTAACCTGGTTTGTCTAGATCACGACCTTCTTTGGATGGACTAACCAGAATGGGACAGAAAATTTCGGCCGCTGCGAAATTATCGGGAACCACCGCTGTCGGGACGATTGGCGTCAGAAGACGCCCCTGGTCCCCCAGTTGTCCTCCCGCAGAATATTCTTTTCCAACTCCTTCACGCGCGTCTTTGCCTTCACGATCTTGAACATCAGCTTAATTTTCCTTCGGCTTAAAATAGTCGAGGAAGCTCGACTGCTTCTGGTGTATCTCCTCTCTTAGCGACGGAGCGACTCGGGGTGTCCAATGGTGACTCTCGGAGTGAACAACATCAACGGCGTCACTGATCATTAGATTATAATCTAATGATTAGTGACGCCGTTGATGTTGCTCACTTCGAGAGTCACCACTGAACACCCCGAGTCGCTCCATTCATTCGACTAGGATGGCATGCCCTCTCCTCCCTTTGTTCTTACTCTCACTTCTTATGACTTGATGACATTCTTCGCATTAGATCCTTAGCGCTTTAGATCCGGTTCGAGAGAACAATGGATAAATGTTCATAAATAGGAACAAGTGACGAAGAGGACAAGGCAGCCTATATGAAGAAATCACCGCCAGCCGACTCTATGCGAGGGTATCAGGTAACTGCCGCACGCCCGTGCAAAGGTCGTTTCTCCCCGGCCCAGATGCCCGTCGTTTCAAAGGTCGCTCCTTCCGCCAGGCTGGCGTCTGATTTTTTTCTCATCAATATAACTCTCTTTCTCTCTCTCTCTCTCTCTTTCTTATTTACCCATATTTATATAGAATTGGAAAAAACTTACTTTCCAGATTTCCATGTAATATAGAGGATCAACACAGTCTAGAACATATCATAAATCGTTGTCCACTTTAGGCAGACTTAGGAAGACTCCGGCACATAGAAACTACAAGACAATATATGATATAGAACGAAATTCTCAGGAGATACCACAACAAATATCGGTACAAAAATTCAAATAATCTCCACAATTTTAGACCATGTGTAAAGAATCCGTTATGAAAGCCTCCGACACAAGGCTATACACATCTGATTGTCCAATTTATATGAGTCTCATTTAAGTTTCAAGTGCTAGTTGATCGCTATTTCTATTGCTAAAATCTTACGTATACATTAGAGAGGAAATATATATAAAATATGGTACATGAATACCATCTTCCCCCAACTCTTTGTTATATTTAAATTTGCATTCGCAAATATATAGATGAGATAAAGCGTATTGTTTCAAAAATTATAAATAAATAATATATATTTTTAAATTAAATATTCTATATATAATGGATTTTTGCAAATATCTCATTTTTATTAAAATAAATAAATATATATATATATATGATAATTTAAACCAACAACCCTATATTATAATACTTATAACAAGATGTTGTATATAGAAACAAATCTATAAATAATTATACGCATAATTGACATGTGTCCTTGCATCACCATATGTAATGTACTGTGGATGAATAAATAAAACTATATAATAGATTAAAAGCTGAGTTAAGAGCAAGATTGAATCACAAAGTAACTTCTAAAAATAAAGTGGAACACGACAGGTAGGCGCCAGTGTCCGGTGTCCAGCGACACGTGCGGCACGTGCTGTTACGCAATTCTCTTAGTATAAAAAGGCCCGGCTTGGCAACAGCCAGGCAGACAGTTCCCCATCAGCGCGTCGCCGGTTGTCTCCAAGTTCCACCTCATTCCCCATGTAGCCAGTAAGAACTCTACTCTCTCTCCATCTTGCTCTTGGCTCGACCTTTTATCTATTCATGGAACTTTCCTTCTACAACTGTGTCGCTTCGTTTTTTATGTGTGGACATTCCCCAGTTTTCCACTCTGCCTCGACCACGACTGCCTGTACCCTGTGAGAACTGTTAAAGATCCTACAAGGTGCAGAGAGGTACTGGAAAACTCTCCACGCCCTGACTGTCCCTCGCGGTTACTACAGGTTTGACCCTCGGTTGCATTACCTTATTACAGAGAGTCGACGAGGTACTACAAGAGTCAACCAGAACTTCAACATATTATTACATATATATATATATATGTGATGAGGTATCCTGTCGACTCTCGCTATAGCTGTGGTAACCGAGGGTCAAACCTGTAGTAACCGAGAGGGACAGTCAGGGCGTGGAGAGTTTTCCAGTACCTCTCTGCACCTTGGAGGACCTTAAACAGTTCTCACAGAGTACAGGCAGTCGTGGTCGAGACAGAGTGGAAAGCTTGGGAATGTCCACACACTAAAAACGAGGAGACACAGCTGTAGTAGGAAAGTTCCCTGAACAGATAGGAGTCGAGCTAAGAACAAGATGGAGATAGAAGAGTTCTTCTGTTCTACATGGTCGATGAGGTGGTCCTGGGTACAACCGACGAGGGCCCACGCTGATGATGAAGTGACTATAATTTCGGCTAAAACAGAGGTTTAATATATCTTTGCCGAGGGGGGAGTCATGCGGGAATTTGGACTTTGAACGGGTGCAAAGGGCGTGGGGCGTCTGCGTTATTCTGCACCCTTTGACCTTGACGGCAACGACTTGCCAAATTCCTCTTAAGGGTTGTTGGATTTCTATCTCGATCTCTTTCTTAGCTCAGCTCTTAATCTAATACATAGTTTCATTTATTCATCCTCAGTTTGTACAAATTACATTACATATGGTGATGCAATAACACATGTCAATCATGCGTATAATTATTTATAGATGTGTTTCTATTATACAACTTGACAATATTGTTATAAGTATTATAAAATATAGGGTTGTTGGTTTAAATTACCATAGATGGTCCCCGGGAGTGAAAGGGTTATATCCGGGTTTAAACACACAATATATGCATTTAATTAATAAAAACACCTCTATTTCAATGCTTCATTCAGAGATTTTAACAATTATATACAAAATTTAAAGAAACAATTTTCGAAAAGAGAAAAATAGAGAATAAATATATATTTATGAGGTCTAAAAGATTTCAATTTTAATGTGAAAATAATTGTTGCAACAATGTTTATGCAGAGGCTTCGGCAGCTCTGCGTCATAAATGTTCAACAAATAAAATAGTGTTAGGATAGGAAATAGCTGAAAACAGTAACCTATTTATATATACATGTACCTAGAGAGGCCCCTCTCCCTTTAAAATGCATCATTCTGATGCATAATTGAAGGGAGAGGTATCCCTCAAGGTACATGAATATTTTTCTCCCGCAACCTTATGTTTCATTCTAGTCTGAAAATCGGCCCCCTAACCCTTAAAGCACACGAAAGACGTTATATACCAGGGAGGACTTAGTACGATAATTTCCGAGATTGGAAACCTTTTATCTATTGATGAAAGGATGCTCGGAAAATAAATAAATACTGCAAACCAATCTAAGGGATGAGGATAAACAGCGATGTAGATAACATTTTTAACATTCTACTCCAACATGGGTAATGGTAAACTGAATATTGATAAAGAGATTTGCTATGAAAAAAGATAAATCTAACGAATATAGAGGGAGGGTGATTTACGGGCCGACATTGAAAAAAGTATGTAAACCAAATTAGCGATTACAACATTCTTATTCAAGATAAATACGATACTCTAGATATAATGTTAGTCAAAAATCGAAACTATTATAGACGCGTTTGATTATTTTTTAAAATAAACAATTTATTTGCATCATAATGTTAGTAGCAATATTCTATTAAGATTTTTCAATGAGAAATAAGTTGTGTAGAATGGAGATTATAGAAACTTACATCTAGGAAGGTAGAAGAGGAGAGAGAGAGAGAGATATCGTTCCACGAGGAACGGGGACTGACTGAGACAAGGAACACAAATTTGCGCGCGCGCACAAGGAGGTTGACATTGGTGACAAGGATAATTGGCACATCAATTTGCCTTTCTCAGAAAATCTTGAAAGCCTTTGCTGGCTTCCTACATTATTTTCACTAGAATTGATACAAATGAGGCTTAAATATGAAAATTGTTTATTGACATTTTTGTGTGGAATATTATTTTAAGTATTTTATTATATTATTTACTATAAATATGTGCATGTGTGAATTATATAGAATTACCGAGGATAAACTACGAAACTTGGCGAATATATATTTTAGTAAATATGAATATATATAAAAATTTGGCACTTTTTCAAAAATAATATCCAATTTTTTACAAAATTGAATAAGATAAAAAACATAAGTATATTTATATATATAAAACTAGCGGATGTACCCGGCATCGCCCGGGTTTTACTCGAGGGAATGTTTGTAGTCTAGTAATAAGAAAATATACTACACCTAAAAACTATCAGAGAAAAGAGAAACCACGAAAGGTGAACAGAAAAATGCTACAATGGATGTTATGTTTACGATATCAAGTTAAATAAAAACAAAGATAAAATTTGCATATGTTGGTCACTATAAATTTGTATATTTGTTAGGCGAAATTAGAAACATGATAAAACAATTGGGTATTTAAAAACAAATGTAGAAATAAAAGTTGAAGTATAAAAAACAATGTTAAAGATTAGTTTTAATTATTAATCAAGATTGTGTGTGAATATGTGAGAAAGATGTAATATTAAAATTAACTCTGTTAAAATTTAATTTTGTATTTATATATAAATAAAATTAACTCTGTTGATTTTTTTTGTATTTAATCGATAACAGCGAAGAGACGCATGTTAATGTTAGGAAATATATTTTGATGTTAAGCAAAACCTGCTCCATCTCGTTTTACATAAATGTTGAAAATTTGGTTGAAATTGATGCATTGTAACGAAGGTTTTTAGTGATGTCCACTTATGAAATTTCCATTTTATTAATATAGATTACACAAAGTTGTTTTATAGAATATAGTTTAAATTCTTCTTTTTTCTCTCTTCTTCTAATGCAATATTATCGTTTTGTTAAGTTATTTATTATTATTATTGCGATTTCACCGCCACTCTGTGTTGTGACGACGATCTAAATTCTATAGAGGTAGTCACTCACCTCTATTCTTGGTCGGCGGGGTTGAAGGTTCAAAGTTAAGGCGTCGTTGTTTATAACACTTTTAAAATATACGACGAAAACAGGAGGGAAAATTATATTTATTACAATTTAAGAAAATAAGTAAAGTATTATTTAAATATTTACACTAAAAGAATCGGAGATCAGGGCAAATTCTAGCGTTCGAAAAAGTTGTTTACAAGTTCTTACTCTATTGTTTCCTCATTTTTGCCCCTGCATCCCCGTAGCTGCCTCCGCCGGCCTCCCATTGGCTGCTTCGGACGTCTTCTTTTCCAACATTTCTCCCACCTTTGAGTTGGCGTCTCGACGACTCAAACATGTGAAGGAAAAGTTCAGTAGATCCAATCGGTTGGGTCTCTTGATGGGCCGTCCGTAAATTGACACAACATTCGGGGTATCAATGTGATGTTGCTCTTGTTGTGAAGTCAAAGGGTCCTCTTCAGTTGTCAATCGAACTTCTTGTGTGGGAGATCGCTCCGTTTGAGGGTCTCGACATCTTATCTCGGGCGTTATCTCTAAATTGTAGAGTTTTTGAATAGGTCGTATTTTATCACCTGATGAAGTTTTCACTTTCGCAACCCTCACAAGTCCGTCTTTTCCTGGATAGAGTTGGATTATTCTGGCTAACGGCCAGTGTAGGCTCTTTAAACTCTCTTGTCCAATGAGTACCATGTCTCCCACCTTGAGTGGTATGGTAGTCTTCAGGCGTCTCGTTTCTTGTCTCAGGAATCCAAAATATTCGATACGAAATCGTTCTCTAAGATCTTCTCGTACACGTTTGATATATTGATATTTGCGGGAGAGGGTCTGGTTATCAATCAAGTCCAGGTCTGGAACGCCAACCTCTCTGACCTCATGTAAGAACAACGAAGGTGTCAATGGAGCGAGATCCTCACTTTCTTCAGTTAGGTAGGTCAGTGGGCGTGTGTTCATCAAGCTTTCAACGTCACACATTACCGTGGAAAGTTCTTCATATCCCAAGGAGGTTTGACCGAGAATCCTAAAGAGCAATTGTTTCATCATTCCAATCAAACGCTCCCACCATCCACCCCACCAAGGAGCACCAGGCGGTATGAATTTCCAGGTGATGTTTTTCAATGTGGGATCACATTTTAATCTCGAAAAATCAATCTTCTTTAAAGCATTAGCTATACCTTTGAAATTAGTCCCATTATCCGAATACACAATCAATGGTCGGCCTCTTCGAGCAATAAATCGGCGGAAAGCTTGGAGGAAGGCTTCCATAGACAAAGATGTCACAAGTTCCAGATGAACTCCTCTATACACTGCACATGTGAAGATGACAATCCATGCTTTCTTCTTATTCTTTAAGATAAGATGTCCAGTTAGATCAACTCTTACTATTTCGAAAACTGCAGCATCTCGTACTCTGTCTTCTGGTAATGATGTTGACTCGACGGTAGCTGGTGTCGCGGTGAATCGTTTACAGCGAATGCATTGATTGATGATCTTCTTGACGGTTTTCCTGGATCTTAGTATCCAATAGTTTTCTCTCAGAATACCGAGGAGAGTTTGTAGACCGGCGTGCCCGTGGGTTTCATGGTTCCACCTGATGAGCAAAGAAACCAAAAAGTGATCTGAGGGCAATAAAATGGGCATTCTAAAATTAGCAAAATCTTCTCTTCTGCAAATTTTAGTTTTTATTCTCAAAATCCCTGAAGAGTCTACTAGCAACTTAAAGCCTTGTAGTTTCTTATCTTCATGCCCTGAAAACGATTCTCTCTGGATAAGTCTTATCAGTATTATTTCTGACTTAGTGATTTCCTCTGTACTGAGATCTTCTGAAATTATCTTTCTTCTATCAATCTTGGCGTTGTTGAAGAATCTGTATATCCAGGCGAGGATTCGTACTATTCTCAAAAAATGGGAATAACGTCCAAATAAATTTTCATTTTCTCTTGTCGTACACAAGGTGTTCAGGATGGTCTTGCGCCTTTCAGAATAAACGATCTCCAAATCAGGGATAATGGTTGATTTGGGCCACTCTTCTTGGGATACCTTTAACCATGCAGGTCCCTCCCACCATCTTGTCTCCTTAAGTGATTCTGCTGAACATCCCCGAGATGGGAGGTCTGCCGGGTTTAATCGGCCTGGTATGTGGCGCCAAGATTCGGGGGAGCTAAGATTATGAATTTCCTTAACACGGTTCATCACAAAGGCTGCCCAGTTGTCTTCCCTTTGGATCCAACAGAGAGCATTGGTCGAATCGGTCCAATAAAATCTTGGAATTTCCTCAAATTCCAGATCTTGTATGACGTTAGCTGCCAAACGAGCTCCAATCAGACAAGCCAAAAGCTCCAATCTTGGGATGGTGAGTTTCTTCAGTGGAGCTACTCGTGTTCGAGCCTGTAACAATTGGATGTCCACTCTATCTTCCTTTTCAATGCGGAGGAAAATACAGGTTGCATAGGCAAACTGACTGGCGTCGCAAAAGATGTGGAGAGTGGTTTTCTCTACATAGGAGTCCTTAAAACAAAGCCATCTAGGAATTTCTATGTTAGGCAAGTGTTTCAGTTTGCTAAACCACTTCCAAAATCTTTGTACTAAACATCCAGGTAGGACTTCGTCCCATGTCAACTTCTGTATCCAAGTTTCCTGTAATATCAGCTTGGGAATTAAAGTCACAGGACAAGCAACTCCTAATGGATCAAATATCTTGCTCGCTATTGAAAGTACTTTTCTCTTGGTGGTTGGTCCAATTAATTCAAAATCTTCCAAACCAATTGTCAGTGTGTCTCTATCAGTATTCCATGTTATTCCTAAAATGTTCACTTCCTTATTCAGTTGGTTCATAAGAGAAAAGTCTGTAACGTTACTCACCCAATCTCGGAGATTGAAACAAGCTGTAGAGAGCAGTTCAGTAGATTCTTTCACGAATTTCTCCGTTTCTTCAACATTCTGAAAACTGGATAAACAATTGTCAACATAAAAGGATGATTTCAACTGTTCAGCTGTGATTTTTAAATGTTCAGGAGCCTTATCTAAGTGGAGAGATAAGGTAGCCTTTAAAAGATACGGACTAGTGGTAATTCCAAAAACAACCCTTTTATGTCGATACGTGATCAATCTTCCGTCTTCTGTGTGCCACAGGAATCGTAAATAATCTCGGTCTTCTTCTTTTATTCCAATTTGTAAAAATGCTTTCTCAATATCGGAAGAGACACCAACTTCATATTTCCGGAATTTATTTAAAAGTCTTGGTATAATTTCTATCAAATTGGGTCCCTTATCCAGACAGTCATTCAGGGAAAGTTTACCTCTCTTCCGGGCCGACGCATTGAATACTGGCCGTATTCTAGAAGTGTGACTGTTCCTTTTATACACTGGTCGATGTGGCAGGTAGTGTACACCATCTAGTTTATCCTCTCTGGCATACTCGATTATCCCCTGTTTCATCCATTCTTCAAAGATTTGTCCATACTCATTCATGTCTCCAACTTCTTCAAGTTTTCTTCTTACAGAACTTAGTTGGTTTTCGGCTAGGTCTTTATTCGAAGGAATCCTTTCCTTGTCTTGCACCCAGGGTAGAGCTACCTCACAGCGCCCCTCGATATCTCGCGTCGTGGTGTGGGCGAAATGTTCCTCCATTTCAGCTTGTAATGACTGAGTCTTCTTCTCAACCTCCGCGTCAGAGACTCCAATTGCATCTAATTTCCACAAGTTTTCTAGATCCAAAGATAGAAGTGTGGTCACGCAAAGGGAGCTGATGTCATCTCTCACCTCCGTTGGAGGAATCTTTCCCATCACAGTCCATCCTAGTTTGGTACGGATTGCCACCAGTCCAGATGAGATCCTTCTCTGATCATCAGTTAGCAATCTCCCGGCGATGTCCGCGCCTATAAGGACTTCTATACGGTCTCTCATCAAATCAGACACGTCGAGTTCTTCACTCCCTTCTAACAATGATCTTGGACACACCGGAGGTATGCTTCCACAGATAAGGGGTTGACCTAGTGCTTCAAACTCACAGCGATAGGAATTATTGATGTCAGATAAATGAATGGTATAGACCTCATGTTCAACTACGTCGGTACTCGATCCTCCAAACAAGGAATGCCGGAAGAACTCTCTCCTAGATTGTTCGTATTCCATTTCCATTGCTGTGCTATGTAAAATATACGATCTTTGGGATCCGGTGTCTATTATAGCCCGTGCCGTCTTCTCCGTTCTGTTCCCTTTGAGGGTCACTCTCAAAGTAGGTAACAAGACGTCTGGGGAGGTTGATAAGTTGGCGAGAGTTTCATCTTGCACCGTTGGAGACTTGGAAGATCCACCTCTATCTAAAATCAGTTTTGTGCACATGACATCCAGGTGGGAAGACATGTTGCAGATCGAACAACGGACTACATTTCTGCAAAATTTACTTAAATGAGAAGGCCGAAGACATTTATAACAAACGCCTTTTTTCTTCATGAGTGATCTCTTTTCGTTTAAACTAATATTAGCTGCAAAGTCACACTTAGGGCTTCCATGGTTGTCTTTACCACAAAATACACATTCATTCGATTTGTGAACTGAATTCAAAAGTTCTGAAGCTGTCGCAATTGGTTTTTCATTGTAGAATCTTGTCTTTGGATGTTTGTTTACCAAATTAGGTTTAGAAGTTGATTCATTCCCGGTACCGATTTCGTTTCTAAAACTCTTCTCCCGTGCAGTTAATTGTCTTTCCAGAAAGGTAATCAAGTCATTAATTACATAACCTGTCGGGAGTTCTTTGTTCAATTCCAAATTAAGGTCTGCAGGTAGAAGCTTTATTATTATCGGGCACAACAGTTGTCCGTAAACATCAATGGACACGTTTAGTGACTCGAGACTTCTTATATGAACAGAAAGGTTGTCAAAAAGTTCGCGGAAGGTTCTTACATCGCTTGATGTTTTGAGTGGTCTCATTGACAACAAATTGTTCATATGTCGGCTAATCAAAATGTCTTCTCGCCCAAATCTGTCTTTAAGCAATTTTATAGCTTTCTCATAATTGTCCGCAGATAAAGCGAAACCTTCGACTGTGTTTAGTGCAGTTCCGCCGAGATGTGACTTCAGATAGTTAAATTTATCGATCGGGTTCAGTGAGTTGTTCTGGTGTATAGCTGCATCAAAAGAATTCCAGAACGTCAGCCATTCACTAAAGTTTCCATAAAATTTCGATATCATCAATTTCGGAAGTTTCACAGTCGTGCAGGAAGGTACATAATGTCTCATTTCGTTTTCATCTATTCGTGAGTTCGAATTCGGTATATTTTCGCCATGAAAATCTGATTGGCGAATCTTTTTATTTGCCCTAAATCTCCAAGTAATATATTTCTCTAGATATTCCTCTACGCCCTGTAATTCCTTCTCTAAATCGTCAGTTTCAAGAAGCGTTTCTATTTCGTGATCCACTAATTTAAGTTCGTTAAATGATTCATTCAATTGTTCTAATAATTCTTCAAGTTCAATTCTCATTAGCGTGTCAAGTCCACTTTCAATCTTATTGCATGTTTTCGTTAAATATGATCTGTTAACAGCACGCTTCTTTTTTAAACGTAGAATTATTTCTTCCGCCATCTTGTAAACAAAGCGGCAAGTAGGGTTAGCAAGCGAGTTCCAAAATGGTCAGCTTAAAATGATTCTTTTTTCAGGAATTTACCTTCAACGGTCCCGGCTGGGATGCCAAAAATATTGCGATTTCACCGCCACTCTGTGTTGTGACGACGATCTAAATTCTATAGAGGTAGTCACTCACCTCTATTCTTGGTCGGCGGGGTTGAAGGTTCAAAGTTAAGGCGTCGTTGTTTATAACACTTTTAAAATATACGACGAAAACAGGAGGGAAAATTATATTTATTACAATTTAAGAAAATAAGTAAAGTTTTATTTAAATATTTACACTAAAAGAATCGGAGATCAGGGCAAATTCTAGCGTTCGAAAAAGTTGTTTACAAGTTCTTACTCTATTGTTTCCTCATTTTTGCCCCTGCATCCCCGTAGCTGCCTCCGCCGGCCTCCCATTGGCTGCTTCGGACGTCTTCTTTTCCAACAATTATAGCAGAATGTTAAAAAAACATCTCTCTCAACACACAAAAGACTTAACGACAATCGTGTAACTTTGTGCACACACACACACACACTTGATATTCCTGCGACTATTAAATTTCTAATCAGTGTAAAGTGCGCGCGCGCGCCAAGCAAAAGACGTGTGTAATAAATTTATTTTGAGAATTTACCTAAGGAGAAATACCACTGTTTACACTTGATACATAATAAAACTACAAATGGGAAACATTGACAAAAATTCAGTTACAATATACCAGGTATACACTACTAACCTGATATATAGTGGAAATTTAAAAATGTTTTGAGGAGATTTGTACTCTTATTTGGCGTTGAATTTAATGAGTTTATAATGATTTTCGGTAATGGAATTTTAGGCTCCTGATCTGTTAGATGTTCAACAAATAATTTTGTTATTCTATCAAGAATATTTTCGGGCTCAATTTTGGAATATCAATCTTCAAAATCATAAGTGTGTGTAAAGTTTTTAATTTATCAAAGTTTTCATTTGTAAAATTTAGTATATTTTTGTTAGAATCGACGAAGAAAGTTTTTTTGTTTTGTGAATCAATTTTGTTATATAATAATGAAATTCAAAACCGAGGCCAAATGTAATAAATCAAAATTCCTAATAGCAGAATTATTTCTCGAAGTTTTAGTTCTGAATTTAAGATGTTGTGTAATTTGGGGATAATGTATATATAAGAGATTGTACTTTCTTTTATAAAATTAAAAATTCGAAATTATTTTAAAGGCGTAAGATTCTTTTTGAAAATAAACAATTTATACTGCCCTTACTGCAATGGAAAAATAATGGGAGGGCCTGGCTCATCAGTGGTGAACCCTCCCAGCGGATGAGCCAGGCCCTCCCCTTAATTTTTCCAGTGCAGTAAGGGCAGTAGAAATTGTTTATTTTCAGAAAGAATCTTGCGCCTCTAAAATAATTTCGAATTTTGATAACAGATGGCGCGCTAGTGCATCATAAAATTAAAAATGTTTAAATTTTTTCAATTTTTTAAAAAAATTATTAATAATTTTGTTTGGTTTTTGAGTGGTAATTTTGTATTTGTTAACATTGTTTCTTTCTTTAGTCATTAGTTGAAAGTATAACTTTTACAGATAATATTAAGATTGTTAAAACATTTATCAGTAGTAGTGAAAATATAATCCTTTTTCAGTGTGGAAATTTCGTCTTTAATATCTGTGATATTTAAATGATGAATATTTTTATTTATAAAGTCTCATTTTTATAAATCAATTATATATTTTTGATAACAGTATTTCTCAATTTAAAAAAAATATAATCGGATACTATTTTAGATAATTTTTTAAATTTTATAGATATAAAAAATATTTTAAAAATTTTAATATATTTTTATTCCAAATACAGAAATCGCCTCTGAATAGCAACGGTGGGAACCAGATAGACATCTCCTAATAATGGTAACTAGAGCCTAATATGTATTCCTTGCTTCCTTAGTTATTTTCTAGAAGGCTATATTTATTTTTTTGTTCTCTTATTAGATATATATTTTTAGAATATTTTGTGTCTCCATTTGTATAATGGTTGATATAAAATATTTTTTATATCTATAGAATTTTATAAAATTATGTGAAATAGTATCCGATTATATTTAATTCGTGTTCTATTGGCGAATTATTATAACACGTTTTCTCTTATCTAAGGGCATCGGAGCCCGAAAGCTAGAGAATAAAAATGTTTTGAAAACACTTTTCCCTGGAGGCCTGATTAATTATACTCAATATAAATCTTTAATAATGGATATTATGGTATTATTATATGTATGTTTAACTGGTTGATCAAATTTATATCATTTGTACAAGAGTTTTTCTATATTCTTGTTTAAAAAAGAAAAATCTCAACTAAGTACATCATCATCGTATTTATATTTGTTTTCAAAGTTTTTCCAATTACAATCAAAAGGTTTAAATTTGTGTAGATTTTAGATAAATTCCTTGTAATTGCAGCATAAATTTCCTAAATTTACTTTGAATTACCAAATGGTTTTGAAGCTAAACTTTTGAATAGGGAAATAGTAGTTGATAACAGGATCATTTAGGATTTGAGAAAAAATTATATCATAAAAAATATATGAGGTTGTATAGTTGCAAATGTCTTCCTGTTATGTTGTTGATTTTGATATAACTATAAAAATATTTTGAGTTTATTGTCGTTAAGTTTAAAAAGGTAACTTGATATATTGATTTACAAAATCTATTCCATGAAGTTTTTTCTAAAATATCTTAAAAATTGATAAAGCCTGTTTTGTTTATATTCCTAGTTTATGTTTTATTGGTGATATTGTGATTTATTAGTTTTTGTATTTAATTGATGATTCATAAATAGAGTTGAGGTGTGGATCATTGTTAAATAAATGGTTTATTTCGTCATTTAGACCATATGGGTATAACGTATTGTTGGCACAAACGTATCTTTTTTTGCCATTATAATGGAATGGACTAATAATTATTAGTCTATTTTTATATTCTGGAAATATGTTAAGAATTTCTACTATCATATTATTGAAAGAGTGTACTTTATAGTGGTTTATCATATGTTGATTAATACCAACAAGTTTAAAATATTGATTAAGATGAAGATCAATTCTGATGTTAAGAGGATAGATAGTTTGGCTTATACAAGCTTGCAGAGTTTGCACGAGAATTGATAAATTGTATTCTTTATTTCACAAGTAGTTGGTTGAAATATATCGTGGTCCCTCATTAAAGGACACAGTTTGTATTTCTTACTTTGGTATTTTTTTACCGATAAAATTAACATTAAAGGGATTGCTAACCCCAGAAATGTGTTTGGAACAAAATTGTTCCCAGGGTTTATATAGTAGACCCTAATCTCTAACTATAAAAGGACACATCTCCGTTTAAAGGTGCATTGAATTGCATCTATATCAATCACCCTAGTTCCAAATATAATGGGAGTAATTCATTAAAATATGCCTCAAACCAATTTTATGTTGCATTCTGGCCTAAAATTTTTCTTTTGTCTGAATTTGTCAAAACAGGTATTATGGCTTATTTATTGTAAACGACATTTTTTGTATAAACCAAAAATGCGTTATTATTTTTTAAAACTATTCTTAAAGGATTGTTGCCTTTATGGTGTATGTATCCTGGCAGCCTTTTTGTTGTATATTTTATTATATCTATAAATATATTATTTTTAAAGTAAAGTGTCATGATGTGTGTTTTTATTTAACAATATTGGGTTTAATATTGGTGAATATTTAAATGTATTTGTTTACTATTATATATATATTATAACTCTAGATCTAATGTTTCGTAAATCTATATATCATTTGTCTAATATATAAAATTGATAATCATGAATAATAAAGAATTAAAATATGTAAATATTTAATGAATAAAATACTTTTTAAAAGTTATTTTTATGCCATAAAACGTGAAAATACATATTTCAACTCTCTCTTAACGCCATTGAACAACTAGATTTATTCGAGTACAAATAAAAGAAGCAAAAATGAACATGATATATTTCGAATTTAACATCATTTAATATTAAGCAAATGACAACAAATATTTTATGTGTTCTACATTGAATATTTACTTTTTCACTCAATATAAGAGTATCGTCCTTCTCTCTCTCTCTCTCTCTCTTTTATGCCGCATTTATTTGAATTCATATAAAGCTAATTGATCAATCTTTTGGTAGCTAAAATATGTATTTTCTTCTCTTTAGCTCCTCCTAATTAAAAGCTCGTTTAAAGCTATTTTGATTTGTTATTCTTCCTAGGATATGAGATGTTATAGCAAAAAATTTCCCTCTCACTTTCCTAGTACGTTAGATGATTAGCTAATTTTATAAAATATATGAAAAATCTTCAAAGATGTATAATAAAAAGGTTATTTTTGATCAGAGAAGAGTTTTAATATATAAAATGAAATTAAAAATCAAAAACAATATCATTAACACAAAATATATTCAAACTATAAAATCAAGTTCAACTTATAATCTAGTAACTATAATAACGGGTTCAGGGTGCTTTATTTCGGGAAGTTCGTATTCTCCCTGAAGAGCTGATTTCTTACACCACCTCTTTGCATTAAACATCACCACAATCAAAATAAACAAGGTCACAAGACCGGCTGCGGCGCAGGTGACGGCTTTGATAATGTTCATGTTGATGTCGTGGACCAGGATCTCGGTAGAGTTGGGGACGGTCGTTTTGAAGGCTTCACTAAAGTGAGAGTTGGTGACGGCTGTTCTGGCTGCTTCAGTAGTTTCGGCGACGGTTGTGTTGGAGGTGTCAGTGCCACCCATGTTCTCTCCACTGCCAATGTCGGGGGCTGCAATGATCGGGGATCGAGTACCTAAAATACGCATCCATCATTAAACTTTACAAGTTGTAAAAGAAACAAGAATTTTTCATAAGGAAACGCCTAGAAACATGGATAAATCCGGTCTCTCCCAGATGTGTTTTATTTTTATCAGCGATTTTGTTATTGTTTAAAAGACTCCTCATGACTTCATAACTCTATCGAATTTTTGCTTAGGTTCAACCTTCTTTAGAGACAAGGTTTACACATGTTATTTTTAGGGCGGTCTCTCATTCTTTGGAGACTATTGAAAAATGAAAGCTCGAATGGAGTTTGAACTGTAGAGTGTAGACTGTGTTTGAGAAGCTTGCTTCAATTTACACACATAAAATGAAGTAATGGCTATTATAAAATTTTATCTACAACACGTAACCACCCATCCAGAGAGTTTAATAAAAACCCCGTGTCATTTATAAATTAGTGCGCGTGGAAAGGTAAATGTTCAATATTATGACATTTTAGAAAAGTGTTCCAAAGACACATTGTAAAATTCCAAATTTCTGGCGTAGAAGGAATGTTTTGATTGAAGAAAAACAAATACCTTGGTCATATTCTCCGGCCTCTTGAGTCAAATAACTTGCTTCTGTTTGTATGTTACGAAGGTGGATCTCTTCACCTCCTATATCACACAGAGGTATAAATATTTCCACACACACAAACGAAAACATATATTTTATATATTTATTGTTCTGTTTAATACATTTTGTCTCTTATATTTATCAAAGCAAACATATTAAAAAATCTAAATGATTTTTAATTGATAGTCAACTTCAGCCCTCATTTACTTTAAATGCGAATTTTGATATAATTAATATATAATGTTAATTTCGCTTCTATAAAGTCTCTCCTCAAAACGCCGCCTAACATGCCGCTCCTATGTAGGCAGAAAGATTCTCTGACTATATATTGAAGTTTTCCATCTATCGATAAATGTGTAATAATTATTTTCGGAATGTGTTTATTTTCCCGTAATCATCAAATATTATCTTTAAAAACTTATAGCAATGATAAAAGTTATTTAATGAGAGGGCTTGGCTCATCAGTGGGGAAGCCTTTTAATTTGGTGAAACCGCTGAAAGGGTTCACCACTGATGAGCTAATCCGTCTCATTCAATAATTCTTATCATTATAGTAAAGTCCTTAGAGATACTATTTGATGAGGTATATTTAAAAAGAAATGCATTTCAATAACTTTAATTATTATACATATTATATGTCATCTAAAGGTTGCCCTTATTTTTAACAGCCACACAACATACAAATAAATAATGTCTATAGCAGAAATATTCTTTAACACATGCTCTAAAAATATAGAATTTAATCGTATTATAATAAACACTTTAAATTTATTTTATTCATTTCTAAATTTATAATCACTGTCAAGGATCTTTACTAGAATATATTTCTTGAATGTTGTTTTAAAATATATATTGTAATATATATAATTATCATAAGGCGTAAAACAAACGTATATTCGAAGAAAAACAAGTACCTTGTTCATATACTCCGGCCTCTGGAGTCAAAGCGCTTTTTTCTTCTTGTGGAATCTCCTCATGTCCTATTCTCACAAACAAAGAGTTATACATATTTCCAAACAGGGGAAAATATAGCTTATGTTATCATTGTTTTCAAAATACATTTTGTCTTTTATATTCATCATGCAAACATTTCAAATTTTTATAAATAATATTTATATGATAGTCTCAGTTATATATACATTTTTCAAAAATAATTGAAGTATTTAAATTTAATTATATATTTTTTTGAAATTACAAATTAATATTCTCCCTAAAATATTATATTGATTATACATAATTTTTTTAGAATTTTTATCATGATATACAGGGTGATCCAAAAGTCCGCACAATTTAAAAAATTAATAACTCCGCGAATATTTGCGCTAGAGCAATGCGGTAAACACCATTGTGTTCAGGATGCAATGGGATTTTTTATCGCAAATAATGAAAAATTCGAAATTGATTATAGTTACAACTTTATTCCCTAGATGGCGCTCTACCAGAATCAGCGATTCAGCGGCCAAATTGTTTGATAAATCGAAAAATATAACTGAACGACACGTATTTTTCCTTTTTTGAATACCAGGAAAGAACCCTTATAATATCAAATGATAAATTAATAAAACACCATTTCGCCAAAAGTTAGAAGAAATGGTTATCGATTTTTAAATACAATCTGAGATATGTAAAATAGGTATATGCAAATTAAAACATGTAGCAAAATAAAAAAGAACCTGATATTTTAGATGCGGTTTGCTGGAATCCTCTCAGCTATTTAAATTTCGAAAATAATAATTTTATATTTTTTAAATTCAACTCTCTCTCAGTATCGATTATATTTATTTTAATTCATTTGAAAAATATTTATCTATCTCTGATGATTTATTTTACTCTGGAATGCCGTTGTTGTTTTTGTCGTGTCCAATAAAGAGCCACAGATGTCTCCATGCATCTCTCTATCACAGCAGCAGCAGCATTGTCCACTATCTTGGGTGTGTAAAGCAGCTGCGCTGGGTCTATGTCAATTTTCTGCAAGGCTGCGGGCATGAGAATATGTGGATAGGTGTTAGTTCCACACCAGGACAGTTGTTGCATGTTCTATAGATTCTTGTGCCATCTGGATGTACTGTAATCCTTTATAATATTTTGTTCTAAATCTTGTTATAGTTTTGTCATTTTTCTCTCGAGTTTATTTCACATTTTGATCTTTTCTAATTTTTTTTAATTATCTTGTATTTTGAAAAAGCATTAGCGTTTGTTCTTTCCTTTGGCTCAACTTTCTGGCTTCCTTTGCAAATTCAACTGCCATTTCATTACCCCCGATCCAAACACTGGTAGGAATCCATTGTAGAATGCAGTTATTCTCCAATGATATCAGTTGATTAAGTAACGAATGTGTTTTTTCTGTGTGATTATAGTGTAGGCGCCGCCTGGCCTTGACGACACCTGAATGGCGCTCTCCGATTGGCTCGCGAGGGATGACGCAACCTCTACGCGGCAGAGACTTGGTTTACCTTGTTCCATGACACTCGCTTATGTTTGTTGCTAATTTTTGTATTGGAGCGGGTCGCTCCTTAATAAATATATATAATAATTAAATAACTAAATGGAATACCCTCTTTCTTTATCCCAGTAAGGACGCCTACGGAAGCCAACAGAATTTCAGAAGCGGGATAACCCTAAAGAAAGAAGAATTGCTGGAGTGTTCAAGCAGCAAAAAGGACGCGCGACGCCATGTTGGATTAACCTAAAGAAGAAGCTGCAACACGAATGGTATGTACGTAACCTTACTACCATTTATTTGAAAGTATTTTAAAGTAAAGTGAAGTATTTTAAAGTAAAGTAAAGTATTCTAAAGAAAGTATTTTAAAGTAAATTGAAGAAACAAATAGAAGTATTATCGCAAAGTATCGCGGTATAAGTGTTGTCCCAAAAGTACTAAAGAAAAGTTGATTCCGGTTTAGTTAGATTCATTTAATTATTTTTGTTTTGTTATACTCTATCTTGTTTTTGAAAAATATGACTTATTTAGCCAGAGTAAAGAAATGCGATTTGAGCAAGTTGGCGTATGAACTCGGCGAGGTAGTACCGCCAGAGAGCAGGATCGTCGACTTAAAACGCCTTATCCTGAATAGTCAATCTTACGAAGAAGAATTCGCAAAGCAACTGTTGGAGACTCTGATCGAGGAACGGGAACAAACAGAACGAGCAGAACGGGAGCGAATGGAACAAACAGCACGAACAGAGCAAGCAGAACGGGAACGAAAAGAACAAATGGAATTCGAGCTCGAGAAGCTGCGCATCCAGACTATGCATGGAAACAACGATCCGTCTCGCGGTACCAGTAATAACGCGCATTGCGAGATACGTAAACTGATGCCCAAGTACGAATCGAAGAACAGTGATTTGAGTTTCTATCTAATTCTTTTCGAACGACAGGCAAAGCGACTAGGGTTGGATGAAGACCAATGGGCGTTCAGTCTTCTAGGATTACTACCTTACGAAATGACGCAATTAATCGCTCTGGAGAGAGAAGGGCAAAGCGGCGATTATAGATTCGTGAAAAGGTTGCTCCTAAAACGGTACAAGTTGAGCCCCGAACAGTTCAGACAAAAATTCGAGAAGCACGATAAATCTCAAGAGGGTTCCTGGAGAGACTTTGCTTTCGAATTGCGAGGGTATTTCAACGAATGGATCGAAGGAATGAACGTGGAAGATTTCGACGCTCTAAAGGATTTGTCCGTCACTTACCAGCTAAAGAAAAAGGTTCCAAATGTGCTGCGTAATCATCTCATTGACGATTGGACCAAGATAAACAACCCAGATTTGTTGGCGGATAAACTGGACGAGTACGAAAATGTTCGCGCCGAGATGGGACCTCCGCATTGGAATTCGAAACACACCACACCACCGTCGTTTCAGCAGAAATCTGCGAGATTTCCCAACCGAAGCGAAGTTAAAGAGACTGAACAAGGAACGAATGTTTCGAGTAGAGAGGCTGCAAGGAACGAAATCAGTGAAAAGTATCCTAACACCTTGAGGAGAATGGTCAACCGTGCAATCAGAAACGACAAGGGAGAACCGAAGTGCTTCAACTGCAATCAGTTTGGACACATTGCCAGAGACTGCCCAGTACCCAAGAACTCTTGGTGAATTTTTTAAATTGTGATTCAGAATCTCCCACTGAAGCTTTACGAGCGCTTCGTTCCTTTAAAGATATTCGAAGCGGTAAAGGACCAATGAGTTGCTACACTCTAAAGCGATTGATTAAAAGTTTTAAGGAAACTGGATCTCTGGAAGCAAAACCTCGGAGTGGAAGACCATCGACTTGCAAGTCAGTGGCTGTTACGGGTTTGCAGAATCCTGAAGCTATTGAAACGTTATCCACGTTATTCAAAGTTTTCACGAGTTGAAAGTCAGCGATTTTGAG
Source organism: Cordylochernes scorpioides (assembly GCA_030710605.1). NCBI lineage: Eukaryota > Metazoa > Arthropoda > Arachnida > Pseudoscorpiones > Chernetidae > Cordylochernes > Cordylochernes scorpioides. The sequence goes on along the minus strand of CP092886.1, from coordinate 108,469,777 downwards.
AAAGGTCAAGAATTTGCTGCATGGGTTTTCCGGCAAATTGATATTGATGAAAACTGGCTGTCAAATGTTCTAAGAACAGATGATGCTCACTTTTATCTAAAGGGAGAATTTAACATTCAAAACTGCTTCATTTTGGCAACAGAAAACCCTAGGATTTTTACAGAAATACCACTTCATCAGCACAGAGATACAGTTTTGTGTGGGTTTTAGTCTTCTTTTATTATTGGGCCATTTTTTTTAAATCAATGGAAGAACTTTTAAAACCGTTTTTGTAACTGGTGAACGTTATGTTCAACTTTTGAGAGAAAGGTTATTCCCATATTGCAGGACAGACAAGAACTAAGCGAAATAACATTCATGCAAGATGGAGGATCTCCTCATATCTCCCGCTGTGCCAAACAATTGCTGAAGGATACGTTCGGTGAAATTCGTTGATAAGGCGCCACTGTATATACCAGTGGCCTCCAATATCACCAGACTTGACGGCTTACAATTTCGGTTATGGGCGTACATTAAGTCGCGTTTTTATCGATGCCGGCCTACCACATTGGCCATGTTGAAGGCTTCTATCAGATGGCACGTTTTATAAATTTCAACTATTTAATTGTGACCATTCTGTCATCTATCGTCTGCATGCGGTGTTTGAGAATGAAGGGCGCCACATTGAGCAAGGATTGTGACCTAATACAAGAGAGAAGGCAGTTACGTCATGTGTTATATTTTGCACTTCTTTATTTAGGGTTATGGGGGTAATAAATTGTGTCCTCACATCTGACTCTTTTTTTTTCTGTGAACAGTAATTTTTTGTTTGTCATTTGCCCACATCTCATATTATGTCGTGCAGGCCAAAGTGTTATAACTTCTCGAATAACCCCGATATACACAATTTTACCCCTTATGTTTAGTTTATCGCTTTTCGCTCATTAGAGAAGAAATAGCATAAGGAATATTCTCTGAATCCCCCCCCCCCCCCCAGGTTCAGAAATTTTGCGCAAAAAATAATACAAAATGATTTTACTACCACGTTTTTCAACGCAAAAGGTCGATTTAAAAATGATGTTTTTTTTTAGGGGATACATTTTCAAAATTATGTACAGTATGATAAACAATGATAACATTTAACAAACCCATAGGATATTTGGAATAAAGTACGACAAATATATTTTGTCACTCCCTTCTATATTTCATTTTTGGATCAAGACAAATATCCAGTTATATAGTCAAGTGTCGTCAATTAGTCAAGAAACTATACATTCCTTATAGCAAGAAATCCTATTAGTAGTACCATCATAATTTTTGGTACTATATTAACATTTCAAAAAATCGTGTATTGATATCAGAAGTTATTTTCAAACATTCAATCTATTTCACAAAACTCCATCTAAAATATAAATATTTTTTGCTACATGTTTTAATTTGCATATACCTATATTACCTATCTCAGATTGTATTTAAAAATCGTCAACCAATTCTTCTAACTTTTGGCGAAATGGTGTTTTATTAATTTATCATTTGATATTATTAGGGTTCTTTCCTGGTATTCAAAAAGGAAAAATACGTGTCGATCAGTTATATTTTTCAATATATCAAACAATTTGGCCGCTGATTCTCTGATTCTAGTAGAGCGCCATCTAGCGAATAAAGTTGTAACTAAAATCAATTTCCAAATTTTCATTATTTGCCATAAAAACCCATTGCATCCTAAACACAATGGTGTTTACCGCATTGCTCTAGCGCAAATATTCGCGGAGTTATTAATTTTTAAAGTTGTGCGGGACTTTTGGATCACCCTGTATATTGCCAGGTGGAAAATTAGGGAAGACAAAAACCTCAGGAGGAGACAACAATTTATTTCAGGCAAGGATAAACTATGAATGGTAAACAAAAGAAAAGCCACGAGGGAAATTCACAAAGTAGCAAAATATAAACATAAAAATGACCATTCTGTTAATAAAAATAATAAAGTTAATAAATACTTTGTTACAATATATATATATATATAGTGTAAAGACTATATAATAAAATTATAATAGTGATTCTATATATATTTAAAATTTAAAGAGTAAACTGATAAGATTGATAATTTATATCAAGTAGATTTGATTAGATTAGCAAGCTAAATCTAAATTAATTATAAAAATAAATAGTTGTTTAGTTTTATAGTTTAGTTTTGTATTAAAATTATCTTTATTACTTAGATTATTTAAATTCAAATTATAAAATTTGTAAATTGTTATTATTTAATAGAGAGAGAGAGAAAAAAAAATATTTACTTCATATACATCATCCATATATATTTATAATTAATAACAATAAAATTTAACAACGTAACGTCTTTTGCAATCGGCTGTTACACGTCATTTAGACATACTCTAATTTGTATATAGAATAACAAGTGAAAATATATTTAATAGTATAAATTTTAGTAGTTATATATAGAGAAAAGATAGAAAGACAGAACGATGCACTTTTATTCAAACTAATAATAAGAAAAAAAAAGTTTTGTAAAGAAGGCAGATAAGATTGTTAGTATATATATATATTTTTATAATTTTATATTTTATCCTTTTTTTTAATGATTTTTTATATTTTTTATTTTAAAATATGAATATATCTAGTTGTATTTAGTAATATATCTATAATATGAATTAACTTTTGTTATAAGTTTGGTTATTATGTTTTGAAACCCTAATGGTAGACCAGACATATACAAAAATAAATAAATTTGAAATAATTAGTGGAAAAAGAGATCTGCTGGACCGGGAATTTTCAAATAGAAATCCAGCTGACATTTCACCCCTGCTCTATTATGCCATAGATCTCTTTTCAACCGGATTTTATGTGTTAATATTAAGTTGTTTTAGTGAAACATTTATATATAAAGATTTAACAACTACAATTGTTAAGAAATTCTAACTGTAACCTACCTCTTCTGTGACGCCTTCCTCTGTAAACAGCTATTTCTGGTTAACATCTGTTGCGGGGGGGGGACACATATTCCTCCCTTCCAAATTAGAATGCTTTCTCAGAAATTTCTGAATAATAAGACAACTGAATAAAAAGAAAATAGTTAAGGGAAGAAAGCCAATCTTTATAATCTTTACAGTTAGTTATATTAATATAACTGATTCAATTATTATTTATCTTTTAATTTTCTTTAAAAAGGTAAATTATTAGATGATTAATAAAGTTATTAATTTTGAAAATTCATTATTATTTAATTTCCATTTTCCTCCCCAGAAATTGGAGATTAAATAAAATGAATTCTATACAATATTATTTTAAAAATCTTGTGTGTTAAAATATTTTCAAATTAGTTATATAATTTAAGTTTAATTAACTATTAAAGATTATAAATTTGTGTTAATTATTATTGAGAGAGAGAAATTATAGAAAGTTGATTTAATAAATGGATACTTCCATTTATTTTTTAAAGTATTTTATAATTGATATACTGTTGAAATATTTTACTTGTTTAATACTAAATTTGTTTTTAATAAATTCCATGTTTAAATTTTTAACATCTTCTTTGAAATTTTTTAATATATTATTTATTCTATAAAGTCTTAGAAACTGACCAAAACATATACCTTTGCAGCAATTTAATGATATATTAGAATTTATATTACAGTATTTTATAATATTGAAATTATAATTACTTTTTTTATTATAAATTTTAATAGCATTATCTGTAAGGTTTATATTAAGGTCTAAAAAGTTAACTTTTTTGTTTCTATAAATTTTTTCATTGTTCTTAAGTTTCAAGTATTTAGGATATATTTCAGGTTTTATGTTTTTAAATTGTGGGTTATTAAATATAATTATGTCATCTACAAAACGGAACATTTGCCAATTAACATTATTTTGTATAAAGTATACTCTTTCGCACCAAAATAGTATTAGATTGGCTAATAAAGGACTTGATGAAGTTCCCATGGGAACGCCTTCTGATTGAATATATATTTTATTTTTAAATTCTATATAATTAAAATTTAAAAATGTTTCCAGTAGAGTTTTTGCTGTTTTAAGATCTAATTTAATTGTTTTATATCTGTTATGAATAATTTTAATGTAGAAAGTTTTGTCATTAATGAATTCGTTAAATAAATTGGTTATTTTATTATTTAGATCTCTTAAATTTATTTTAGAATATAGGTCCTCAAAGTCAAATGTGTGTACTCTATCAATGTTTGTCCATTTGTTCATTAAATAGTTAATGATTTTTTTATTTGAGTCGATAAATTTATAATTATATTTATTAGTTAATTTATTTATAATAAATTGTAGTGTTGAAGCTAATTGTATATCAATGTTTTTTATAACTGAATTTATACCAGATGTGATTGTTCTGAAAGAAATAGGTTTTTTGTGTAGTTTAGGAATTATATAGAACTTTGGTATGCTTGGATTTTTGTTGTAATTATAAATCTTTAGAGAATTTTCCACGCTTTTGATGTCTTTTTTGATTTTTGTGGCTGTAGTTCTAGCAAAAGTGTATTTATTATTATTATCAATTTCCTTTTTTAGCATATCGTGGTATAGATTTTTACAAATTATTGATAAATTATTGGAACATTTATCTATAGGAGTGATAATAAAGTCCTTCTGTAATTTAATTATATTTTCTTTAAAAGAAGGAATATCTGAATTAGGTTTTGTGTATTTAAGTGTATTATTATAATAATTTATAATTTCCTTTTTAATATTATGTTTCCATTCCAGAAAAGTAAATTCTGGAATACTGTATTTTATACTAGTTTTATTTATGAAAATGTCTATATCTTTTAATATAGATTTAATTGTATTATTATAATTGTGTTTAATTTGAGGTATATATTTATACCCTTTATTTAAAATATCCTGATATTCTGGATTTAAAAAAGAAAAATTGCTAGTTAATATATGACCTGAGAGTTTATATCTATCTATATAGTTGTTGCAATTACATTTAATTTTTTTAAAATTTGCCAAATTATTAATAAATTGGTTATAATTGCAAACTAAACTACCTATATTTTTGTTGTATCTCCAGATTGTTTTAAAATTTAAATTTTTTATAGGGAATAGATTATTGATGTTTTGGTTATTAAAAATATCATTAAATTTAATATGATTAAATAAATTGTTATTAAATTTAATGATAATATTAATGTTATTAGTAGATTGTTTAATTTTTCTGTATTTATAGATGTCGTGTGTGATATCTATTAATCTGTTAGTCAGATTATGAATTTTAATATATTCTATAAGTTTGATAAATTTATTATTATTTAGTTTAAATAATGTTTTAATAAATTTATCGACGAAGTTGTTAGTATACATTTGTTTTGGGTCCAGTAATTCTTCAAATTCAATGTAACCTAATTTATTAGTAGTTTTACCTCTAGTTTTATTAGGTTTAGTTTTAAATTCATTTTTTTTTGTATTTGCAGCTGATTTCATAAGTTGAAATTTCTTCTGTTTGTGGTTTGTATGTGTAGTTTAATTCGTCATTAAGTCCATAAGGGAATAATGTGTTGTGTTTATAAATGTAGTTGTTTTCTAATAATAGTCGTTGTTTTTTGTTTTGACATATGTCTAGTATTTCTATCTTAAAGTTGTTAAAAGTATGTAATTGATTGTGTTCTTTCATATATATATTACCAATTGATTTTTAGCGTGGTTTCTATGTAGGTTTATTCGTATATTTAATGGATTACACGTTTGTCCTATATATGATAGTTGACAAAATTGGCATGTTAATTTATAAATATAGTATTTACTAATTTACAACTAGTCGTTTGAAATGTGTCATGGTTCTTAAGAGAGGAACAAGTTTGACAATTCTTTCTTAGGCAATTTTTAGCGAGTTTTAATTAACATAAAAGAGGTGCTAACCCTAATATGTTTGTAGTTTTTTTTAGTTTTTTAGTTTGTTATTCTTATGAATTTTTTTTAAAATATATTTTTCTTAATTGTTTTTGTGGTGATTAAATTTGTAATAAAATGAATGATTAATCTATAAAAATAAAGATATTACTGTTTGTTATCTGTTATATTTTTAAGAATAACTAATAAAAAACATCTTTAAACTAACTAAACACTGAAAAAAACAAAAGTTCTGAAGTTATTTTTTTCTAAAATTACTTTTATAATTTACTTTTTCATAATCAAATAATATAAGATAATTAAAATCTGTATGGATTTTTATTTATATTAGAATTTCTAATATAATTTAATATGTATATTATATTATATATAATAATATATCATAGAGCAAGCTCATATGAATTAATATAGTGTAAAGACTATATAATAAAATTATAATAGTGATTCAATATTTAAAATTTAAAGAGTAAACTGATAAGATTGATAATTTATATCAAGTAGATTTGATTAGATTAGCAAGCTAAATCTAAATTAATTATAAAAATAAATAGTTGTTTAGTTTTATAGTTTAGTTTTGTATTAAAATTATCTTTATTACTTTGATTATTTAAATTCAAATTATAAAATTTGCAAATTGTTATTATTTAATAGAGAGAGAGAGAAAAAAAATTTACTTCCTACACATCATCCATATATATTTATAATTAATAACAATAAAATTTAACAACGTAACGTCTTTTGCAATCGGCTGTTACACGTCATTTAGACATACTCTAATTTGCATATAGAATAACAGAAGTGAGAATATATTTAATAGTATAAATTTTAGTAGTTATAGAGAGAGAAAAGATAGAAAGACAGAACCATGCACTTTTATTCAAACTAATAATAAGAAAAAAAAAGTTTTGTAAAGAAGGTAGATAAGATTGTTAGTATATATACAAGGTGCGTTCAATAATTTCCAGGACTGCTCTGTATCTTTGAAAAAATAACACAAATAAAAAAACTAATTTAATATTTTTCAAAATATGCCCCTCCTGCCTCAATACACCTGTTCCATCTTTTTTTCCAATTGTCGAAGCAGGAGATAAAATCACTTTTTGAGAGGTTCCTCAAGGTAGCCTTCGATTCAGCTTGTATCATATCAACCTTGTCAAATTCCCTTCCTTTTAACTTCATTTTCAATTTAGGAAAGAGGAAAAAGTTATTGGGAGCTAAGTCGAGATAATAGGGTGGATGAGGGATCTGTATGGTTGAATCCTTGGCCAAGAACTGCAAAACAACATGGGCTGTGTGCGGCCGCGCATTATCGACGTGAAGTATCCGGTCATGGTTTTGCCATCTTTCAGGTCTTTTAAGACTCTCTGCCTCCCTTAAGCTCCTTATTATTCCCAAATAAACCTCTTGATTAATTGTACGTCCGAAAAGAATAAATTCATGGTGAACCAAACCATTAATATCTAAAAATGTAACAAGCAATGTCTTGACTTTGGATTTTGTAAATCTTGCCTTTTTGGGTTTCGGTCCCCCTCTTTCAACCCATTGGCTGGATTGACGTTTGGTTTCCGGGTCATACTGATACACCCATGTCTCATCCCCGGTAATGATTTTTTGCATCCATTCTGGATCGTTCCGAGTCATTTCAACCATGTTTTTGCAGACATCCATTCTAACCTCCTTTTGTTCCTCTGTTAGAATCCGGGGAACAAATTTTGAAGACGTCCGGATCATGTCCAAATCTTTTGTTACTATTTGATGACACAGTCCGACAGATAGTCCAGTCTCTGAAGATAAGTCTTTGATAGAAATTCTTCTGTTAGATTTAATAATTCCTTTATTTTGAGCTTGTTTTCCTCGCAACGTAATGATCTTGGACGCCCAGTATGCTGATCATCGCTTATCTTTTCCCGACCTTTTAGGAAGTGTGAAAACCATTCGAAAGTTCTTGAACGGGATAAAGCTGCATCACCAAAAGCTTCTTTTATCAATTCATATGTCTCAATAGCACTTTTTTCAATTTAAAACAAAACTTAATGCAGATTCTCTGCTCTTCGAAAATGGCCATTTTAAAATTAGAAATGCGAACCTTACAAAGAAGTTGTTTTGTTCTATTTTTAGATTGGCGCGTGCGCCACGAGACCTGTGTTTTCAGTCAGGTGTGGTCGAATGTCCAATATTTAACTCTGTATAAAAAAAATTTCTTTAGCTCTTTTATTTATTTTATTTTTTAACCAGTACTGGAAATTAATGAACGCACCTTGTATATATTTTTTTATAATTTTATATTTTATCCTTTTTTTTTAAATGATTTTTTATTTTTTTTTATTTTAAAATATGAATATATCTAGTTGTATTTAGTAATATATCTATAATATGAATTAACTTTTGTTATAAGTTTGGTTATTATGTTTGAAACCCTAATGGTAGACCAGACATATACAAAAAAAAATTAAATTGAAATAATTAGTGGAAAAAGAGATCTGCTGGACCGGGGATTTTCAAATAGAAATCCAGCTGACATTTGACCCCTGCTCTATTATGCCATATATTTCTTTTCAACCGGATTTTATGTGTTAATATTAAGTTGTTTTAGTGAAACATTTATATATAAAGATTTAATAACTACAATTGTTAAGAAATTCTAACTGTAACCTACCTCTTCTGTGACGCCTTCCTCTGTAAACAGCTATTTCTGGTTAACATCTGTTGCGGGGGGGGGGGGGCACATGTTCCTCCCTTCCAAATTAGAATGCTTTCTCAGAAATTTCAGATTAATAAGATTATATATTCAATCAGAAGGCGTTCCCATGGGAACTTCATCAAGTCCTTTATTAGCCAATCTAATACTATTCTGGTACGAAAGAGAATACTTTCTACAAAATAATGTTAATTGGCAAATGTTCCGTTTTGTAGATGACATCATTATATTTAATAACCCACAATTTAAAAACATAATACCTGAAATATATCCTAAATACTTGAAACTTAAGAACAATGTAAAAATTAATTGAAACAAAAAAGTTAACTTTTTAGACCTAAATATAAACCTTACAGATAATGCTATTAAAATTTATAATATAAAAAGTAATTATAATTTCAATATTATAAAATACTGTAATATAAATTCTAATATATCACATTAAATTGCTGCAAAGGTATATATTTTGGTCAGTTTCTAAGATTTTATAGAATAAATAATATATTAAAAAATTTCATAGAAGATGTTAAAAATTTAACATGGAATTTATTAAAAACAAATTTAGTATTAAACAAGTAAAATATTTCAACAGTATATCAATTATAAAATACTTTTAAAAAAATAAATGGAAGTATCCATTTATTAAATCAACTTTCTATAATTTCTCTCAATAATAACTAATACAAATTTATAATCTTTAACAGTTAATTAAACTTAAATTATATAACTAATTTGAAAATATTTTAACACACAAGATTTTTAAAATAATATTGTATAGAATTCATTTTATTTAATCTCCAATTTCTGGGGAGGAAAATGGAAATTAAATAATAATGAATTTTCAAAATTAATAACTTTATTAATCATCTAATAATTTATCTTTTTAAAGAAAATTAAAAGATAAATAATAATTGAATCAGTTATATTAATATAAATAACTGTAAAGATTATAAAGATTGGCTTTCTTCCCTTAACTATTTTCTTTCTTATTCAGTTGTCTTATTAATCAGAAATTTCTGAGAAAGCATTCTAATTTGGAAGGGAGGAATATGTGTCCCCCCCCCCCCCCCCCCCCCCCCCGCAACAGATGTTAACCAGAAATAGCTGTTTACAGAGGAAGGCGTCACAGAAGTGGTAGGTTACAGTTAGAATTTCTTAACACTTGTAGTTGTTAAATCTTTATATATAAATGTTTCACTAAAACAACTTAATATTAACACATAAAATCCGGTTGAAAAGAGATCTATGGCATAATAGAGCAGGGGTGAAATGTCAGCTGGATTTCTAACTGAAAAGCCCCGGTCCAGCAGATCTCTTTTTCCACTAATTATTTCAATTTAATTTTTTTTGTATATGTCTGGTTTTAAAACATAATAACCAAACTTATAACAAAAGTTAATTCATATTATAGATATATTACTAAATACAACTAGATATATTCATATTTTAAAATAAAAAAAATTAAAAAATCATTTAAAAAAAAGGCTAAAATATAAAATTATAAATATATATGTGATGATTTAAGACCATGGAATTGTTGTAAATAGTCTAGATATCTACTACCACATGTTCCACCCCATGACTGTATATAACTTCTTATGTACTGCAAATAGAAAGCCTCAACTAACATCAATCTGTACCGCGTAAGAATCTAATAAAGTATAGCAACTGTACAGATAGAAGGAATGGAGACTAACAGGAGAAAATTAAGGTTAAAACTAATCAGGCTTAGGTGAGAGTAGAAGTAAGGCCTAGCAAAAGAGGCTTAAAGCCAGCACCACTAGTAATAAATCTACAGTCAATTTTACGATCGCGGAAACCATAAAAGCTAAGTTTAACGGCCCGTATTTCCTGGGCAAGGCCGGTAATATATCTTCCGACAAAAGGCATATTCCTACCAATTAGGAGACAAGACCTAAGTAGGTCAACCAATAGCCAACGGCCACGTGACATAGTCCCACCAATTAGGAAAGAATCACCTAAATAGGTTAACCAATTAGAAAGAAGACAGGTCGTGGTGTTAAATCGAGAACCTAGGTTAGGCAGTCTTCGCTTGGATCTCACCGAGGTAACACTTGCTCTAAAGATCTCTCTCTCCTCGTCCCATTCCTTCTTGACGTTCAGACGCTTCTTAGTGGAATCTCTGTTTGTTTATTTCACCTTTGGCCCAGCTGTGTCGCCTTCCACCACGACTGCACGGTAGAGTTGACATCGAGGTTCGTCTAGCATCAGGTAACACTAGTCCCAGAGGTCCCAAGATATCACAGACTCCCCCGTCCGAAGAGTCGACAGGATAGTGGACGCCAAGGTACAAGTAAGCAAATAGACCACTGTCTGTACAGAAAGATGGAACAGGGAAGAGAGGAGGATTCAAAGGAGCCCATGAAGTCCGATCCCGACTCCGAACGTGGCGAAAACACCACTTTTCCAAAGAAAGAAAACACTCTCGGTAGAACGGAGGAAATCGCCCCCAGCCAGGAAGACGTCACGCCCCCGCCGCCGGTGTCAGATGTCCTGGGGAGGTTGACGACGACGCTACATCAGCTTTCTGCCGTGACCGGACATCGCGAGAGGTGGAATCGCTACGATGGTTCGTACGAGGCGCAGAGCTTCTTCACCAACTACGACGCCCAAGCAGATCGGGCCCAACTACAATACTCTACAAGACTGAGAAAGCCACCAAACCTCCTGCAAGCACCCCTCCGAGTTACCAACACGCGAGCGTATGTTACCTGCTCCCCCGACCATCTCTAAACCACGAGCCCAGCGCAAACAATGAACTCTGACTGTCCCAAGAATCCTCCAACCACGGCACAAGACCAGGACTGTCCCGACATACAAGACAGCACAACAGTAGGTTCCTCCTTCTATAATTTTCGTTGAACAATTGCTCGTTCGACCTGAACTGTCCAATAATGTAAACCTACCTCTACTATTTGATACAGGAGCATCTATCGCTATAATTATGCAGAATACTTTTAAAATAATAGAAATCAGTTTGTAAAAGAAAAATACCTGTCCATCCATTTAACTTAACTATTAATGCCATAGCTAACAATGTTTTCACCATAGATTATATCTTTTTAAACGTAAAAATAAGTAACATAACGCGGAATTTAAAATTCCATATCATCGATACACCTTTTCCTTTTGTCATTTTATTCCTTAATTCCATAAAACGATTTCTACTAATTATAAACTGTCCTCAGCTACTCCTGTATCAATATAATGTACCTCTACCAACTACCTTATACAAACTCACTTCGTGCAAGCAACACGTGTCCCATGGACAGGTTAATACAACTGTCCCATTTACTAAACTTTCCCTCCTGGAACGGGTTGCTCACACGTAGTGAACTCCAACACTCTTATTTAACCTCATTATAATGTTCCTAATCCCATTTTCAACACCCCTATGTCCTTTTCTTTCATAGCTTTAGACAGAAATAACCTAAGCCACAGCCTTCCAAAACTATTCCCATCGTTAAATTCCAACATAACTACACTCCTTCCTTTTACATGCATATTTAAATATCGACAAACCGCTCTTAACAAAATAAACAACCCCCTCTCACATCACTTTTTCTAATTGGCAACAAATTTTTAGTGCGCGACTTAACATCCAACTCCAATCTCGAGCCACACAAGCCTCATTACGTCGCCCTACTAAACACACACACAATCTTTTTTTTTTTTCTCACATTAAACGTGTCATATCCACTAACAATATAAAAATTCTCGATATGTTCGTACAACCAGCACCCATGACTTTAGTAAATTTGTTATTCATAGTAAAACAGGTTAGATTTTGTACAAAACAAAGACTTCACGTGACACCTTTTCATTTACAATTTTTTCGCTTCGTGTCACAGAGCTACACCACAAAACTCTTTCACTCTTCAGGCCAAAGACGCCTTCGTCACGCCGGTGACACATTTAACCACACATTGTTCACGTCGATAGTCGCAATTTCACTCAATTCTAACCTGATATCACTGAATAACATTTTTGCTAAGTCCGCCAAAAACCATTCGATTTAATATCAACAGATACAATATCCGGATTTTCGAAATACAAACACAAATCTAACAAATGCGTGAACACACGGAATAATTCAACCTCTGTATCTCCCTATGTCAATCCCATAACGCTTGTCACCAAACGTGACAAATCAAAACGCTTTTGCGTTTACAATTATAGAAATAATATCTTCGAACGTAGTTCGAATTAACAAATCCAATAAGTTGAAAGAAGCAAGCAACCTCGCAAAGGGCCCCTGACCTAAATCCGGAATCACATTAAAAATAGGTTCGCTCCCCCTCGCCCCCCCCCCCGAGAAAACAAACAGCCGACATCTTGTTACATCCGTCGCCACCCCGTGTTCTCTAATGAACTTTCACCAGCTAAGAAATCAAACATTAGTGTGTACCTTTTACTATATAACGTTCTAATCCCTAACCCATTATTCTACTCCGATATCCAGTCTAGCTACTAATAACTTGCTTAACACGTTATTTTACATTTACTAACAAATCTGTTCACTAACATTCTCTCGCCCTCGATTAACTTGTCAACTTAACATCGACACTCAGAACCAAGGACAACATCTTACCTAAAAATCACACACACCCACACATGTTTAAAAAAAAAAAAACAACAACAACAACCCTTTATCGGTTAGAATAGATCGCCGTGTTTCTCCTGCACACACAGAATAAATGCCGCTTTAGGAAGAATCACGTTTTCACCTAAACGTGGCGCAGTGAACAAAAAAAATCGACAACATTAGGACTAGTAAGTTTCACACAGTTGGAAACAATATGATCCACGAGTCACGTCAAACATAAAACAAATTCGATAAGTTAGAAAAACTTAGGCCAACAAGACCAAAGATATCAATCGAGGACAATTTAAAGCTCTCTCCACCCATCCTAAAAAACAGCAACATTACGTTTGGCCTACAACTTTCCATTCTTTCACGATATATAATTTCTATGTATAATCTTACTTGCTCTTCTTTCTCGATGAACATTTTTTTTTAATTTTCATTTTAATATCTTGTATATAATCATTATATAGCTCTTATAATTGTTTTTTTTTACGTCAACCAATCAGTTTAGATTATTGTCATTTTATTTTATTTTTCTTTACCAAAACTTATTTACTTTTGCTTTATGACTCTATTCTATAATCAAATTTATATTTTATCTTTCATATCTAATAATCTCAAGTTTATATTTTTGTTTATATCACTAATTTGCATTTTGTCATTTTATATTTTCTCTCACTTTATAAATTAGATGTTATTTACATTGTTTCATCTTCCGCTACCATGTCAATGCTATCGAGTATATTATTGCTCATTATTAATTTTAATTTAATATTTTCACTTTCTATTACCCCTTATATACTGCTGTAGTGTGTTAATCTTTGTATCATATCATCACTATTTTTACTTTTTTTTCAAAGATTACTTTGCATTTAACTTCGCAATTCTATTTTCGATTTTTCAAATCCTTTAACGCTATATGCAAAGCCTTAATTTCGCAATTTCATATCTCAATGATATATTCTTTTATAATCAAACTAAAAATCATGATCTAAAAACAGGGCAATCTTCAATAACCTCTTAATCAACCACTTTAAAGGTTACTTCTTAATAAATACTAACCCTTTTCCGCAGGAACTTTTAACTCCTTCGCAGGCTAGACTTGACCTACTTTGATTTCGTAATTAACAATCTTGACACACCGTCCCCCAGATTTACCTATCCCAACTTCTGGCTTGGATACGTGCAAATTGTATTTTTTTTTATATATTCCAGGGCACTCTCATGCCACACGCTGGCACATCTTTTTTTTTTATTTTACTCTTTTTCTCGCTAAGCCCCTGACGACTCCAATTAAAACTTTGATTTCTGGTCACTGATCTTCGCCCTCATTTATCCTGCATGCGTACGTCTTAACGACTAATTACTAAAACCCATAACAATCCCCCTTATCTTACTTTTCGATTGTGGTACTGTAACTTTATTAGGTCCTTAAATTTACATGTGAAACATGGCCTAGGTTCTCCGCGCCGTGCACATTAAATGGTTTGGGACTTGAGTCAAAGTGACATTGCCTCAACCAAGTAATAACTAACCCCTCAACCCTTTCTAACGCCCAGCACGAAAAGATCATGATTTACCCATCCAATCATTTATATTTTTACCAATAATCATTATATGTTCTCTATTAAATATTTTATTCATATTTTTATTTTTACTTGTATGTTTAGTATTAGTTGTTTATACTTTATTATCTCTTATGGATATACAGAAATTAACCCCATGTTATATACCAACTCATTTCAATTAATTTTTTAAAAATTACTTCCTTAATAACAGTCTTCCTATTCCGCTCTCTTAAATCCCTCCATATGAACCCTCTCACATCCGGGGCCATCTGTGATGATTTAAGACCATGGAATTGTTGTAAATAGTCTAGATATCTACTACCACATGTTCCACCCCATGACTGTATATAACTTCTTATGTACTGCAAATAGAAAGCCTCAACTAACATCAATCTGTACCGCGTAAGAATCTAATAAAGTATAGCAACTGTACAGATAGAAGGAATGGAGACTAACAGGAGAAAATTAAGGTTAAAACTAATCAGGCTTAGGTGAGAGTAGAAGTAAGGCCTAGCAAAAGAGGCTTAAAGCCAGCACCACTAGTAATAAATCTACAGTCAATTTTACGATCGCGGAAACCATAAAAGCTAAGTTTAACGGCCCGTATTTCCTGGGCAAGGCCGGATATATCTTCCGACAAAAGACATATTCCTACCAATTAGGAGACAAGACCTAAGTAGGTCAACCAATAGCCAACGGCCACGTGACATAGTCCCACCAATTAGGAAAGAATCACCTAAATAGGTCAACCAATTAGAAAGAAGACAGGTCGTGGTGTTAAATCGAGAACCTAGGTTAGGCAGTCTTCGCTTGGATCTCACCGAGGTAACACTTGCTCTAAAGATCTCTCTCTCCTCGTCCCATTCCTTCTTGACGTTCAGACGCTTCTTAGTGGAATCTCTGTTTGTTTATTTCACCTTTGGCCCAGCTGTGTCGCCTTCCACCACGACTGCACGGTAGAGTTGACATCGAGGTTCGTCTAGCATCAGGTAACACTGGTCCCAGAGGTCCCAAGATATCACATATATATATACTAACAATCTTATCTACCTTCTTTACAAAACTTTTTTTTTCTTATTATTAGTTTGAATAAAAGTGCATGGTTCTGTCTTTCTATCTTTTCTCTAACTACTAAAATTTATACTATTAAATATATTCTTACTTCTATTATTCTATATACAAATTAGAGTATGTCTAAATGACGTGTAACAGCCGATTGCAAAAGACGTTATGTTGTTAAATTTTATTGTTATTAATTATAAATATATATGGATGATGTATATGAAGTAAATAATTTTTTTTTCTCTCTCTCTCTATTAAATAATAACAATTTACAAATTTTATAATTTGAATTTAAATAAACAAAGTAATAAAGATAATTTCAATACAAAACTAAACTATAAAACTAAACAACTATTTATTTTTTAATTAATTTAGATTTAGCTTGCTAATCTAATCAAATCTACTTGATATAAATTATCAATCTTATCAGTTTACTCTTTAAATTATAAATATATATAGAATCACTATTATAATTTTATTATATAGTCTTTACACTATATTAATTCATATGAGCTTGCTCTATGATATATTATTATATATAATATAATATACATATTAAATTATATTAGAAATTCTAATATAAATAAAAATCTATAGAGATTTTAATTATCTTATATTATTTGATTATGAAAAAGTAAATTATAAAAGTAATTTTAGAAAAAAATAACTTCAGAACTTTTGTTTTTTCAGTGTTTAGTTAGTTTAAAGATGTTTTTTATTAGTTATTCTTAAAATATAACAGATAAAAAACAAACAGTAATATCTATATTTTTATAGATTAATCATTCATTTTATTAAAAATTTAATCACCACAAAAACAATTAAGAAAAATATATTTAAAAAAAAAATCATAAGAATAACAAACTAAAAAACTAAAAAAAACTACAAACATATTAGGGTTAGCGCCTCTTTTATGTTAATTAAAACTCGCTAAAAATTGACTAAGAAAGAATTGTCAAACTTGCTCCTCTCTTAAGAACCATGACACATTTCAAACGACTAGTTGTAAATTAGTAAATACTATTTATAAATTAACATGCCAATTTTGTCAACTATCATATATAGGACAAACGTGTAATTCATTAAATATACGAATAAACCTACATAGAAACCACGCTAAAAAATCAATTGGTAATATATATATGAAAGAACACAATCAATTACATACTTTTAACAACTTTAAGGTAGAAATACTAGACATATGTCAAAACATAAAACAACGACTATTATTAGAAAACAACTACATTTATAAACACAACACATTATTCCCTTATGGACTTAATGACGAATTAAACTACACATACAAACCACAAACAGAAGAAATTTCAACTTATGAAATCAGCTGCAAATACAAAAAAAAAAAGAATTTAAAACTAAACCTAATAAAACTAGAGGTAAAACTACCAATAAATTAGGTTACATTGAATTTGAAGAATTACTGGACCCAAAACAAATGTATACTAACAACTTCGTCGATAAATTTATTAAAACATTATTTAAACTAAATAATAATAAATTTATCAAACTTATAGAATATATTAAAATTCATAATCTAACTAACAGATTAATAGATATCACACGACATCTATAAATACAGAAAAATTAAACAATCTACTAATAACATTAATATTATCATTAAAATTAATAACAATTTATTTAATCATATTAAATTTAATGATATTTTAATAACCAAAACATCAATAATCTATTCCCTATAAAAAATTTAAATTTTAAAACAATCTGGAGATACAACAAAATATAGGTAGTTTAGTTTGCAATTATAACCAATTTATTAATAATTTGGCAAATTTTAAAAAAATTAAATGTAATTGCAACAACTATATAGATAGATATAAACTCTCAGGTCATATATTAACTAGCAATTTTTCTTTTTTAAATCCAGAATATCAGGATATTTTAAATAAAGGGTATAAATATATACCTCAAATTAAACACAATTATAATAATACAATTAAATCTATATTAAAAGATATAGACATTTTCATAAATAAAACTAGTATAAAATACAGTATTCCAGAATTTACTTTTCTGGAATGGAAACATAATATTAAAAAGGAAATTATAAATTATTATAATAATACACTTAAATACACAAAACCTAATTCAGATATTCCTTCTTTTAAAGAAAATATAATTAAATTACAGAAGGACTTTATTATCACTCCTATAGATAAATGTTCCAATAATTTATCTATAATTTGTAAAAATCTATACAACGATATGCTAAAAAAGGAAATTGATAATAATAATAAATACACTTTTGCTAGAACTACAGCCACAAAAATCAAAAAAGACATCAAAAACGTGGAAAATTCTCTAAAGATTTATAATTACAACAAAAAAATCCAAGCATACCAAAGTTCTATATAATTCCTAAACTACACAAAAAACCTATTTCTTTCAGAACAATCACATCTGGTATAAATTTAGTTATAAAAAACATTGATATACAATTAGCTTCAACACTACAATTTATTATAAATAAATTAACTAATAAATATAATTATAAATTTATCGACTCAAATGAAAAAATCATTAACTATTTAATGAACAAATGGACAAACATTGATACAGCACACACATTTGACTTTGAGGACCTATATTCTAAAATGAATTTAAGAGATCTAAATAATAAAATAACCAATTTATTTAACGAATTCTTTAATGACAAAACTTTCTACTTTAAAATTATTCATAACAGATATAAAACAATGTTACGATGTATTAGAGCGCCATCTGTTATCAAATTATAAAACTATTTTAGAGGCGTAATATTCTTTTTAAAATAAAACAATTTCTACTGTCCTTACTGCGATGGAAAAATTAAAGGGAGGGCCTGGCTCATCAGTGGTGAACCCTCCCAGCGGTTTCGCCAGTTTAATCTACCATACCGCTGTTATATTGCATTTTTGGAACTTCCTTTTATAGGTGACTGTTGTAAGACTCTTGGAATGGGTATTTTAGAAGAACTATGGACATAAGCTTTTAGGACAGCAGAATTAAATATAATTATAAATATATAATATGCTTCGAGCAATCGCTCTTCCGCAAATATCAAATTGTGTCTTTTATTAGAACAATAATGTTACGATGTATTAGAGCGCCATCTGTTATCAAATTATAAAACTATTTTAGAGGCGTAATATTCTTTTTAAAATAAAACAATTTCTACTGTCCTTACTGCGATTATTCCAAGAGTCTTACAACAGTCACCTATAAAAGGAAGTTCCAAAAATGCAATATAACAGCGGTATGGTAGATTAAACTGGCGAAACCGCTGGGAGGGTTCACCACTGATGAGCCAGGCCCTCCCTTTAATTTTTCCATCGCAGTAAGGACAGTAGAAATTGTTTTATTTTAAAAAGAATATTACGCCTCTAAAATAGTTTTATAATTTGATAACAGATGGCGCTCTAATACATCGTAACATTATTGTTCTAATAAAAGACACAATTTGATATTTGCGGAAGAGCGATTGCTCGAAGCATATTATATATTTATAATTATATTTAATTCTGCTGTCCTAAAAGCTTATGTCCATAGTTCTTCTAAAATACCCATTCCAAGAGTCTTACAACAGTCACCTATAAAAGGAAGTTCCAAAAATGCAATATAACAGCGGTATGGTAGATTAAACTGGCGAAACCGCTGGGAGGGTTCACCACTGATGAGCCAGGCCCTCCCTTTAATTTTTCCATCGCAGTAAGGACAGTAGAAATTGTTTTATTTTAAAAAGAATATTACGCCTCTAAAATAGATATAAAACAATTAAATTAGATCTTAAAACAGCAAAAGCTCTACTGGAAACATTTTTAAATTTTAATTATATAGAATTTAAAAATAAAATATATATTCAATCAGAAGGCGTTCCCATGGGAACTTCATCAAGTCCTTTATTAGCCAATCTAATACTATTCTGGTACGAAAGAGAATACTTTCTGCAAAATAATGTTAATTGGCAAATGTTCCGTTTTGTAGATGACATAATTATATTTAATAACCTACAATTTAAAACATAATACCTGAAATATATCCTAAATACTTGTAACTTAAGAACAATGAAATAATTAATAGAAACAAAAAAGTTAACTTTTTAGACCTAAATATAAACCTTATAGATAATGCTATTAAAATTTATAATAAAAAAAAGTAATTATAATTTCAATATTATATAAAATACTGTAATATAAATTCTAATATATCATTAAAAATTGCTGCAAAGGTATATATTTTGGTCAGTTTCTAAGATTTTATAGAATAAATAATATATTAAAAAATTTCATAGAAGATGTTAAAAATTTAACATGGAATTTATTAAAAACAAATTTAGTATTAAACAAGTAAAATATTTCAACAGTATATCAATTATAAAATACTTTTTAAAAAATAAATGGAAGTATCCATTTATTAAATCAACTTTCTATAATTTCTCTCAATAATAACTAATACAAATTTATAATCTTTAACAGTTAATTAAACTTAAATTATATAACTAATTTGAAAATATTTTAACACACAAGATTTTTAAAATAATATTGTATAGAATTCATTTTATTTAATCTCCAATTTCTGGGGAGGAAAATGGAAATTAAATAATAATGAATTTTCAAAATTAATAACTTTTTTAATCATCTAATAATTTACCTTTTTAAAGAAAATTAAAAGATAAATAATAATTGAATCAGTTATATTAATATAACTAACTGTAAAGATTATAAAGATTGGCTTTCTTCCCTTAACTATTTTCTTTCTTATTCAGTTGTCCTATTAATCAGAAATTTCTGAGAAAGCATTCTAATTTGGAAGGGAGGAATATGTGTCCCCCCCCCCGCAACAGATGTTAACCAGAAATAGCTGTTTACAGAGGAAGGCGTCACAGAAGAGGTAGGTTACAGTTAGAATTTCTTAACACTTGTAGTTGTTAAATCTTTATATATAAATGTTTCACTAAAACAACTTAATATTAACACATAAAATCCGGTTGAAAAGAGATCTATGGCATAATAGAGCAGGGGTGAAATGTCAGCTGGATTTCTATTTGAAAATCCCCGGTCCAGCAGATCTCTTTTTCCACTAATTATTTCAAATTTATTTATTTTTGTATATGTCTGGTCTACCATTAGGGTTTCAAAACATAATAACCAAACTTATAACAAAAGTTAATTCATATTATAGATATATTACTAAATACAACTAGATATATTCATATTTTAAAATAAAAAAATTTAAAAAAATCATTTAAAAAAAAAGGATAAAATATAAAATTATAAATATATATTTAAAAATGCCTATTTTGGATCATAAAGTTTTTATTTTCGATATTTCGTGAGGCAACTCGCCAAACTTCCTCTGGGATCCCAGAGGAAGTTTGGCGAGTTGCCTCACGAAATATCGAAAATAAAAACTTTATGATCCAAAATAGGCATTTTTAAATATTGTAATATATGGATTGCTCTATTTTCAAGCATATATATATATATATACTAACAATCTTATCTACCTTCTTTACAAAACTTTTTTTTCTTATTATTAGTTTGAATAAAAGTGCATGGTTCTGTCTTTCTATCTTTTCTCTCTCTCTATAACTACTAAAATTTATACTATTAAATATATTCTCACTTCTGTTATTCTATATACAAATTAGAGTATGTCTAAATGACGTGTAACAGCCGATTGCAAAAGACGTTACGTTGTTAAATTTTATTGTTATTAATTATAAATATATATGGATGATGTGTATGAAGTAAATATTTTTTTTCTCTCTCTCTCTATTAAATAATAACAATTTACAAATTTTATAATTTGAATTTGAATAATCAAAGTAATAAATATAATTTTAATACAAAACTAAACTATAAATTAAACAACTATTTATTTTTATAATATATATATATATATATTCTGAATATAGAGCAATCCATAATACATTTATATTCTAAAAATAAGGCTTATTAATATATATAATTAATATATAAATAAATAATCATATTTAAATCCAAAATAAGCCTTATTTTTAGAATATATATATATATATATATTAAAAATGGCATATCCTAACCAGGAGCACATGTGCTTTACAGAAGGCAGAGCGCCATCTGGTGGAACAGAAATCAACTAAACATTGATTAAGCCTGTTCCCTGATATTTGGCCATCCCAATTTCTTGATAAATCAAGAAAAGCCTTCCACGAACGCGTTTCGCGCTTTTGGCGCTCGTCAGCGTGGAGTAGGTTGAACCACTGCGACCAAATCATCATCTCCCCTATCGACAGCTCCTGTGCCACAGGCACCCCGCTCCATCGGCTCGAACAGACAGACAAGATTCGTCGAGAAATCCTCGCATTGCCTCGCTTACCAGCATCGACGATGTCCCATGGCAACCACCGCAAAAAGTGATCACCAAGCCTCATCGCAGCCCACTCCACAAGACCCATTCAGAACATCCATCTGGTAGGAGATTTTTTTCTACAGAACGCTCTTCATTTAACACTATCTCCGTTTTTTTTTTTCGCACTGAATTATCTACTCAATTGATACCCTATTTTTATAGCAATAGCATTTTTATTATAAATTCATCAAGTTCATTATTTTACATGCCCCATTACTATTTTACCTTAATCAATTCTATTATTTGTTATTATTATTTTGTGTGCCATTAGCAATTCTGTCAGCCATCAACAATTAATTTTTCCCCTTCAAATCGTAATCTTCACCATCTCTAGGCTTATTACACACATATTTTAACTTCAACCATCTTTCTAATCATTTTAAAACTTTTAATATATTGACAATGTTAATAATATTTTTAATAGTTTTAGATATTTTGAATTTATATATTTTATCTATTGCGTTTTTCCAATTTTATCGTTGACGTCACCTAACCTCCCCTGCCCATACCTTCTCATGCATTATCCCAAGGGCTTCATGTTCGCCAATTTATTTTTTTCATCGATTAATCCAACTGAGAAATCCTTCCTCGCTATATTATTCCCAATAGTGAGTTCAGGATACCCAGCTAGATTATTTTTCTCATCACCCGGCTCATCATTACCAATCATCATTTTTTCTTTTTTATTATTACCATTCAAGTCGGGTGAAATAATCATTGGCAACAAAACAACCCTTGCAAATACCTTCCCTTTCTTCATTTCTTAATCCCATATATTCACCTCAAGAGATTCTTGTTCGCCAGAATTTTTTTTAAATTAAATTAACTGGAAACATCCTTCCTCGCTATATCGTTCCCAATAGTGAGCTCAGGATACCCAGCTAGATTCTTTTTTTCTTTCTTTCTTTTTATTACCCGGTTCATCATTTTTATCATTTTATAATTTTTATCTTTTTTTTTCATCATACAAGCCGGGTACCATCATCATCGGCAGCAATACACCTCTTGCGTTTACCTTTACCTTTCCACATTCTTCAACCTACATACCTCTCCTAGCTAGTCTGAACTAATAATGCAGAATGAATATCTTGAACGTTCTGTTAATGAAAACAGTACCTCACTAACACAAGTTCGTACTGCATTGCAGAACTCATTAAGCTATATCTTTGCAGGAACATACTCAGACATCCCATATACCCTCATCAACCCTCTACGTCAACTTATAATCTTAGTTCAACTTAATAGCTTTATACTTTTCTTTTAGGTATTTTTTCATTCAATAGGTTCTCAATTTTTTTTTCTATAAGTAAATTACTTTTACGGCATTTCTAATTTTATTTTGCATATTTTCTCAATTCTATCATTTATTATAGTGTATTTTTCTATCATAATATTCTTTTTGAGACGTCATCATTATATTATTGTCCTATTTTATACTCCTATATTTATAATAATTTTAACTAATTTGTGCCCGAATTATTTCTTTTGATTTTATAATAGGTTTGTTAGGTCATCATTCATGTTATTTCATTTCCCCCAAACAAACCTTTATCACCGGGGGCACATTCTATCGTATATTTTAAACTGTATAATAATGACACTTTTAGTATATGTCACATATCTCCCAATTAGTTAAAGCCGATACCTTAAAATATCCTACCTATCTTTTAAAATGTACACAGTTTATATTTGCTACCCCCATGTTTTGTATATACGCTATATCTTTATTAATAATACCTGTAAACCCCCTATTTGTATGTAAAACTAAAAATGTTGACGTCAAAATAAAGATTCAAAGAGCGGTCAGATGGGGACAGCTAAGGAGAGGGGTGGAAAAAAGCAACGCCCAGCCCATGTGGGGCCCCCAAGAACTCTTTATAGACGACCCCTGAAAAACAAGAGGGGGTCAGCAGCAGATGGTTCTAGGGTGTGGCCATCGACAGACGGTTGCTGTCTTTCACACACACAGTCTGTCTCTCCATGTCTCGGTGATAGCATCCAAGTGGATTCAGATGGAAGGGCCTTGGGTATAGGCCTCCGGCTCGTACCGCAGCGTCCGCCTTGGCGTACAGGAGGAGTAACCACTCGACGAAGGCAGATGGCAACCGCAGGTAGACCATTAGGGACACCAGAAAGCAGCGGTCCAGGGTGTCGAAGGCCGATTCTAAATTCGTTGAGATGACAGCCAGCTCGACCTATTCCTGGCGGCCATGTCGACTTCGTCGGTTATTCTCGTCACGTTCCAACTGGGAGACCTCGGCGGAACTGCGTACCTCTGGCAGCGTGGCACCAAGATGGGAAGATGGGGCCGCAGACCCTGGAGGAGAATGTTGCCCAGGACTCGGTAGTCCGCTAAATACACTTTATAACAAAAAATCGACGCACCAAGAAGGAGTTGTCAGATTCATATCAAAATATGTATTTAAAGAGGTTTTGACCAAACATCAAAATGATGTGGTCGATTTATGAAAAGCAGGAGCTCCAGCGCATCCGAATATTCTACATGAGCATTCTAGATTCGATATTCTACGCGGCGCGAGTTGATTTTCAAAATATTTCCGTTTAATTATTTTTCATTAAGCCTATTTCTACTGTATCAATGCTCCGCCGAAATAATTACGAACATATTTCAGAGTTTAAAAGAGATCGTTCCATTGGATTGAAAGAGGCTAATTGGTCAATTCGACTAATCGCGCGACATATGTGCCGAAGTGATATGGCTATTATACGATGTTAGCAAGGGTGGGTAAACAACGGAAGAATGCAAAGTTAGGGCAGCAGGGGTCGACCAAGGGACACAATAGAACGGGAAAAAAGAACGATTGTCAGAACGGTTGTCGCAATACCAAATTTGACGTTATCTACCATTCAACGTGTAACCGACACACAAGTGTTCAAAATGACCATCAATAGAAAACTGAGAGAGCGGAATCTAAGAGCTGACCCACCGTTATGATGCCTACTACTCCCACCAGTACACCAACAATACCAAACAGTGGTGTCGGAAGCGATCAACGTGGAACTTCCCTGACTGGAGACATATGGTCTTAAGTGACAAGTCCCCTTTCTTAATGTGTCTTAATGACCGTTGAAAATGTGTTTGAAGACGTCCTGGGTAACGTCTGGTTCCTGACATTACTCTCGAACACCACACAGGTCCACAACAGGGCGTTATTTGATTTGATGAAAGAACTTCATTGGTAGTCATTCCTGCAACCATGACAGCACAACGGTACGTAGATGAAATTCTGCGTCCTATTTTGTTTCCCTTCTTCTTACATCACCCCGGGCTTACTTTTCAACAAGATAATGGCCGGCAACATACTTACTATGGATTTTATTCAATCTTGCCGATCTCTTCAATGACCAGCAAGGTCGACTGATATCTCACCCATTTGGGACGTGATGGAAAGGCGATTGTAACCATTCCGGAATGTCGAATATTTTGTCCTATTCAAAGTAATCCCCATGAGATATTATACACTTGTGCCAACGGTTTTTTTCAATATTCGAAGCACTTCAAAAATTTTTTTTTTTATCTTTTTCAGCTTTTTCGATGCCGTCTTTATCTCGTCAAGCGTAGCGTAACGTCGTCCTTTCATGGGCCTCTTCAGTTTAGGGAACAAGAAAAAGTAACAGGGGGCCATATCTGGGGAATACGGTGGCTGCGGCATCATTAGTGCGTTGTTTTTTGCCAAAGGTCGCGCACAAGCAACGATGTGTGAGCAGGGGCGTTATCGTGGTGCAAAAGCCAATTTTTGTTCTTCCACAAATCCGGGCGTTTCTGGCGGATTGCTTCGCGCAAATTGCGCATAACTTGCAGGTAATATTCCTTATTGACCGTTCTACCCTGTGGCAAGAACACATGATGTACCACGCCCCTGCAATCGAAGAAAACTGTCAGCAAAACTTTCACATTCGACCTAACTTGGCGCGCTTTTTTCGGTCTTGGTTCATGCGGCAGCTTCCATTGAGATGATTGAGCTTTGGTTTCCACGTCAATACCATAAACCCACGCTTCTTCACCAGTTATGACCCTCTGGAGCAAATTTGGGTCGTCGCGGACAGAGTCCAACATCCCATTAGCAATGTTAATGCGATGCTGTTTTTGGTTGCAATTGAGCAATTTTGGTACGAATTTCGCGGACCCGTCTCATGCCCTTATCATTGATCAAAATCGAATGGCACGAGCCAATCGATATGTTTAGGTCCTCAGCAACTACTCTAACGGTGATTCGACGATTGGTCAATATCATTTCTCCACTTCATTAATTTTTCGTCTGTTGTTGAAGTGCTCGGGCGTCCGGCACGCTCTTCGTCGTTCACATTTTCTCGGCCTTCTGAGAACATTTTGTACCACCGATAAACGTTGCTTCGGTCGAAGGTAGCTTCTCCGTATGCCACAGTCAACATTTGGAATGTATCTGCGCACTTAATTTCGTTTTTCACACAAATTTGATACAGGTTCTTTGATCCATTTTTTAAGAGGTAAAAATCGAAGACGATCCAAAACACCTGCAAGCAAAGCAGCTGTCAACAATTAAGTGAACATTCAAAATGGCCGAGCTTGTCGGCATAAGTGAGAGACATGAGTACCAACCTAAAGCCACAAAAAGATCGAAATTCGAATATACGTAACCCGCGAAAATTCAAAAGTCGCGATACTTTTTGAACACACCTCGTATATTACTTGTAAATACATTATTTTAAGCATTAGGTTATGGTTATTGTTAGTTTCGCCGATAAATCAAGTGGATCACAAAATAAAATAAATATTGTTTCATTTATATATGAATATTAAAAATACGCCGCATTAACCTTTTAATAAGTGCAAGATTAGTAGACAAAAGCCATGGCGGTGATATCACTCATGTGCCACCATGAGGTAACCATTGGCGCCATCACAGGTGGATTTAACGTGATCAATATGATAATAATGCTCATTGTAGTATCCGCCTTAGTAATATACGAAGTTTATTAAGATATTTTGCCAGTTGAACGTCATTTGAAAATTATCCCGAATGTGTTTCTTTCGAACGAAAAATCGAAATTTATTTTAAGGAGAAATGACGATTATTTCTAAACTTAAGGATGAAGTATGAAAGGGTGAATTGTGAAGAGTAATGATAAACGGAAAAATAAAGTGTCCAGGGATAGGAATCGAACCCACAGTATTCCGCTTACCGGGCAGATGCCATGTCTACTAGGCTACCCCATAGAGCTTGAATCTGAGTGAATCCCTCCTTTCTTTGTCTTGACTTCAGACTTACAAAGAGCAGACTCTTTATATACAGCCAGCGATCTTTGTAGTCAACGTTGAAGTCGGTTTCCTGATATACGTATTTCAAAATATTATTCACAACGTGATAAATACATTTTTTTAAATAAAGATAATGATTATTCTTTGAGTGTGAAAGCTTGTAAAAAATAGGAACTTACCCTTTATTATTAATTTGTTTAGTTTTCTTTGTTGTCTGTTTTGCACAAGTTGAATCTGGTTAGAACGATGTATGAAAATTGGATGATTCTTTTGTTGTCTTAAATGCGAGGTAATTAACTGGTTTCTCTCTATATATCTAAAAATGTTTGAAGTTTAATAAATTAATTTTATAAATCTGAGAGTTGTCTTGAAAAAGGATCCAACATTATTCAAATCTCACTCTTCTTATCTGAATTTAGTCACATCTGAAATCTGAGAGCCATTCCCTGCCAGGCTAACCTACTTCTCTCTATCAACTATAGAAGTGGGTTGTAGATTTATTAATTTATCTTTATTAGAGTATAGGATATGTATACAAAAATATATGTATTCATTTCAAATGTAATATAGGATCTTATTTCAATTTTCACACATAATATTTATGTTCCCAATATATCATATTAATAAGATTTTAGCATGTAAGTGAAAATTTTGATTTGCTTGCGGAAATTAATTTGTATGGGGGGATCTATTCACTAAAATATTAAAATATTTAGAAAATATAGTACAACCCTATACAAAAAATCATCTTTATAATCGCATGTATTTATTAAGTATGTGTGATAGAGCACAGTAAATATCGGTGCTGTAAATATAAGGCTTATGTCTATAGTTCTATTTCACATCTCTGTGTTTGCACTTTGCGCTTTAGAATAATTATATTATTTTTATAATTTTATGAATGTTCTCTTATCTATTTGAACAAAATACTGCCACCGCTGACTAAATCAAACCGTAGATTTTAAATTAAAATGAAAATGTGGAAAGTTATAAACTCTTTATATGTATTTTTAAGAGAGAACAATTAACGGCATACTCATGATGATCCTATTCTAAATATATGATAATTATATCTCTAAGTGTTGAAGTAAACGAAATAAATGCGCTACAAATTATAAAATTAAAATACAACCTTTCGCATTGAGTTTCTTTTATTTTTAAAATAAAAGAAACTCAATGCGAAAGGTTGTATTTTAATTTATATTTCTAAGTGTGCCACATATGCTCTTAGGTACCCATTGTATGAATGGCCCAATTATTCATCTCGTTAATTTTTAAAACCTTCGATGATAATATAGATTGTTTTAGATTTGTAAATGTCTTTCAAATTCATTAGAGCTATTTTCATATTTAATTGAGATATTTTAGAGTTATAAAAATAAAGTATTTGAGATTTTCATGCGTGTGTTTATTTAGGCAATAATTTGAAGATATAAATTAAGATAAAACGGTGTTTTAAATATATGTATAGCTATATTGTATCAAGCCGAAGCTAAAATGGAAAATTAACGTAAATATTTACTCACCCAGCGCGTAGAAAAAGGCACAGGTGAAAAGAACAGCACTGAACATCATGGCGACCGCTTGGGAGGAAGACAGAAGGCAAATACCAACGTCACTGAATCATGGATCACGTGCCATGAGCAACTCTATGGTTGGTCTACTCGGTCCCATGATCTCAACTCCTACACTAGTGCCGCGAGTTCCTGGGTAAAAGGAATAACTTGGATCATGGCTCCCGCTTCATGGCGTCCAACATATCTGGTTGAGTTTGTAAGATAAACAAATCTAATTATTTGAATTGAAATCTGTGTATGTGTGACTTTTCATGATTTTAAAATAAATATATTTTTTGTTGAAATGAAAACCGTTTGATACAAATAGAATTTTAGATTCTGTTTCTATTTTTAATGAACAAAGGGAATTCCAGTTCATGCAACTAAATGTTTAGAGCCAGCTACTTCATCTATCGGAATAAAAAAAATCATATAATATATATACAGTATATAATTATTTTGACTGAAAATCAGCCAATATTCAATAATCATAAAACCAACCTTTTTATATATTAAATTTCACAAATATATTCGGCGTAAACCCGTAAAACAGTAAGCGTTACAAAAATAATTATTGTGGTGCATTAACGCGCCATCTGTTATAAAATATTAAAACTATTTTTGACGCGTATGTTTCTTCTTTTAATAAATTCTATAAATAAACAATAATCTATTGTCACAATTAAAGTAAATAAGATGCAAATAAAAGTAAATAAATTATATTACCTTCTAAAGTTATTGTGTTTATTTATTCGTTGATTCCCTCACAGTTGGAGATCCCAAGTCTTCGCGTAGGTCCTCTCTCTCCAAAATAATCAATATATAAACAATAACAACGTTACAAAAGTATTGATACTATAAAAAGGAATGATAATATTGTACATAAATCTGTTACTACTAATTTTAAATGAATATAAAATATCAGAGATTATTTTGAATAAATGGGACGCCCATCAAACATGATGCAACAATAATCTACTACCAACCACACTGGTGGCCATACACATCCAGGTTCTCATAGATACAAGACCTTGTACAAGATCCTTCTACAATGATAAATGACCTCTAAAATAATGATTCAAAATGTCGGTGACAACGCCACAACACCATCAGCGCTCCCACCTGGAAGCCATGGTTTCTGGCTAATGGCGCAGTTTTAATTTGGAGGCTGACGATGAGCCACGTCCAAATATTGAAAGAATGAATAATTTTTATCTAAGATAAGAGCTTTATTATTATTGTATTCATATATAAATATGGCAATTAATATATATATATATATTTCAAATTTATGAGTGGGCTTCGCTAATAATTTCGCTAGAATGCATCAATTTAAACCAAATTTTAGACACTTATGTAAAACAAGATAGAGATTATTTTTGCGTAAGATCAAAATATGTAACTTACCTCTATTATGATATTTTATTAATTAGATAAAAATTACTAAAGAAATAATATTTTTTATTTAGTAACGAAATGTAAACTTTGGAAATGTTCAACATCCATTATTATCCTTTTCCTTGATAGGTTTGGATTACATCAGCTATTTAATATATTTAACTATTGACCTTTGGGTCGGTGGAAGAATGGTCTAAACCGTTGGTTTTCGACTGCTACGACCCGGGTTCGATTCCCTCATTGGGTACTTTTTCTGATTAAAAAAATATTCCAATAGCCCCTGATTCTTGCAAAAGTCCAACCCCACCAGCGAGTGAAAGTAACCAAACGGATCTCTGGCACATTTTTAAGCGCAAAGTCGAACTGCTTTTCACATGTGTAGAAATGTGGTGCACTTACAGTAAAAGCAGTCGCCTACCTCTACCCACCATGATTATCATGGCCTGTACCACGTGTACTAGGGATATGCAAAAAAAAAACTTTCGACATTTTATATTTGTGATTATTTTTAGTAGTGTGTTGAATTAATACATTTAGTTTCCTTCGCTATTTCTTCTTCACTAACACAGTTATAGAAATATTTGTTTTACATAACTTATACTATAAATATATGGTATTTAATTATTAGAGTTGAGGTGTACAGAATTATTCTAATTACATATTGTGCGTGTTTTTTGTTGCAAATTTGTTTGTAAATATTATTTATAGCACAATTAATTCTGTCCCTCACCGCGGGGTAGGTTAGAACTTACAGGTGTGGTTGAATGTGTATATGAGGAATGGGGACATTGGAACTCGACAGGTAGATTTTAAAATATTTCAATAATGCTCGTCATCTGTTATAAAAATTCGAAACTATTATAAACGCGTATGATTATTTTAAAAAATAAATATTTTCTACTGCCGTTACTGCAATGTTAAAAACTTGAAAGTTATAAATTTCAAGAGGGAGTGTTAGAAATGTGAAATTTATAGAGTCGCTGTTTCGTCCCAAGTCGACCTTCGGCACATGTACACTGCGGCGGCGCCACCTGCTACCATGTGTGACGTCACTACCTAACCCTTCTCCCTTCCTGCCTGCTGCTAGCTGTTTACAACTGTCATTCTATCCCTCTTTTGATTTTCTCTAAACTTGTATAACCAATAAATCAATTGGCACTCTGCTTTAACGAGTCATTCGTTAATATTTCCAATAGGTTATGGGTCCTGACTACGCCCCAAATTTGAAGAAGCAAACCTAAAGTGAAACTGCTAAGCCTAACTCGTGCTAAATATGACGCACCTTGAGAATCAAGTCCGCCAGTTCAAAGGCGAAAACTTCTCCCTTTGGAAATTTCAGTTCCGACTACTATTAGAGCAAAATCAACTTTTGGATATCGTGGACGGCAAAGAAATCAAACCAGAGGTAAGTGACGCTACCTCTGCTATACAGGATGCATGGCACGCCAAAGATATCAAAGCCCGAATGCTTATATCACAGGCACTTGAATTAAGATTTCTAGAACCTTTGATGTCCTGTTAAACTGCCGCTCAAATGTGGACAAGGCTCATGTCCATCCACGAACAGAGATCAGAGATCGCAATTGGCATGTTGTGGCAACAATTTTTTGACGCCCGAATGTCGTCATCAGAGGATGTCAGCAGCTATATCGCCAAGATTGAAAATCTTAGTGCAAGAATTCAGGATGCAGGAGGAACGATTACAGATGACCAGAAAGTGGCAAAGATAATAAACTCTCTTCCTTCGAGCATGCGGTATTTCATCCCAGCATGGGAGTCTCAAGCGCCGATTACGCAGACTCTAGAGAACTTATCAGCACGTCTTCTGATTGAAGAATGTAGAAACCAGCAGGCCGATTCCTCGCAAGGTATAGCATTCTACCAACAGACTAAACCAAGAATCAAAGAAGATAACATAAAGAAGACTGATTCAGGAAATATATCAGAACTAAAGAAAAAGACTGAATGCCATTATTGTCACAAGATTGGTCATTGGTCACGGGAATGTCGGAAACGGATTGCCGACCAGCGGAAGAAAAACGAGAAGCGGAAGAACCAAGCAGGAGATTGTGATCATAAAGGTTTCAACGCTGATACCATCCTAAAGTGGAATGATTGCGACATATGGTGGGCAGATAGCGGAGCTAGCTGCAGCATGACCTTCCGACGTGAATGGTTCAAGTCCTTCACTCCGATCCACAACGATCATAGAATATACCTTGGAGACAACACTTCCGTCCTTGCAGAAGGTACAGGTGACATTGAAATCCTTGCCATGGTGAATGGAGAATGGATTACAACATCAATCAGGAATGTGCTCTACTCTTCGAAGCTCAAGAAAAATTTGTTCAGCCTGGGAGTGTGCACTGAAAAGGGATACCGAGTAGACATCGACAAGGATGAGCTGCGCATCTACTCAAGAAAAGATCTGAAAGCAATTGGACAACGCCAAGATGGGCTCTACAAGATGATGTTACGAATTACTTCATCTTCACAGGGATTTTCTGCAAAGATCAACAACCTCCAACTGTGGCACGAAAGACTAGCACACATCTCACTCACCACTATTCGAGAAATGGCCAAGAAAGGATTGATCAACGGTTTGCAACCCGAGGACATAAAAGAAGACGATTTCTTCTGTCAAGGCTGCCAAGAAGGAAAAGCTCACAGAAAGCCTAGTCATTTGTCTGAAACAAAGGAGTACAATCCTGGTGAGTTCATTCTAAGTGATATCTGCGGCCCTATGCCAACACAATCAATAGGAGGATCACTTTATTTCATTTTATCCAAAGATTATTCCAGTGGCTTTCGCCATATAGATTTCATTAGACACAAATCCGATATTTTACACAAATTTGAAAACTTTGCTAGATTCAGTTATAATCAAACAGGCAATAAAATTAAAGTGATTAGAACCGATAATGCACTAGAATATACCAGTAAAGATTTCACAAATACTTGCAGAAAGTTCGGAATAGTGCATGAATTGTCAGCTCCATATGTTCACGAACAGATAGGGCGCGTAGAACGAGACAATAGAACTATTGTCGAAGCAGCTCGATCGATGCTGTGCGCACGAAATCTTCCCGAAGAACTTTGGGCAGAAGCTTGCAATACTGCAACCTTCATTCTAAACCGAACATTCACTAAACAAGCTCCCAATGCCACACCCTATGAACTATTTTTCGGAAGAAAAGTTAGTTTATATAATCTAAAGATTTTCGGCTGTGAAGCATGGTTGCATACACCTAAAGAACGTAGAAGGAAATGGGATAAGAAATCACAAAAGATGATTTTCTTAGGGTACGATAAAACATGCACTAACTTTCGACTCTGCAACCCTTCTACTAGAAAGATTTCTATCTCTAAAGATGTTACTTTTAACGAGACAAAACTCCAACATTACGAACTAGAGGGAGAAAACCTCATCCCAATAAACATTGACTTTAACCCGCCGGCACCACCGACCGAGGATGAATCACCTACAACGCTACAATTTCCCACGCCGCCGGGATTCCACCCGATGATAACTCGATCTAAAAATAAAGCAGATTCTTGTAACTACCATTTTGTCGATGAGCCTTCAACCTATAAAGATGCTATGGAAAGTCCAAATGCCGAAAAATGGTTGGATGCAATGAAAGAAGAAATAAAAGCCTTAAAATCTAATAACACATGGTCACTCGAAACCCTACCAGACGGATAAAAGCCAATAGGAAGTAAATGGGTTTATAAGCTAAAATCCCATCCCAACTCTACGGCACCTAAATTTAAGGCTAGACTTGTAGCTAAGGGTTACACACAAAGGAAGAACGTAGACTATTTCGACACCTTCAGTCCTGTTGTCAGATATGATTCACTTCGAGTGTTACTAGCAAACGCGGCATCAGAAAGAATTTTCTTAAAACAATTTGACGTAAAGACTGAATTTTTATATGGTGACCTAGACGAAGTCATATACTTAGAACAACCAGAAGGTTTCTCTCAAGGACACAATTTTGTTTGTAAACTACAAAAGAGTCTATATGGACTGAAACAATCGTCCAGAAATTGGAATAGGAAGTTTAAATCCTTCTTAGAGAAACACATTTTTTTCAATCTAATGCAGATCAATGTGTTTTCACCGGAACTATTAACGACACTCAAATGATCCTTGCTCTTTACGTCGATGATGGACTTCTCATGTCTCGGAACAAGGACGATATAGATTCTATCGTCCAGGAACTATCTCACGAGTTCAATATAACGTCTAGAGATGCAGATTATTTCGTAGGACTTCAGATTGAACAATCAGAGGATAGATCGAAGATCTATATCCACCAATCTTCATACATAAACAAGATTTTAGATAAATTCAACATGATTGATTGCAAACCCGCAGCAGTACCCATGGACCCGAGTACAGTCCTAACTAAAGCTGATTGCCCAGACTTAGATAAAAATGGAAATTCACCAAAATTTCCTTACAGAGAAGCCGTAGGCTCACTAATGTTTGCCTCTTCTGTTTCTAGACCGGACATAGCTTTTGCAACATCACAGTTAAGTAAATACCTTGACAACCCAGGACAGACACACTGGACAGCAATTAAAAGTGTATTTCGCTACTTGAAAGCAACACCACAATTAGGAATATTGTACGCTAGCCATCAAGAGTTAACAGGTTACTCAGATAGCAATTATGCTAGGGACATTGCTTCAAGGAAAAGTACTACAGGTTACATCTTCATGTTAAACCATGGTTCTGTTTCATGGTCAAGCCAAAAGCAATCGACAGTTGCCCTCTCGACAACAGAAAGTGAATATATTGCTGCCTGTGCTGCTACTAAAGAAATGGTCTGGCTACGCAGACTTCTTAAGGATATCGGGATTAAGATGGACAGACCCACAGTACTCAACATGGATAATCAAGCAGCCATAAAGCTAGTGTAGAATCCCGAGTTCCATAAGAGAACGAAGCACATTGATGTACGATATCACTACATTCGTACTAAACAGGAAGATGATGAGCTGATCACAAGATATGTCAGCACTCTTCAGCAGACGGCTGACCTCCTGACGAAACCTTTGGGACCGAAACACTTCAGGCGGCTCCTAGAAAACTTGAAAGTTATAAATTTCAAGAGGGAGTGTTAGAAATGTGAAATTTATAGAGTCGCTGTTTCGTCCCAAGTCGACCTTCGGCACATGTACACTGCGGCGGCGCCACCTGCTACCATGTGTGACGACACTACCTAACCCTTCTCCCTTCCTGCCTGCTGCTAGCTGTTTACAACTGTCATTCTATCCCTCTTTTGATTTTCTCTAAACTTGTATAACCAATAAATCAATTGGCACTCTGCTTTAACGAGTCATTCGTTAATATTTCCAATAAAAATAAACGGAAGGGCTTGGCTCATCAGTGGTGAACCCTCCCAGTGGTTTCGCCAGTTTAATCTACCACAAATATATATGCAGTTGTTGTATCTTGTTGGATGAATGCAGTGTGGCATGTTGGTTTGCAATCGTGGTGGCCACAATGATTAGAGTGGTTTCAGGCGTGATTGCGATTACAAAAAAGAACGAAGCATGTTGGATGGCACCATAGAGATGGCGAGATAGCAAGTGTAACCGACGCAGGTCAGGGCAGAACTATCTAGAGGAGTCTGTCAATCGTCTCTCAAAGCGGACTAATCTGTTTGAGTAAGAAAGGTACACGACTTGGTTTCGGGCCTCTTTCCTCCTACTGGCGCCGACTGTCACTCACTCGAAATTTATTTGTTACCTTGGCAATTACACTACATCTATACAACACATTGAGACATAGATATATGTACATTGGAATATATTACAACATATATCTACCAAAAATATTTATTACTGTTTAGTTCCTTTTCAAAATCCCTTCGAAAATTCATATATTAATCACTAAAATGTTTTAAAATTTTGTTAAGCGTGTGAGTCGAGGGGAAATATAACTTTATAGAAAAAGTGGGGTTTATTGGAGATGGCACTAGAGGACGTGCTGCCATCTATCAGCCATGTTTTAAACTATTTAACCTTACACATTGGTAAATAGGCCCATTAAATATTTCAATGAATTTATTATTATATTTAAGTAATGTTTAAATTTATTTGAAATAGTATAAATATTCAAATAATTGAAATTTATTTTAGTTCTCTCTCTCAATCAAGTTTTCAAAAATATCCAAGCGTAAAATAATTTGAAATTATTTTATTACGAAAGAAAATTATATTGTTATACTATATTTAAAATGCCTATATGTTATATATGGCTTCTGAAGCCAACTGTGCGGACGTGTTTGGCTTCGCTCGTCTCGTTAAGCTAAGTACATTTTTCTTTCCTCTTTTAAATTTAATATTACCTTATATATCTTTCTGTCCTAAATTATTTATATCATAAGTATAGTATTAATATCACTTCAATAAGATTTTACTTCCCCCCCTCCCCTTTTTTTTTTCTTTTTTGACAGAAGACATGGATGGTATTTTGAAATCAATAGATGTTGAACACGATGAAATATATATTAATATATTTTGATAACAAATATAAAACTAATCAAAAAATATAACGAAAAATTATATAACTTACTTATCTTCAATAATTAACCAAGCAAAAAATGGAATTGAATTTATATCTGAGTTAAATAAACAATATACAATATAGATAGTTTGACCGACACGATAGAAAAGGCTTTAGATAATAAACTAGATAAAGTTCTTAAAGAGATTCCGAGACAAACACCTTCTTATGCTCAAGTTGTGCGACAGGAAGCAGAACTAATCAAAATAAAACAGCAGTCATTCAAAGATGAATCTACTTTAATTGTGGCTTTAAATGATGGTGTACCTAATTCTGATGCACTTCAAAAAATTTCTAATAATATTAATATTATTAATATTTTTTATAATATTAAAAATGTCAGAGAAAATGGTAAAAACATTAATATTAATAGAATTATAAACGCTAAAAGTATTTAATTATAAAGGTTCCAAACCAAATTGATAATAAAATACTAGTGGATGAATTAAACAAATCATAAGATTAGATATTTATTAGTAAAATTTACATACCGACAGTATCCAAAATTACAGATATGGCTAACTTTGTTCAAACCATATGCAGAATGAATTCTGATCTAGAAAATTTGGAAAATGAAATAAAAGTTATATTTACAATGAGATCTAACTCTCCATATCACAATATATACATAAGAAACTTAACCAATATTGAAATTTCTCAAAAGCTAATTTATTAACAAATATAAAAATTAGTATACAAATAGTTTAAACTATGGAGAATTTGACTAGCTATATGAAAATTAAAAAAAAATATTTGAAATTATGAAATATGCAAATTATTACCAACATACCCAAAGCTAAGGTTCCAGATCTTAAAGAAATAAGATATCAATAGGGAGTATGATCACCTCTAACAGCTATCAAGGTCTCACAGCGAGCCCTCATACTGTTTACCAGGCTTTGGAGGAGGTCCAGGGGTAGTAATTCCCCTCCTCCAATAGAGCAGTTCTTAGCTCAACGAGAGTTCTGGGAGAAGGATGACGAGCTCCAATACGCCTCCTTAGAGCATCCCACACATGCTCTATTGGATTCATGTCCGGAGATCTGGCTGGCCAATCCATCCTTCGAATATTCTCACTCTGGAGATATTCATTGACTAGACTAGCCCTATGCGAACGAGCATTATCGTCCATAAAAATTAAATTGTGACCAATTTGATCTCTATAAGTGCTAAAGGATCTCGTCCCTTTAACTTTGGGCAGTTAAAGTGCCCCCAGAAAAATGTGGAGGGGTGTGCGTCTGCTAGAACAGATTCCAGCCCAGACTAAGAGACTCTCCCTCTAAAACTGTCTATTTCCCTGATGTTACTGGGATGATAGCGGGTTCCAGGCTCCCTCCAGATGAAGACTCGTCGAGAATCTGTGTGTAAACTAAATCTTGACTCGTCACTGAAGAGAACATTGGCCCACTGATCATGAGTCCAGGCGTGATGTTCCAAACACCAATTCAAGCGGGCTCTCCTGTGAGCAGAGGTTAAAGGGTTACAGACCATGGGTCGTCTTGCATAAAGAGCACCTTCGTGAAGCCTTCGGTAAACAGTTTGTCTTGAAATTCTCGTTCCAATAGCATTTGAGAGTTCATTAGAGAGTTGAATAGCTGTCCTCTCCCTATATCGCTTGGCAGTTACGACCAGATAACGGTCTTCTGAGGTAGCTGTTTTTCTTTTTATACCAGAACTTTCTTTTCTTTTGATGGTTCCTGTCTCAATTAACTGTTTCCATATTTTTCTGACCACAGATTTATTCACATTTAGCCATTTTGCTACTTCAACTTGTGATTGCCCTGCCTCCATTCTTCCAACAGCTCTCCATTTTAAATCATCTGCTAAAATTTTTCGTAAACTCATAATTAACTAAGGATTGAATAAAATTATAATTGGACAATTCTTAGATGGGGTAAACGACACGCCAAATAGCACACTTATAAAGACAAGCAAAAATTTGCATATTTTCAATTTTACCGAATCGAATGGTGGCGATAAATAAATTCTACGACTTAAAATACCTAATTAAATAACTTTTTAGCTTTTAGCGTTGTATATTTTAAAACATATCATTAAAAAACAAAAGTTTCTTATTTTTGGACACTAGTGTAGTACACTGGTCCGCAAAATTAAAGGAACAACACATGTTTAAGAAAAAGAAAAGTTATATTAAGGGATATATATCAAGTTTTGGAATTTTCAAAAGCTTCCATGAATTAAGAGAGTATATAAAACAGAAAAACAAATAAAGTTGTTCCCAATATGCAAAATTCCACTGTCTACGTTGACTCCGCCTCCAGCACGTGCCGGAGTCTTTCTCAAAGCGTCCTAATTTTACGCTCCACTAGATTTTTATTGAACCTTTTTGTTTTTTAAAGTTTTCATGGCTTATAGGCAACATTTATCACAAGAAAAAAATGGCAAGCTATTGGAAGGATGGAAGCAGGCCAATCACAGGCAGAAGTAGCAAGATGGCTTGGAGTGACAAGAAACGTTGTCTCAAGGCTTTGGAAATAATTTCAAACGACAGCTAATGTTGCCAGAACATCCGGACAAGGACGGCCAAGGGTCACAACCTTAAATCAAGACCGTTATTTGAGTCTCCTTGTGCGTCGCAATAGAAGAATGACAGCATCGCAACTACGAAGTGACCTCAATGCAGCTACAGGAGTCTTAGTATCAACTGATACAATACGCAGAAAACTTCACAAGAAGGGCCTCTATGCTCGACGACCCATAATTTGTGTGCCATTGACACCACTCAAAAGAGAGCAAGGAAACTTTGGTGCAGACAACATGTCGCCTGGAATCTAGATGAATGGAGGCGTATAATGTTCACTGATGAGTCCAGATTCGCTCTAAACAGCGATTCTCGTTGTGTCTTTGTCTGGAGAGAGGTAGGAACCAGAAATAATCAACGGAATATGGTTGAAAGGGATCCCTACAGATGCCAAGGTTTTATGGTCTGGGCTGGAATCTTCTTGGGCGGTCGCACAGCACTCCATATTTTCGGCAAGGAACCCTGACTGGACAGAGGCCGGGACGAGATCTTGGCAGCATATGTGATGCCTCAAGCATTGTAAATGAGAGAAAACTTTCTTCTAATGGATGATAATGCCCGCCAACATAGGGCTGTTGTGGTCGAAAATTTTCTCCAAAGCCATGCAATTGCTCGGATGAATTAGCCAGTTCGATCCCCAGACCTAAATCCAATTGAGCATGTATGGGACAACCTAGGACGGCGGATCTCATCCCTCCAACCCCCTCCTAGAAACACTCATGAGCTAGAAACAGCCTTAACACAAGGGTTGGCGTTGATTCCACAGGAGCTGATAAACTCCCTAATTCTTAATATGGGTCACCGATGTAGAGCCTGTCTATCAGTTGAAGGCGATAACACCCCATATTAACAACAATATCCAAGATATTTATGCACTGACTGCAAGAAGATCATTGCTTGACCGGCTAATTTGCATAAAATACGTGTTAGAATTCTTTGATTTCGGGTATTCTAATCAATAATGGAATAATAAATTTGTGTATAAAATATCATAGATAAATGTTCAATAAAATTTAGATAAATGAAAAAAAAAATGTTGTTCCTTTAATTTTGCGGACCAGTGTATTAAGAGTATCTCCTAAAGTTTACCAAATTCTAAGAAAAATGGGTAATGAGATTGATGTATATAGTTGTTTATTTGTTTTGCATATTTTTATTTAAAAATTAATCTCATAATTTAGTCTATGAAAATAAAAATATTGGACTGGTGACCAAAACAAACTGTAAATAGATGGCTTAATGTTATATAGTTAGGATAATTGTTTTGGGAGGATATATTATTAAATGTGATGTCTAATTAATTTTGATCGTAATTGAATAAAATATATAAAATGTAAATGTGTTTTAAATATTAATGACAAGCACTAAACAACTGGCGACGAGGAAAAGCGAATTTTGGAAAGAAAAAAGAAATTGATTTGTGAGAAGAAATTATACTTCAAATATGTCTTCAGGTATGTTTGAGAAATTTGATGAGAATTTATAAAATGTGGAAAATTATATATATCGCTTGGAACAATTTATGTTAATTTCTAAAACAAAGGAAGATTTTAAGACGCCATTTCTTATTTCAAGTATAGGCCCTAAATATTTTAGTATCTTGCGAAATTTAGTTTTTCCGGAGGAAGTTGCTCAAGTTCCTTTTGATAAATTATGTACGATCTTATTGAAACATTTTAATCCAAAAACTAATAAAATATATGAAAGATTCATATTTCAGAAAATGGATCAAAAGTCTGGAGAAACTAATTCTAAATATATGATACGCCTAAAAGACCAAGCTCAAAGGTGTTATTTTGGAGATTTTTTTACAAGAATCCCTACGTGACAGATTTGTTGCTGGCATCATTGATTCATCTACCCAAAAGAAACTCCGACAAGAAGAAAAATTAACTTTTGATGGTGCAGTGGACATAGCTCTGTCTGCGGAATCAGCGGATAATGAGCTACATAATATCAAAGGATCCGAAAATGCCCATCAGTCCCCACAGTATCTTCACGCCATTAATAATACCTGTAAACACTGCGGTGAGACTAACCATCTTCATTATAATTGTTTCTTTAAATCTGCTACTTGTAGAGTTTGTGGTAAATTAGGTCATATTTCCACAATATGTTATAAAAAAGACAGGTCTGACCATAATTTGCCCATAAATTCTAAAAATAATTTTAATAAATTCAAGTCGAACCCTAATTTTAATAATCCTTCAAATTCTCAAAATAGTTTGTCATTGTATAATGTAAATTTACATCCTCTTTTGACTGAAACTGTGTATGTAAATGATATTGAACTTTTGGCTGAAATTGTTACTGGTGCAGCCATTACTACTTTAACTAAATGTGTTTACTTTAAATATTTTAAAAATATTGAATTAAACAAATGTGATACCATCTTAACAGGCTATAGTAATTTTAAAATACCTATTTTAGGCAAGGCTAAATTTGATATAAAATTTAGAAATGTTTCTAGGATCATTGAGATACTCATAACTGATTTAAATTGCTCTAAATTTCTTTTGGGAAGAGATTTCCTTAGTTTTTTTTTATATATTTCTTTCAATTATTTACATAAATTGGACTCTTTTAATGTAGATTCACTTATAAATGATTATGGATCCATTTTTGAATACAAATCTGGCCCTATTAAAGGTATCAAATGCCATCTTGATGTGAAGGCTGACTTTATCCCAAAATTTTACAAATTCAGACAAGTTCCTATTGCCTTAAAACAACTTGTGGAAAATGAAATTGATAAATTGGTTGATTTGAATATTTTGTCTCCTATAGATAGAAGTGATTGTGCTTCACCTCTTGTTTGTGTTGCAAAACCAGATGGCCAAATTAGACTTTGCGCTGATTTTAAAAAGAGTTTAAATCCTTACTTAGAGGAT
Source organism: Cordylochernes scorpioides (assembly GCA_030710605.1). Taxonomy (NCBI): domain Eukaryota; kingdom Metazoa; phylum Arthropoda; class Arachnida; order Pseudoscorpiones; family Chernetidae; genus Cordylochernes; species Cordylochernes scorpioides. The sequence goes on along the minus strand of CP092886.1, from coordinate 108,427,337 downwards.
GTCAAATATCCTATCCCTAACATTGATTCAGTCTTGAGTAATTTTCAAGGAAAGAAATTATTTACTGAATTAGATTTGTCAAAGGCTTACCATCAAATTGAGATGGATGATATTTCAAAAAAGTATTTGGTTGACTCCACTCACAAAGGTTTATATAAATATAATCGTTTGGCCTTTGGTATAAAGACTGCTTCTGAAATATTTCAGAAGACAATGGAATCCTTCTTCTCGGGAATCAATGATGTTTACATTTATTTTGATGATATTTTTTTTTTGCATCAGAGGATTTGGAAAGCCATTTAGATATTCTTAAGAGAACACTTAATATTCTTAAAGAAAATAATTTTACGATAAACAAAAATAAGTGCTTGTTTGTTAAAAATGAGATTGAAAATCTTGGACATAAAATGAATGAATTTGGTATATACCCCTTGAAAGACAAGCTAGCTTGCATAAAGAATTGTCCAGTTCCCAAGAATATAACTGAATTAAAAAGCCTTCTTGGATTTTTGTCATTTTATAGTAATTTTTGCCAAATCTTTCAGATTTAGCATATCCTTTATACAACCTATTAAAAAGAATGTGAAATGGTCTTGGAATGTTGAGACGGATGGATCTTTCAATTCCTGTAAAAATGCATTAGATGAGACCTCATGTTTATCGCATTATTCCCTAAATTTGCCTTTGATTCTTTCTTGTGATGCAAGTCAGGTGGGAATAGGAGCAACCCTTTCACATTTGAAGGATGGGGAGGAAAGGCCTGTGTGTTTCATTTCCAGAACTTTAAATGTTCATGAAAGAAAATATTCTCAAGTTGAAAGAGAAGGACTTGCAATTGTTTTTGCAGTAAATAAATTAAAAAATACCTTTTTGGTAGGAAATTCACCATTTATACTGATCACAAGCCCTTAATAACTATTTTTGGAGATAAAACAAATTTGCCTCCACTCATTGCAAATAGACTTCATAGATGGGCTCTAACTCTTTCAAATTTTAATTTTGAAATTAAGTATAAAAAAGGAAAGGATAATATCATTCCAGATTTCCTTTCTAGATTTCCAGAGTTTCAAAAGAATAGTTTGGAATATAATGATGGGAGTAGTGAAATTTTACTCTTAAATACCTTCATAATTGACCATGTTCTTGTGGCTCATGAAACACATTTAGACAGAACTTTATTCAAATTGTATGAAATTATTGAGACAGGGGAGTTACCCTCAAGTCCCAATGATGATCTCATTCCTTATTTAAAAGGGATTGATGACTTCACCATTCTCCAAAAATGTATTTTTCTTGGGAATAGAATGGTTATTCCAAATATTCTACATGAAAAGGTACTTCAATTATTACATGGGAGCCATGCAGGGACTAATAAAATGAAAATGATGGCTCGTTCATCTATTTGGTGGCCTGGCATGGACTCTTGAATAGAAATAATTACAAAAAATTGTAGAACTTGTCTTTCTAATGAAAGTTTGCCTCATCAAAGGACTGAGTGTTGGCCTAAATACGCAGGACCATGGAGGAGGGTTCACATGGGGACTATTTCAATTTCAAAAACAGACTGTTTTTACTAGCAGTAGATTCATTCTCTCCATGGGTTGAAGTTTCTGAAGTACCATCTACCAGTGCATATTTTTGTATAAATTTTATGAGGAATTGTATTGCTCGCTAGCTTTCTTTAGTAGTGACTTTGGTGGTTTTTTGTCTACGAATAGCATATATTCCATGTGACATCTCCCCCATATCACCCAAAGTCGAATGGACAGGCAGAAGTCTCTGTAAGAGAGGTAAAGAAATTGCTAAAAAAGCTATTATATGAAAACGAGCAGGTGGAACTAGATTTGGCTCTGTCCAGGGCTTTGTTCTTTATAAGGACAGATGTAAATATTAGAAAAGGGACATCACCTGCGGAACTGTTTCTTGGAAGAAAGATCAGATCAAGACTTTCTGTGTTGTCAAAAGAAGAAGTAAAATTCACCAAAGTCAATGGTCAATATGTTAACAGTAAATTTAAAGTGGATGAGACTGTGAAATTTAGGCGGATTACTAATAATCATCCCTCTTGGTAAACAGGAAAGATAATTCAAATACTAGGAAGGAATGTTCATTTAATAAGACAAGGTGACAGTTAAAAAAAAGTTCATCAAAACTACATTAAAAAAATGTTGCCTGGTAAATCACATCCCACTAATATGAGTGATGCTGAATGTGTGCCAACTCCAATCTCAAAGGAGAAAAGTGTTACAACCCCCAGGTATCCTCAGAGGGAGCGCAGATGTCCGCAGAGATATGGAGAGTAAATAAATAAATGAGGGGCCAAGCCTAAGAAGGGGGAATTGATGTATATAGTTGTTTATTTGTTTTGCATATTTTTATTTAAAAATTAATCTCATAATTTAGTCTATGAAAATAAAAATATTGGACTGGTGACCAAAACAAACTGTAAATAGATGGCTTGATGTTATATAGTTAGGATAATTGTTTTGTGAGGATATATTATTAAATGTGATGTCTAATTAATTTTGATCGTAATTGAATAAAATATATAAAATGTAAATGTGTTTTAAATATTAATGACAAGCACTAAACAGAGATATACACCGATTTTGAGCGATGTTCTATACAAGACAGAATATTTGTAAGACAATGCCAAAATTGCTTTGAATTTAATCCGAACCATTAAACAAAAGACTGCTTAAACATTAAAATATGTAAAATATGCGGTGTACAGGGTAGCCACAACTGTACTGAAGCACCAAATTGTCACAATTGTTCTAAGCACCCTAAATTTGAAATCCTTGCTACAAACCATAAATCAAATTCAAGTGTATGCCCGATTTACAAATCACAAATAGACAGAATTATCCAAAGGACACAATATTCACAAATATACGAGGGAAATGATGTATCAAATACAATTTAAAGCTTAATCTTAAATAGATTAATCCTATATGATTGAAAATGTGAGATGCATTCAACAAAATGTTAGAAAAAGTTTTACTGCGATAAGTGAACTACAGGCTAACACTAGAGATGACCCACCTGACATTCCTTTGATTCAATAACCATATGTTTTACATGGAAATTCAATTTATGATATGGACTCTCAAATTATATGTTCGAATAAAACTGGGGAAAAATATACGGCAACTATAATTTTAAATAAAAATATAAAGTTCAGCAAAGAGGAAAATTTCACAAATTCCTTTTGTACAACAATATCTATTTCTACAGTTAAAGCAAAATTAATTATTTCTAATTTCTACATTCATCCGAATACTTTTAACCCTGTTCATCAAAAGTTCATTAGAGATCTGCTCAAAAGGTATATAAATCAACCTGTAATCCTTTGCGGTGATTTTAATTCAAAACATACTATATGATGTGACAATGTTATAAACTGTAATGGATATATATTACAACCTATTATAGACGAATGTAATCTCTTTATACATAACCTGAAAACACCCACCTGCCGCGGAGTAAGTATAATTGATCTTACAATCTCGAATAAAGACTCACTTAGTTTAATAAATAACTGGCATACTTCAGATCTGACTAATATCTCCGACCATGTTGCTGTTGAATTTGATATCAGGTTAAAGAATGGTCATTTATTCAATAATCAAATTTCTACGTGGAAATTCTTTGAAAGAGATGCGAATTGGGGAAAATTTTCTAATAACATATCATTACAAGATACAAAAAAAACTGGAAATTGATATAAGCAGAGTGAAAGATGAAGAAGACATAGATGGGATAGTGAACGCACTCACGAATTTATTGAGAGAAGCAGCATATAAATATTTGAAGGTTAAATCCCCCATTAATAAACATGTTTCCAGAATTGACTGGTGGACTAATGAACTGAAATAATGAAACATAATTTTCATTATATTGGAAACTTGTATTACCGTCATAAAACAATCAGTTACAATAAATTTAAGTTGGCAAGAAACACACACACAAATACACTGATGCAATAAAAAAAAGCTAAAAGAACTAACAGGCGAAACGTTATTGAAGAAAATTACACTGATAATCCATTTGGTAATGCCTATGAGTTCTTCAATAAATTAAGATCCTCAAATGTACAGAATGGAATTCCCATAATTGACAATTCACCAGAATATCTAAAAGAGCAAACAATGACCAAATTAATGGACGATTTGATTCCTGAAGACCTAATTTGGACAATTTTCAACATCAAATAATTAGAATTTTTAAGCCACGAATGAATATTTCAAGTATAATTATAATCGAAGAAGAAGAAATAATGAATATCATTTCTAATTCTGATGTTAAAAAAGCTCCAAGTTTAGACAACATAAGAAACAATATGATCAAATGTGCTTACCTAAATATTAAGCTTATGTTATGCAAACTATTTAATAAATGTATTCAAAAGGGGTATTATCCGGAGAAATGGAAAATAGCAGCTCTGAAGGTAATTCCTAAACCACATAAATCTAATTTAGAATCAACAAAAAGTTATCGACCTATCTCATTGATTTCAAATCTTTCAAAATAAAAAAAAAATGAAAAATCGAATTTATGTATTTATGAAAGTAATAATCTTTTGAGCTCCCGACATTTGTCAAATCAAAATCAACGACAACGTGCTTGAATAAAATAACAGATACTCTAATAGAAAAAGGCTTTTTATAAATTCTATTTATTTTTGTTATTAATAAACAAAACCGATGATGTCACAAAAATATTGTTAATTAATAACAAAAATAAATAGAATTTATTAAAAGCCTTTATTTATTACTTTTAATTTTAAATATATTAAAGATAATATTTTTTATTTACACATATAACTATATATAAACTAAAGAACAAAAGAAAATGAAACCAAAACGTAAACATTGGCAACCGCCATTTTTCTTTGTCTGCAAGCAACTGTACTATACTCGATCCTGCGCAGGCGCACACCACGCCCGCCGCCACCATGTGTTGCTCGATGGAGTCGTTTTTTCGAGCCGCTCGCCCGCTATAATGGATATTTAACATACTCCCACCTATGATTTTGAGAAGCAAATCATACAATTAAGATAAGTGATATATATGTGGTACATAAAAGGAGTTAAGCATTATAAATTAAGTCTCCTTTGGATCGAAGAATTGGATCCCCACTTGAAACTTCCAGGGGTAGAGCTTCTGCACAGGGCGTATAAGGATTCCCAGTTTTGTGCGAACTTTAGCAACCCGAGAATGTCCATCTCTTCCTGGAAACAGTTCCACTATTCTTGCCATAGGCCAGTGGAGTCTCCTCTTGTCTTCCACTTTCACTATAACCACATCACCCACACTCAGTTTCGGAGTCCTCTCATTGGCCTTCTGGACAAGCTGGCCCAGATATTCACTCCGAAAGCGACTTCTGAGAGCTTCTCGCAGCCTTTGGCAATGCCGATATCTGTCTTGAAATTTCTTTGAGTCCAACTTACAAGATCTGGAACTCCCACGTATTTTGAATCATGTAGAAACATGGAGGGTGATAAAAAAAATCAAACTGTCAAAGTCCTCATGAATGTATGTCAGCGGACGACTGTTCATTGTAGCTTCTACATTACATAGGATAGTGGACATCTCTTCATAGTACACTGAAGAATGGCCCAAAATTCATACAAGGAGATCCTTGATGGAACGAATAAGACGCTCCCACCAACTTCCCCACCATGCAGCAGTAGGAGGTATGAACTTCCAACTTATCTTGTGAATATTTTGGTCTAACACTATCTTCTTCCAGTTTAAAGCTTTGAGAACATTGTTAGCGCCCACAAAATTAGTACCATTATCAGAATAAATGACTCTTGGTTACAAGTTCCAGGTGTATAGCTCTGAAGACGGAATAGGTAAATAGAACAATCCATGCCTTGGTCTTGTTCTTGAGATAAAGTGGTCCAGCAAGGTCTACTCCCAGAATTTCAAAGGCTGTGACATCTCCCACTCTATCAAGGGGTAAGTGTATCTGAGTAGTTTTCACAGGTTTTGATGAAATTCTTCTACACTTGGCACACTGAGAGACGACACTTCGTATGCTGCGCCGGGAATTTTAGATCCAATAAATTTCTCTGAGTTTTGCAGAAAGGATCTGAACTCCTGCATGACATGGAATTCTCTTATCAGGCATGTGACAACATGATGTTTTGTTAGAAGCAAGATTGGGTAACGAAATGAATATTCGTCATCCCTTTCAATAAGCATGGATTTTATACGGATCAATCCAAAATCATTTCTGATTATCATCAACCCGTTGATCGAATCTCCTCGGCTAGAAAAATCTTGCTGTTGCACAGCTTTCCAAATTCCCTTTTCAGCATCTTATAATTCTGAAAGCTGTAGACTATGTATACCTGTTGGGGACAATTTTTGTGTATTTCGTATGAACCTCCGGATCCATGCATTTATCAATGCATTTTACAAATCTTTGTAAAATTTGAAAATCTTTCAAACTATGGCATTACTTCAGTTCTGGCATGAGTAGTCACCAATACCTGTATATATATTTCTAAATTGACCAAAGTTCTGTCTGAGTGGAATATTTGCTTTGGCCAGTGATCTTGAGGCTGCTTGAGTCATTCAGGTCCCTCCCACCATCTGGTGCATTTAAGCTGTAGTACACTACAACCTCTTGAAGGAAGGTCTGCAGGGTTGAGGCTCCCTGGTACATAAAATCATTTGTTCGGACCTGAAGTGTTGCATATCTCTTTGACTCTGTTCTTTACAAAGGTGCCCCACTGCCTGTTCGTCTTGATCCATGAAAGTGCTGTAGTAGAGTTTTTCCAGTAGTACACCGGTTCCGCAGCCAAATTCAAAGACTCAGTTATGTACCTGCTGAGTCTAACTCCCAATATACAAGCAAGAAGTTCTATCCTAGGGATAGTAGTTTTTGTTAGGAATATCAATTCAAAGAATTTTTCTCTATGTAAATAAATTATATAGATATATGAATAAATATAAACTGATGATGATAATTGTTCGGTACACTTTTTGATTGGTACACTATGATGTTGGTTCGTTTGGATTAAAATGGTCTCAAGCAAAGGTGATAATACATTTAAAGAGGATCAACTTTATATTGGGGTGGTTCGTTTGATATTGAAAAAATGATTCAATTATTCATCCGTGGTATTTTAATTTATTAAGGATAAATATAGATATTAATATAATGTTACAAATTAAATATTTAGTAAAAAAGAAGTTGAAAAATGTTTGATTCAAACGGATGGATGGGAAAAGACGTCCGCCGTGATGGCCGTCAGTTTTCGAACGTTTTCTCTGCAGCCAATCCAGAAATCTTCTCCAGTGTGCAACCATCCGAAGAATTTTGTGATAATTGGAGAAATGAGTGATCTTCGCCAACATATCTCTTTTTTCTATGTTGCAGTGTGTGACGACTGCCTTTCTCAGTTCACTATTGACTTCTTCGATTGACTCCTTTTCTACAGACTGTGTCCAAAATTGTTCTTTTTTCTTAAGCCAAACTGGTCCCTCCCACCATCTAGTAGTAATCAATTGTGAGATTGAAGCTCCACGTGAGGGGATGTCTGCAGGATTTTATTCACCAGGAACGTGCCTCCAATCAGTTATGCTTGAATTTTGTCGAATCTTCTTTACTCTTCCTGCGACAAACACTCACCAGTTCATATCACGTTTAATCCATGCTAAAGCAGTAGTAGAGTCCGTCCACAATGTAATTGGTATATCTTCGAACTCCATCATAGATTTTATGTGGACAGCCAATCTAGATCCAATTTCACATGCAACCAATTCTAGCCTTGGTATAGTGGTATTCTTCATAGGAGCTACTCTCGAACGAGCCATGAGTAATTGAACTTGAACACTCCCAGGAAATCCACTTCGTAAATAGGCACAAGCTGCAAACGCCGCGTTGCTACTGTCCATAAAAACATGCAATGTCCATGTTCTTCTATCTTGAGATTGAACAACACAGCGAGGAATTTTCAATTTGTCCACCTCAGTTAACTGACTCAACCATGCATTGAATCTTCGACTGATGTCTTCCGATAAGTCTGTATCCCATCCAGCTTTTTGAATCAAACATTTTTCTTGAAGTAACATCTTAGGAATGATTGTGAACGTACAAGTGAATCCAATCGGGTCGAACAATAATATTAGCTAGCATATGTTAATTAACGATTTGGCAACGTAGTTGGTGCCTTCTTGATCCTTTCCTGGTTTTTGTATTTCTTCTTAATTCTTAAATTTTACTTTTTGTAGTTTCTATGCATAAAGATAACATTAAAAATATATTTAAGCAACATTTTCTCTTTTTTTACCCCCAAAAACACCAACAATTGGTAGCGAAGCGTGGTTCATGCAAAAAAGGTAAAAAAAGGCCATTTTTGAAAAAAGAAAGATAGAAAATATCTTTAAGGTTCGAAAAGAACATATTAAGTAAAAATTAAAAATGGCTGAATCATCGATGAATATCCAAAAATTCGATGGAAATAATTTCACAAGTTGGAAATTTCGCATTATTTGTATTTTGGAAGGCAAAGATCTAGATGGCTTTAAAAAAGAAGATCCACCAAAAGATGAAAAAATAACTGTCGAATGGAAAAGAAAAGATGCCCAAGCTAGAGGGATAATAACTTGTGCAATGGATGTGTGACACACAAGTAAGTTTAATTTTAACATGCAAAACAAGTAAAGAAATTTGGACTGCTTTGCATTCTAGATATGAGGGTAACATAAAGAGAAAATGCATAGAGGCTAAAAACAATGTATCTAGATTAACAATGAAAAAAGAGGAAACCTGGGAACAATATTTGCTTATAGCAGAAATATTATTGTAAGAAGCAAGAATTTTGGGTGGATCAATGGAAGATGAAGAATTCATCACAGCTTTTATTAGAGGGCTACCCCCAAAATACAATCTTGTCTCAATGCAATTTGACAATTACCCAGATGCTACTATTTCTGATATAAGAATAGTTTTGAGCTCCATGAAGAAAGAAACAAGAACAACAAGGATGAAAATGCTTCAAGAAAAAAACTTCAAGAAAAATTTAAGTGATTCTAATAGAGAAAGAAAACCCAAATGCTTCATTTGTCAAAAGTTTGGACATAAAGCAGCAGTATGCTGGTTCAAACCAGTTAACAAAAGAAAAGAAAACAAAAAATCAAGGGAATTCTATACAAACAATATCCAAACAAACATTTTGAAAAAATAAACAATATATTTATAGGGCTTCTTTGATAGGAGAAAATCATTATCAAGAAACTACCATGAACTTAAGTTCCCCAGAGTTCAACAATAAAGCCAAGTGGATACTAGACAGTGGAGCAACAAGCCATATGTCTACAGACATTAATCTAATGGATGATCTTCATGATGATAGCAGAAAAATCACTCTTCCTAATGATAGATTTATTGGCACTGTTGAAATTTATAAGGATGATAATCATTTTTTTAAACCCTAAAAGAAGTTCTATATGTACCTGAACTCAACAGTAATTTACTATCAGTAAGTAAAATAACTGAAGATGAAAAACAGATTATATTTGATGAGAATGGTGCAAGGATAATAGATAACAATGGATCCAGCATTATAACTGCAAAAAGAGAAGATAACATTTATACAATTGCTGCATGTGCAAACATTAAACTAGAAGAAAATGTGTTCAAAACACAAGAAATTAATTGGAAAATTTGGCACAAACGCCTTGCACATATAAATGAAAATTATATGAATATGATGCTAAAAGACTCCATGGTGTATGGGTACAGTTGTTCACCAATTAATAACTTAGAACCATGTATCACATGCATTCAATCAAAGTTTACTAGATTGCCATTTAAAGAGATTGATTCAAAGCAATCAACCAAACCCCTTGATCTCATTCATATGGATTTAATAGGTCCATTTCAGCATGAATCCATTGGCAGAGCAATATGTGTGCTGAACATAGTTGATGACCTTTCAAGGAAAATATTCTCAAAGTTCCTTAAAAGCAAATTAGAAACCTTTGCCAAACTAAAGGAATTTATTGAACTTATAGAAAACATAAAAGGTACAAAAATCAAAAGAATAAGGTCTGATAATGGAGGGAAATTTACAAATAGACAATTAAGCTCTTATTTAATAGAAAAGGGAATAGAACATCAATTTACAATCTTTTATTCACCCTCTCAAAATGGAATAGTGGATAGAGCAAATAGAAGTTTAATTGAAGGTACAAGAGCACTATTGATAGAATCACAATTGCCACCAAAATTCTGGGCAGAAGCCATGAACACTTATTCTTATATAAAAAATAGAACTCCACATAAAAGGAATGATAAAAACCACCCCTGAAGAACTATTTACCAAAAAGAAACCTACTATAAAACATTTAAAAGTGTTTGGATGCAGAGCTGAATACTGGATTCCTAAATTCAAAAGATGCAAATTTGAAAAAATCACAAAATCAGGTATATTTGTTGGATACTCAAATAAAAGAAAAACATTTAGAATCTGTGACCCTAAAAATTATGCAATTACTGAAACAAAGGATGTAAGCTTTATTGAAAAAGAAAAGGGAGCTGAACTACTTAGTAATGAAGTAAAATCTGAGAATTGCCAGATCATGTATTGATTGACCTAAATATCTGTCATAAAAATGGCCAAAAGGAAGAAGAACCAATTCCTTTTCACCAAGGAAATGTTCCAGAATCCACAAGTAATGAGCCAGATGAAGATAAAAATGTCTACAACTTGAGACCTACCCCTGAACAAGGATTTTACTATGAACCATCATTATCTGATGAAGACACATCACGAGATGACACCACTTCTGATCCTACCTACCATCCAGTGGATAGTGTTATGAAGGTTGATCCATTACCAATTATACCAACTAATTATGAAGAGGCCATAAACTCTCCAGATAAATAAAAATGGGTTCAAGCCATGAGAGGGGAAATATATTCTTCAAATAATCACAAGGTGTGGGATGTTTTACCTATGACTAAAACCATTAAGCCTATCAAATCAAAATGGGTGTTTTCCATTGAAAATAGCCATTATCCTTTAAATCCCATATATAAGGCAATATTAGTTGCAGTAGGATGCTCACAAAAATTAGGACTAAACTATTCAGAAACTTATTCACCTGTGATAAAATCAGATTCTCTAAGGACTTTAATTGCTTTTGCAGCAATGAAAAATTTGCATATTCATTATTTTGGTATATAAACTGCCTTTTTGTATGGTAAGTTGGAAGATACTATATACATGTCACAGCCTAAAGGATTTGAATATCAAGAAGAAGGTAAGAAATTTGTTTGTAAACTTAATCAGGCCATTTATGGACTTAAACAAGCAGGCAGAGTCTTTTATGAAACCTTTATTGAAAATCTTCTTCAGATAGAATTTAAAATATTTATTTCAGATAAATGCTTATTTTCATACCAAAATAATGACTCAATTCTTCTTTTGGGACTTTATGTTGATGATATCATTATTTGTAATACTGATTCTAAAATTTTAAATGATATATATGTCATAAAAAAGACGTATTCTAGTTACCTTACCAATTCATGCAGTCGTGGATGGTAAAAATGAATGATAACTTTTGTCCCAAAAAATATTTATTATTTGATTATTTTTTTAAAGCAAACAGTTTTTGCATACCTACAACTAACAATGTTATTATCTATTTACAATAAAAGTAAAATTAGGTTATATTCCTTTTGTTAAGGATTCCTTTTCATTCTAAAATTCAACTCTGTGATTATAGAATTTTAATTATTTTAAGAATAATAAAAATCATATTTTTATTATGTCATTTCTTCCTTCCAAGGATAAAAATTAGGGAGTAATTTTCAAAGTTAAAAAAAAAAGTATCATCATTTTTTACATAGTTTATTAATTAAGAAGGAGGATACTAATTGAAACTATATCAATGATGCTCTTTTTTCCTTCTACATAATCTTATTTGTACCTTTGTTTTTGACAGTAGCTGAAAATTATCCAATATTATTTGAATTTATAGGTGTCTCCTTCCTATAATTCATAAGTGGATTTACCTCATGAATTGAGTAGGCCTTCTCAGGGCTCTCAAGATTCAAAAGGTATTTTGCCACATGGCAAAAAATATATATTTTTGAAAATCAAAAATTTATTTCTCATAATGACAAATTGGTATCCAACATCTTGTCTCACATTTATTTGATTTGATCAAAATAGAAACATTAAATAATGGGTTATTTACTTCCATATAATAAAAAAAATATTTACACATGAAGTTTTATTATTTATAAAAAAAAGAATGTTCGAATATGAAATGTTCCATATAAAATTTGTGAGGGAAAAATATATAGAATCAGATGAGTCAATTTCTCAACAAATAAAATCAAAATATAAAATATTTACAACAATTGAAAAGAAAAGTGTCAAGTGTAGTGAAGATATTAGCTTCTGAAAGCTTATCTAATATAAAATCTATTCTTGGTATGGGCTCAGAATATCTTTTTATTATATCATTTGAAGTAAACGAAAAATATTGCGCTACAAATTTTAAAATAAAAATACAACCTTTCGCAATGAGTTTATATCATTTAATTTTCTGTCGTCTATTACTAGTCGAATTTAAAGGCTTTAATGAAATAGGTGTTTGTGAGGTAAGTTTAATTCTAATTGTATCCGCTTTAATATGTCCTATATCCATTTTATGGGCAGCAGAAGCTTCCTTTTTTTTTTCCTTAATTAATTTTATTAAATGAGATTTTTCATATGGTGAAAGTTTTTCATCAATTTCTACACAATTAAAATTTCTAAAATCATTTTCCTTAGGAGGAATAATAGATGGAAATAAAGGAATTACATTATGATGTGTATAATTATTATTATTAGGGTTATGGTAATTAACATTAAGAATTCTACCAAATTGAGTAATTGTTAAATTTTGAAAATCAATTTCTAATTTAAATAATCTTATATGGTGTAGAGAAAACAATACATATTGCAAATCAATATCAGAGAATAAAAATCAATATCTCTAGTAATAGATCCTATAGTTGTATCAATATTAATTTTTGAATTTATATTTAGTATACCGGATGTCTGATTAATAAGAGGTAAATTATTAAAAGCAACATAGTTTGGTTGAATCTTATCTAACATGTGTTGGGGAATTATAGAGAATGTACACCCAGTATCCATGAGAGCTATAATACCGATATTATTCATATTTAGATTTATATACAGACCTTGGAGTCAGGAGTGTTGAGGCGGAGCTGGTCGGCATTCGCTCGAAGGTGCTGCTGTCTTTGTCAATTTATCCATGGATCGAGACGGCACGGACATGAAGCTTGCAGCTGGGGAGACTTGTACGACCTCCTCCCGAAACCAGCACCTATTCTCAGTATGGAAGCGTCCGGCATGTCCCCGGTTCAGGCAGATTCGGCAGGGACGTATTTTAGAACCATAGTCCATAGGGCTTCTACCTGGATGTCTCCATTGCTTTTGTTGTACTTCCATTCTTGGGGCTGTTTCCATTTTAAAAGATGACTCCTCCATTTCCTTATGTCGATCAATCATTTCTAATTTAGATACTAACGCGATCCATTCTTCTAGAGTGTCCACTTTAGATGTGATAACCAGTTTTCTAAAATCAGTTGTTAACCCATTTGTCAGGCCTTCTATTAAATTTTCTTTTGTAATCTTTGCTTTAGAAGCTAGGGACGTTTTTTTCCTTAAAATAATTTTCAATCCCCTTTTCTGGATCATATTTCAATTCAATAAAAGCTGTGAATGGATTAACTTCTTGTTTATAGAAATGCGACAATAATTTATTTTCTAGTTCAGGCCAACTTGTGATATCCAAGCAAGTCTCCACATAAAAATCAAAAGCCTCTTCTACTAAAAAATCTCCAGCATTTTTCAATTTCCAGGTATCATTTAATTCTTCTAAGAAAGCCTTCTGATTGTAATATTTGAGCCACGATTTTAGGGCTAGACTTCCGTTAGGGTTAAATTTACATACGTTTAGTTACGTTATTAATGGCGTATTTATTATATTATTTTTAATATATTTGAGATTTAAATTATATATTTATTTATTTTTATATAAAATATTCTATGATATTTATTTAAAACAGATTATTTCGATTATCATCATTTGTATTTAGGTACACGTGTGACTTCACTGCTCTCTTTGATGTGAGAAAATAAATAAATTATTCTGGAGGCTACTTAAAGTAGACTTATCTCATTATTCCCTTATATAAATTTGTAGGATGGTTGAAACATGCTCTGGTAAGATGCAAGACCCAGCACAGGAGAGAATCAAGGCTGAAGAGTCTGCCAAGCCGCAACCCGGCGCAACAATTGGTGGAGATGCTAGTTCCGACACAGTTGTCCTGAATCCCAACATCGACATCCCCAAGTATGATGGAACGGAATACCCTCGCCCATGGATTGAATCTCTTGAAGAAATTGGCTTCCTGTACCATTGGGCAGACTACATTATCTCTCGTTATGCTGCCATGAATATGATTGGTAGCGCCAAAACCTGGCTGAACCTACACAAGATAAGTTTCACCAGCTGGGAAAATTTCAAGAGCCGCCTAATTGAAGATTTTGCCTCAGACGCCAACAAAGAAGAAATGAAGATGAGACTAAACAGGATGCAACAGTGGAATGAACCTGCAATCAGGTTCGCAGAGGATATCCTTGTACTGTGCAACAAGGTCGTCCCCCAAATGGAAGAAGAGACTAAAATAAACTGGGTTATTGGAGGGTTAAAGAAAGAATACTCTTTTGCCCTTCACCTAAACCCTCCTAAAAATACCAATGAACGTCTAGAAATTTGTAAAAAGCTGGATTTGTTCGAAAATAATTACCAAGAACGTGCAGAAAAATCAAGAGCTCTATATATTTGACCACGCTCTCCTCGTCCCCATCATCAAGAGCAATGGAAGAATGCTACGTCGTTCAGAAGACCATATCAGAACACCTCCAAGCCCCAGGCCCCCGCTCCGAGGTACTACCAGAACACCTCCAAACCCCAGGCCCCCACTCCGAGGTACTACCAGAACAAGCCTCTGCCCCAGGTATCTGCCCCTAGACGATCTTACACTCCCAATCCTGAGCCAAAACCGGTCTACCCAAGTAAAACATACAATAAGAATTCAAATTCAAATAGGAATAGGACAGAAGACGGGAGACCAATATGTTTCAAGTGTAACAAGCCAGGACACGTAGCGCGGTATTGCAGAGTCAAGTTTGTGAGGATCGTAGAAGAGGACCCCTCAGTTTCCCAAGACAAGAGTCAAGAAAATCTTCAAATGGACGAAAGAAAAGATTATACACGGCCTCGCCTCTATGCGGATGTTTGTAATGACACACAAACGAATATTCCTACACGGAATAGATATTCCGTGTTGGAAGATTTAAACTAAGTGTCGCGCCTGATTCCTTCAATCAAAGCAAGTCGACCATAAATGGAATTAGAAAGTTGGACCCTAGGTACAAAATTTATATTAATGTGGACAAGATAGGGTTATGCGAAGCTTTGATTGATACAGGCGCCGATCTTTCAGTGGTCGACCTAAGGACAGCACTTTTTGCTGGCCGTGAAATAAATAGTCTCATTGAAACATGTTCAGGACCCGATGGGAAAAAATTAGATATGGTAGGTAGCATTATTTTAGATTTAAAAATTGATGACACTGAATTATCCCACGAATTTGTAGTAATGGACGCGCATCTACGAACTCTTATTCTTGGACGATATTTCCTTTAAAAAATGAATGCTAAAATTGATTGTAAACGAGAAACGATAAAATATAATTTGATGAGTAATCATGACGTAAGCAATTATGATCTAAAAAAATAAAGAGCACTACAGATACCGTTATACCTAAACTATCTATTAAATTGATTAGGGCCTCAATAGAAGCAGAGGATGGGGAATATGTCATCGAAGAGAACAACAAAATGACTCAAACAAATGGTCTTCGATTGGCAAGAAGTTTGCTTACTGTCACGGATAAGAAAACTCATATCTGGATAACGAACCCTTATCCTCGACCTTTAAAAATCATGAAAGACCAAACATTGGCTTATGGAAGTCTTCCTGCAGAGGTAAATTTTATAGAGAATATAGAGAAGCAGAATGAAAATGACGAAATACAATTTCAAATAAACAAAAATTTATCATTTAAAGAACAAGAGAGGTTAAAACAAATCTTGGCCAAGTATACTGATTTGTTCTCATCGAGATTAGGCAGGACCAATTTGGCAAAACATCAGATTCATACAGAAGACGCAAAACCGATAAAGCACAAGCCTTACAGGGTAAGTGCTAAGGAACGAACCATCATAAAGGATCAAATAGACGAGATGCTTGAAGAAGGAATAATTAGACCATCTTCAAGTCCCTGGCCCTTTCCCGTTATATTGGTGAAAAAACGAGATGGCAAATACAGATTTTGTGTGGATTACAGGAAATTAAATGAAGTAACAGTGAAGGATGTTTATCCAATCCCAATAATTGATGATGTAATGGATTCTCTCCAAGGATCCAAGTACCTTTCAGCAATAGATCTCAAATCGGGATATTGGCAAGTCGAAATTGAAGAGAGAGACAAAGAGAAGACGGCTTTCACTACGGCACATGGGTTATATGAATTCAACGTGATGCCTTTTGGACTTTGTAACGCGCCTGCTACCTTTGAGAGAAATATGGAGAATATGCTTGGAAATCTGAGATGGCAAATTTGTTTGTGTTATCTTGATGATGTTATCATATATAGCCCGGATTTTCCAACGCACCTCAAAAGACTCGAAGCTGTTTTTTGATGTTTTCGTGAATCTAATTTAATATTTAAACGACAAAAAATGCCGATTTGTTTTTGAAGAATTGGAGATTCTCGGCTATATAACGAGCAAACATAGTATAAAACCCGCGGAACATAACATCAAAGCTATCAGAAACTTTCCTCGGCCCACAAAGGTCAAAGAAGTACAATCATTTTTGGGAATGTGCTCATATTATAGAAAATTTATCAAAGATTTCTCAAAAATTGCTGACCCTTTGACTAACCTTATTAAAAAAAGTGTATCATTTACCTGGACAGAAAGGCAAGAGGAAGCGTTTCAAACCCTAAAAACAGCACTATTAAGTCCACCAATCTTAGGGCACTTCAATCCAAATACGCCTACTTATATTCATACTGATGCGTCCAACATCGGCATAGGTGCAACTCTTGTCCAAGACATCGGTGGTGAAGAGAAGGTGATCTCATATTTGAGTCGTACCCTGAGTAAAGCGGAGCAAAATTATTCAACCACTGAAAAAGAATGTCTGGCCGTTGTCTGGTCAATGTCAAAATTACGACCCTACCTTTATGGAAGACACTTTAAAATAGTAACAGACCATCACGCCTTATGCTGACTCAAAAACTTGAAGGATCCAACAGGTCGATTGGCAAGATGGGCGTTGAAAATTCAAGAATATGACTGCGATATAATACATAAATCGGGAAAGAAGCATCTGGACGCCGATGGCTTATCTAGGGTACCCTTACCAGAAACTGATTGGGATGAGGATTTTGAAAGGCTATTTTTAAATCAAATAACAGACGAAGAGGATAAATTTATCGAAAGTGTTAAGAAAAACCTTAATGGAAGCAGGCGATCAATTGCGCAAAACTTTAAAGAAGAAGATGGATGCCTCTTTAAGAAAAACCCGAACCCTGAAGGCAGGGCGTGGTTGCTTGTGGTTCCAGAGAAGAAAAAGAGAGAAATTATGAAAGAATATCACAATCATATGTCGAATGGCCATCTGGGCGTCGCCAGAACCATGTACCGAATAAAGAGTAAATACTTTTGGCCATCCATGCTAAAGGATGTCTCAGAATTCGTTAAGACGTGTCACCTTTGCCAAAGTAGGAAAGGCTCAAACCAATTACCTTCTGGACTACTACAGCCCATCCCCCCAGCCAACTTTCCTTTCGAAAGAATTGGAATTGACTTTGTTGGTCCACTGCCATCTACGAAAAACAGGAAAAAATGGATAATCGTGCTGACGGACTACTACACTAGATATGCAGAAACAAGAGCAGTCTCGGAAGCAACAGTGAAAGAAGTTTCTAAATTTCTAGTAGAGGATATTTTTCTCCGGCACGGAGCCCCACAATATCTTATTAGTGACAGAGGCTCTCAATTTACCAGTAATTTAATGAAAGTGGTGATGAAAACGTGCAAGATTAAACATTGCTTCACAACGAGCTATCATCCCCAGACTAATGGATTGACAGAGCGGTTAAATAGAACATTGATCAATATGCTCAGTATGTATGTGAACACTGATCAGAAGAATTGGGACGAAATACTCCCATTCATCACTCACGCTTACAATATACAATTCAGGAAACCACAGGATATTCTCCCTTTTTCCTGATGTTTGGAAGAGAACCCACGTCTCTTTTGGACGACAGGAATATCTCGGTGGACATTGACAAGGATGATTATGATGAATACATAAAACATCACTTAGACAAAATAAACAGAACAAGAAAATTAGTTATTAACAACACAATAAAGACTCAAGAAAGAATGAAAAAGAACTATGACAAGAAACACATGGAAAGAAGCTACGAACCAGGAGAATTAGTAGCAGTTTGGACCCCAATTAGGAAAATAGGAAAGTGTGAGAAACTACTGAGAAAATATTTTGGCCCATATAGAATATTAAAGAAGCTGCCCAACGTAAATTACTTGATTGAACCAAAAGATAATTCTGGCCAAGACCCATTGATTGTCCATGTCTCAAGAATCAAACCCTATTTTGAAAGAATTGATGAGGTCAATCACGAGGACGTGACGACCTCTGGAGAGGGGGAAGTGTTACATCATGATTAATGGCGTATTTATTATATTATTTTTAATATATTTGAAATTTAAATTATATATTTATTTATTTTTATATAAAATATTCTATGATATTTATTTAAAACAGATTATTTAGATTGTCATCATTTGTATTTAGGTACACGTGTGACTTCACTGCTCTCTTTGATGTGAGAAAATAAATAAATTATTCTGGAGGCTACTTAAAGTAGACTTATCTCATTATTCCCTTATATAAATTTGTAGGATGGTTGAAACACGCTCTGGTAAGATGCAAGACCCAGCACAGGAGAGAATCAAGGCTGAAGAGTCTGCCAAGCCGCAACCCGGCGCAACAATATGTTACTTTTACTTCTGTCTTTTAACTTTGGCATTTATATATATATATATATTTAATATATAAAGAAATTTTTAAATTTTCAAGTTGTGATTTTGAATTTTCAAGTTGTAATTTTGAATTTTCAAGTTGTAATTTTGAATTTTATAGTTAAAAATTTAGGTTTTTAAAGCAATTCCATTTTCTTCTTAACGTAAGACGTCTTTAAATAATCATCATTTATATATTTCTATTTCAATTTTCAAATAGGCTTTCTCTTTTTTATATACGGAATTGAAATCTACTGGAATATTTCTCGTACAGGGTTAAAATACATCCTGTCGACTATTAAATTTTTAGTTGTCATAAAAAAAAGACTTATTCTAGTTACGTTACCAATTCCTGCAGTCGTGGATGGTAAAAATGAATGATAACTTTTGTCCCAAAAAATATTTATTATTTGATTATTTTTTTAAAGCAAACAAGTTTTTGCATACCTACAACTAACAATGGTATTATCTATTTACAATAAAAGTAAAATTAGGTTATATTCCTTTTGTAAAGGATTCCTTTTCATTTTAAAATTTAACTCTGTGATTATAGAATTTTAATTATTCTATGAATAATAAAAATCACATTTTTATTATTATATCATATATATTTTAAATAAGTTAAAACTGTTGGATAACTGAATGCTACGACAGCTAGCGCCACACTGGACCTATCATCATCACAACTGTTTGTTTACCTTCTTCTCTATACTTCAATAACTGTTCGCTACCATAACTTTGTCTTTCTTGCTAAATGGATAATAAAGATTATTATCATATAATCCTCAACGTCCTCATGCCTTCCTACAAGCTGTAAGTACCTAAATCTTACAACAATTAGATTATGAGACTGAATATTGCATGAAATTCAACTAACGAGTTAAGACAAAGAAAAAAGGCTTAGCAAAAATGGCGTCACTCCCGAGCCACGATGTAACCCTAGATAAGCTCGACGGCTATAACTACTCACTATGGTCTTTCAAAATTGAAATGCTCTTGCAAAAGGAAGATCTTTGGGAAGTTGTCACCGAAAATATTCCAGATGAACCAAAAATCGAATGGAAAAAGAAAGACTCAAAAGCTAGAGCTATCATTAATCTAAGCATCGCCGACTCACAAATAGTGCATGTCAAAAACCTACTAACAGCCAAAGCTACCTGGGACACTCTTAAAAATATCTATGAAAGAAAAACACTCTCAGGAAAAATTTATTTGCTAAGGAAACTATACAGCTTAAAACTCGAAGAAGACAAAGACATGCAACAGCACATCACTACCATGATGGAACTTGTTGACAAACTGCGAACCATTGGCGAAACACTAAAGGACTCTCACATCACGGCTATACTGCTTTGCTCGCTTCCAAAGAGCTACTCCAATCTCATCACGATGTTGGAATCAAGGCCTGATGACGAGCTAACGCTTGAATTCACCAAGAACCAACTCCTTGATGAACACACACGCAGAGTAGAAAGCTCGAAGGACGAAAGCACCGGATCAAGAGCCTTAAAAAGCCTCCACGGAGCTTCAAGCCAAAGAAGAGAAAAAGAGAAGAAATTCTGTTCTTTCTGCCACAAACCAAACCACTCCAAGGAAGAATGTTGGCACTATCAAAAGCGAAACAACAGCAACAAAGAGTACAAATATGAAAACTTCAGAAGAGGAAACGTACCAAAGTACACAAATCAGTCGAGTGTCACCCAAGAACAACCTACAAATCAGAGAACAACAAAAGGACCTAACCCAAAAGCTCTCAATTGCACTCAACGAGAAGCAAGTGTACACAACTGGTTCGTCGACTCTGGAGCCACATCTCATATGGCGTACGACGAAAGCTTCTTCACTGAACTTAACAGAGAACAAACACAAAATGTTGTGGTTGCTAATGGCAATAAGCTGCAGGTCAAAGGGATAGGACAAGGAGAAATCAAAGTCATCACACCCCAAGGAAAGACTGACACCTTACTTCTCACAAAAGTTCTCTACATCCCGGAACTAACAGACAACCTTCTGTCAGTGAGTGCGGCCACCTCCAACGGATGTAAAGTAACGTTCAACAGAGATTGGTGTACCATCGAAAGAGACAACACAGCCCTCGCGAACGGTATACTTGACAATGGAATGTACCGACCCCACCTGGATGACAACCCCCAAACTCGCACATTCAAAGCAAATGTTGCAAAACAAAACCACTGCAAGAACAAAAATTGCCTCATGCTCTGGCACGACAGACTAGGACACAGAAATATAGAATCAATTATGAAGATTCAAAATGAGAACCTAGCAAGAGGACTAAGTCTAAATAACTGTTCGCACAGCACAGACTGCGTTCAGTGCATTCAAGGAAAACTCACCGAAACCCCATTTCCAAAGAAGACAGAGTACAGAGCAACTGAAACGCTTCAACTTGTCCACAGTGATATCTGCGGTCCATTACCAACTAACTCTCTCAGCGGTAAGAGATACTTCATCACCTTCACTGATGACTACAGCAGATACACGAAGATCTACCTCCTGAAAGGAAAAGACGAAGCCTATGAAAAAATAAAAGACTACGTCATCTCAGCACACACGGAATTTGGAAAAAATATCCAAACCATACGGACAGACAACGGTCGTGAGTACGTAAACCGACAAGTCGAAGATTTCCTGAACCAAAGCGGAATCAAACATCAGCTAACAGTCCCCTACTCACCAGCCCAGAACGGAGTAGCCGAAAGGAAAAATCGATCACTAATGGAGATGACAAGATGCATGCTGTTTGACTCAGGACTCCCACAGTCTCTATGGGCGGAAGCGGTTACCACAGCTAATTACCTACACAACCGAATACCCTCGAAAGCTACAGACAAGACTCCTTTTGAACTATGGACCAACAGGAAGCCCAGTCTGAAGCATCTAAAAAGATACGGATGTAAAGCCTTCGCCTATATTCCCAAGATAAAAAGAAACAAGTTGGATAGCAAAGTTATCGAAGGGATCTTTCTTGGATACGATGATCGAAGCAAAGGATACAGAATCCTGCACGATACAGACAACATCACAATCAGCAGATCCGTAAAATTTATAGAAAAAGAAAATGGGTTTCACCACGCTTCCACAAAAACAACTTCACCACAAGTACTAAGTACAGATCTAACTTCCTCCAATCATATTGGTAATGCAGAGGAAAGTCAGGAACCAGGAACACAATCCGAAAACCTTGAGGACTCAGAAACCGAGGATTACCTTCAACCCGGTACAAGCACAGGAACACAAGTGGTCACACAAAGAAGATCCACGAGACCAACAAAGGGAATACCTCCCATAAGAAATGACTACATGCTGTACAAAACTGAAGCTCAAGACATTCCGACACCCACCAGCTACTCGGAAGTCCTACAATTACCAAAAATAGAAAAAGAAAAATGGCTACAAGCAATGAACGAAGAACTAAATTCTCTTGAGAAGAACAATGTATGGGAACTAACGCCTCTACCTAAGGACAAAAAGATCATAGGATGTAAATGGACCTATAAACAAAAACTCAATTCCAAAGGAGAAATAGAGCGGTACAAAGCCAGACTCGTAGCAAAAGGGTTCAATCAGAAATTTGGCCGAGACTACGAAGAAACCTTTGCACCAATTGTGAAGCATTCTACAATTAGAGCCTTCCTAGCTGCATCAGTCTACAAAGGGATGAAAGTGAACCACCTCGATGTCAAGACAGCGTTCCTACACGGCGACCTAGATAAAGAACTCTACATGGAACTCCCAGAAGGACTCCATACAAAACAAACAAACAAAGTCTGCAAGCTAAAGAAGGCAATTTACGGTCTAAAACAAGCTGGAAGATCTTGGAACACAAAAATTGCAAGCACTCTAATTAAAAATAACTTCAAACAGAGCATTGTAGACCCATGCCTATTCACCAAGAATGAAGAAAAACATTCCATCTACTTGATTCTATATGTGGATGACATGCTCCTCGCAAGCGATTCCGAAATAATCATCCAAAACACTGTAAAAACTCTCGAAAAAGAATTCGAAATAAAGAACCTTGGAGACCCCACTCAATTCATTGGTATAGAAATCTCAAGGAACAGAGAAGGTGAACTCCTTCTGAGCCAAAAGAATAAAATCCAAGAATTAGTTGAAAGGTACAATCTCCAAGAAGCGAAACCTACTTTCACTCCCATGGAAAGCGGATACCCCGGTATATCTGATGAAAAACTTCTACCAAACAACGTCCAATACCAACAACTGATAGGCTCACTATTGTACCTAAGCGTAGTATCCAGACCAGATATCGCAGCTCCAGTCTGCATACTTAGCAGCAGAAACCAGAATCCTAGAAATTGTGACTGGAATGCAGCAAAAAGAATCGTAAGATATCTAAAAACTACTAAAGAACTCGAGCTACGCTTATCTAACCAAAAGCCTCCCACGCTGGAAGCATACAGCGATGCCACATGGGCAAGCGACAACACCGACAGAAAATCACTAAGCGGAAACTTGCT
The DNA here is from genome assembly GCA_030710605.1 of Cordylochernes scorpioides. Taxonomy (NCBI): domain Eukaryota; kingdom Metazoa; phylum Arthropoda; class Arachnida; order Pseudoscorpiones; family Chernetidae; genus Cordylochernes; species Cordylochernes scorpioides. The sequence goes on along the minus strand of CP092886.1, from coordinate 108,403,600 downwards.
CCTACTGGGATCAAACACCATCTCCGCAGCTGAAGCCTCACAAGAACTGTTATGGCTTCTCGACTTGCTAAAGGATCTCGAACTGGAACAGAAAGCTCCAATCTACTTCCACCAAGACAATCAATCATGTCTCAAGATATGTTCATCCGAAAAAGTGTTTTCTAGAACCAAGCACATCGCAACCAAGATCCATCACCTGAAGGATCTTCAGAAGAAGACAGTGATAAAAATGATCTACTGCCCAACTGGCGACATGAAGGCGGACATTCTGACCAAGCCGCTACCAAGGCCGACATTTGAGAAGTTACGCTACAACCTCGTGATCTCTCCACATTCATGCCGGGGATTTGTTGGATAACTGAATGCTACGACAGCTAGCGCCACACTGGACCTATCATCATCACAACTGTTTGTTTACCTTCTTCTCTATACTTCAATAACTGTTCGCTACCATAACTTTGTCTTTCTTGCTAAATGGATAATAAAGATTATTATCATATAATCCTCAACGTCCTCATGCCTTCCTACAAGCTGTAAGTACCTAAATCTTACAACAAAAACTTTGTTTTAAAATAATGAAAATGCTAATTTTTTAAGTGTTTTAGGAATTGAAATATTAAAATATAATGACAAAATAATTCTAAAACAACAAAAATATATTGAAAATTTTTATTAAAATATAATATGTTAGATTGTAAAACTGTTCATACACCTCTTGATGTATATACTGATTTGGAAAATTTTAATAATTCAAAGGTAATTGATAAAAAGAAATATCAGTAAATTATTGGATCTTTAGTTTACCTTGCTACTAAAACTAGGCCTGACATATGTGTTCTCACTTTATGTAAAATGTGGCATGAAAACAAAAGCTTGTATATAAGTGAAAGCATGGGAAGGTAACGCCATCTATGTTTGATTTTTTAAATTGTTTATATTTCTGAAGAAAAAAAAATTAGATTGAATTAAAGGGGGGATTTGTTAGGTATATTAATTCAAAATTTTTCTCTATGTAAATAAATTATATAGATATATGAATAAATATAAATTGATTATGATAATATTAGCTAGCATATGTTAATTAACGATTTGGCAACGTAGTTAGTGCCTTCTTGATCCTTTCTTGTTTTTTGCATTTCTTCTTAATTCTTAAATTTTACTTTTTGTAGTTTCTATGCATAAAGATAACATTAAAAATATATGTAAGTAACATTTTGTCTTTTTTTTACCCCCAAAAACACCAACAGTTTTCTTAAGTGGACCTAGCCGGGATTTGGCCATCAAGAGTTGTACTGACACTCCTTTGTTCTCAGGACAACGTAGAAAAGCTGCTGCTGCATATGCACTTTGGCTGGCATCACAAAATATGTGAATGGACCAATGGGCTCTAATCCCATGGCCCACTCTACGTGGAATATTTATGTCGGCAAGAGTGTCCAACTCACTGTACCACTTCATAAAATTATATTGAATGGTTGATGGTAAAGGTTCATCCCAATCAGTTTTGACTGTCCAGGCTTGTTGAATAAGTAGTTTAGCAGGTAATAAGACAGGAGCCAAGAATCCAATTGGGTCAAAGATCTGTTGGGTATGAAACAAGAGGTCTCTCTTGGAAAGTGAGTTTATTATAACTCCGAACTTAGGGGTCACATTAGGAATATCTTCTAAAAGATCCCATTTCATGCCCAGAACTGAAGCCTCTTCACTCCTTTCTATATCAATACTAGGAGGTGATCTAGAATATACTTCCTTGACTCGGTGTATAGGTCCGAATTGCCACATTCTGAGATCCATCTTGGCTTTTGCAAATATCTCAGTAGATTTCTCCACCAGATCAACTAATTCTGCCTCGGTATCCACTGAAGTTACACAATTATCAATATACAAACATTCCATCAACTTCTGAGGAAGAGCTCCAAATTCAGATGACACTCCTTTGAGATGATGCAGAATGACTGCTCCAAGCAAATAGGGGCTACAGGTCACACCAAAGACAACTCGCTTGTGACGGAAAACCTGAATCCGATGATTATTTTTCCACCATAAGAATCTAAGATAGTCTCTATCTTCTTCTTTCATTTCAATTTTCAAAAAGGCTAATGTCTAATGTTCTAATGTCAGCAATAACTCCAATAGCCTTTTCTCTAAACTTCAGTAGGATATCTGGGATCTGTTCAATAACATTTGGGCCTCTTGCCAAGCAATCGTTCAATGAAAGATTCCCCTTGTCCTTATATGATGCGTCAGACATAGGTCTTATCATGGTTGTGTTACTATTTGCTTTAACCACTGGGTGATGGGAGAGATAATGGCACTTCCTGTTCAAATCTTCTGGAGACACCTTTTCAATAACTCCTTCAGCTAGCCATTCTTGGAAAACCCTATCATATTCGCTGAAGATACATTTAGCTCTCAAATTACGGGTTGTGTTGAAAGGTCTTCTCTCTGCAATATGACGATTGGATGGAATTCCTTCTTGGTTCTCCAGCCAAGGTAATCCTGCACAAAAGCGTCCATATTCCAGCTGATGAACAGTATTTAAGAAGTGCTGGTGTTCTATCTTATCTTCTTCTAGCTTTGTGAGATTTTCCCTGGGATCTTTTATGCCAATCGTTTCTAAATCCCACAAATCATCAACTGACATATTTCTACTGTGCATACTGATGACCACCAGTGATGAGTAATCGGTCTGCTCATCTTTCTTCAGTGAAGGGCCACAAATTGTCCATCCAAGATGTGTTTATATGGCTGTTAGTCTATTTTCCAGCTGCTTCACACGTCCCGACAAAAGGCTTCCATAAATATCACTGCCGATCAAAAGTTATATCTCGGGGCTATCTCTTCCAAGATCAGACAGCCAAATTCTAGATCCTTTTAGTTCATTCAACCATGCTCCTTTCGGCGTCCTTGGAATCTCTCCACAAATAATGTTTTGACCCAAGAATTCAAATTCTCTCAGTGTCCAATTCGGATTGGTTGCTGCATAATGCGACCTTATATACCTCATGGCCTTTTGTTTCTGTTTGTGTATCACCAAACAATGAATGAGCAATATTTACATTGCCGACGGGTTTCAATTTTACTTCTAGTGAAGTGGATTCCAAAATATAGGACTTCTGAGAACCAGGGTCCAAGAGTGCTCGCATTCTTTTATAGCCATTATTTCCCATAATATTAACTATCAAGGTCATTAAGGTTACATCTCTTGTACACTGCTGATTGGCTAAAGCACTCTGCACTACTTCAGAGACATGCATCTTTTCCTTTCGGTTGCAGGGCAAGTCAGTACAAAGAAGAACGTAGTGTCCTTTGGCACAAATATTACATTGAACTGTCCTCTTGCATGCCTTTGCAAGATGTCCAGGTTTAAGGCATTTCAGACAACATCTCTTTAATGAATCTTTGTTCTTTTATCCTTGAATGGCAAAGATTGAGCAGTGATGCAGTCTTTACTTTGGTGATTATTTTCACAGAACAAACAACCCATCTCCTTGGCAGAAAGTAAACCTGCAGCGGTAGGTATATTTGAATTCTGCTCAAACTTATTTCTAAGTTTCTCTTTTGGGGAAGACCCTTCAAATCCTTTCCTGGCTTGAAGTCTTCTTTCTTCCCCTTCCACTTCTCTTTTAAGAAAGTCCAATAGATTGTTAAGGCGAGAGCTGGAGTTAGAATCAGAGTTTTTTGATGCATCACAATTATCCAGCGGTGATCTCTGCCAAACAACCAGCACATATTCTGGCAAACAAGAATCTATCATTGGGAAAAGCCATGCTGTGTTTTTCTTGGTGTCAACACCCAAAGATTCCAGAGATCTTAGTTGTGTTTCAAGTAGTCGTATAGTTTAGCCACTGACCGCCTTTCATCTGGTGGAGTCTTGACATTTGCCATCATTAATTTAAGCAGTTCCCTTACATATATTTCAACAAGCAAATCTTTCTGTCCATACCTTTGTTTCAAGACTTGGACCGCTTTGGCATAGTTTTCGGCTGTTTGGGGATAGCTTTCTATGAGCTATCTGGCTCTAGTGTTTGCATAGACTGCACCAGATAATGAAACTTGTCTACATCATGCAGCTCAGTATCCTCATGAATCTTTTCAAATTGTGCCCAAATTGGAAGCCAATTAATTATTTCTCCATCAAATTTTCTGATTTCGATCTTAGGAAGTTTATAACTTTTGGCCATTAATGACCCATTTGAGCTTCCCGGGGATTTAACATCACTTTTGTTATCAGAATCAATTAATTATCTTACCTTTCTTTCCAGGGTGATGAAGGTATCCGAATAATGTTCTGCTTCCTCAATTTCAAAATTTAAGTGTCTTCTTCTGCATCAGCCACCATCATATGATCCAACATCTTTGGTCAAGATTCTTTAATTTGAAATCGTGGTCTTTTGATTTGCTAAATTTGTTCCTGATCACACCTAGATCAGCATTAGTTTTACTTATTACGGAATCCAAAACATTTACTACCTTAGTAAATCGCGTTTTGGTTACTGAGCGCAACCTCTTGTCACGTTCCATCCTGGCAGGCTCGCCACTTTTGTTAATTAATAACAAAAATAAATAGAATTTACTAAAAGCCTTTATTTATTGCTTTTAATTTTAATTGAATTTTAAATATATTAAAGATAATATTATTTATTTACACATATATATAACTATATATAAACTAAAGAACAAAAGAAAATGAAACCAAAACGTAAACATTGGCAACCGCCATTTTTCTTTTTCTGCAAGCAACTGTTCTATACTCGATCCTGCGCATGCGCACACCACGCCCACCGCCACCATGTGTTGCTCGATGGGGTCGTGTTTTCGAGCCGCTCGCCCACTATAATGGATATTTAACAAATATGTTAGAACAAAGATTTAGCAACCCTCAAAAATTCAATTGAGCGTATTTTGGAAAAAGTTAACGACTGGTATACAGAAAACAAACTAAAAATAAGTCTTGATAAAACTAATATTTTACATTTAAATAACAAAGATAAATTTGAAATTAAATTAAAAAATAATATTATTACGCCTGTTCAAGAAATTTTTTTTTTGTGAATTACCTTTGCAAACCTTAAAAAGAAGAATAAATTAAATATTAATCCTCATTTGAACAATATACTAAATAGAACTCAAAGACTATAAAATTTACTTTTTTTTGATATGTGGCAAACTTGGGGACTAAGCACCAAGAAAAGACTCATTTTATACAAAACAAATTTTAGACCGATACTCACTTATGGAACTGAGGTCTAGTATAAATATATAAGTAAAAAGTATATAAACAAATTTAATTCACTTCAATATCAAATATTATTATGGTGTACACACAAACTTATAAAACAACTAGCTATAGTTGTGTGCATACTCTTGCAAATATTCCTTTGATTACGGATTATATGGAATCCAGAAATATGAAATATGATCTGAATAATATATTGATTAAGGACCAACAGCGATATGACTTGGATATTCCAGACATAATTGAAAATTTTATAAAATATAAAATGACACTATTGAAGAAAAATACTAACCAAACATTTCAAAGTTTCTTTCCCGCTAATATTCCTAAATATTTTCGGGCAAATTTCCACAAGTCTCAATTTATTACAAATCACGGAAATTTTAGAAGCTTTTTAAAATTCATCAAAGCAGTACAAGATTCAAGATGCTTCTGTGGATGTGAGGAACAGACTTCTATTCATCTGCTGCTAAATTACCCCGTCTTCCAAGAGTATAGAATAAACAATGGACTAAATGTATCAAACCCTTTTGAACTAATTTCAACAACAACAACAAAACAGCTTTATTAGGGCATCTTGCCCTGTACGGATTCTCCGTGGAGTTACAGACAATATTAACCATAAGAGAACAGGTGAAAATATAGTATTTACAGTCAAGGTATGTCAAACAGGGTGACTTTTTATTGTGCCCCTGTTCTTCTCTCTTCCATGAGTGCAATTTTATTGCCAACCGCTTTTTGAAAGTTGAACAGTTCAATTGCCCAACTTTTCTTATCTGAAACAGTTTTTATTAGCTTTATTGAGTTCAAATGCGGTCTAGGAAGACTTTTCAGGATCTTTTTTCTCTCTCCTTCCAGATCCCCGCATTCGGCAATAAAATGGTATATTTCATCAGTTATCTGACTTCCACATAACCCACAGTACAAATCTTCTTTCTTAATTGCGTAAATATGATTTTCTTTGATCATTGTTGACATTAATCTGATCTGTGCAATAAAACTCACTAAAGCTGAAGACAGATAGCATGAAAAGTAATTTTCTGGAATAAATGAATCATAAAGTAACCTATAGTTTGAGTATGTTTTCGTAAGAGACTACTAAATTTTGCTTTCTACTTCTCTAGTTTATTAGGTTGTTGCCAGGTTTGACTGTATAGCCTGAATAGGATTTTGCGTCTCGGGCTGTGCACCAGCTTCCATCAGTACTTATTGTGATATTGTTGTCTTTTGAATTATATGCCAACATTTTAGTTCTTTTCAGGACATAGGCCAGATTGGAATGATATTGAGATATTTCATAGGAATATAAAATTTAAAAAGGAAAGATTATTTTAGAGGGATGGGTATCACGAGAATTTGGGAAAAGAACTATAAATACTTTTGAAGATATTCCGCAACACAATATGCTTCATTTTTAAATTTAAAAAGTAGTTAATAAGCTAGATAAAAAATTGGACATAATAGTTAGAAATCTATATATAATAATCTTTGTAATTATTATTATTATACTAATTTATTTATTTATTTTTACTTAATTTATTATAATTTTATTATTATATATTTTTATTACAAATATCATAGTCTTTGACGATTTTAATATTTGTTTTTGACTCGCGCTTTAGATGTTGAACTAAATCCGAAAAATCACGTGAGAACGCCCTTGCAAACCTCACAACAATTTTTAACGCCTTGCCAAATGATTTATTTTTATTTACTTTTCCTGACGAAGACAAAAGATTTTTGTCGAAACGTTGAAAAATAAAAAACTCTAACTGGCCGTAGTGTCTATTCTTTATATAAATATGAATGCCGGCCAGGTAACCTCTATCTTTTCGATTTTATTTCTTGTTCCCTTCAGATATCTATAAATCCTTTTAACTCCATTTAAGTGTATTTCTCTTGGATCATTACTAAACTGTGATAAATTGCTGACGTTGAAGGATATGTCCGGTCGAGTACCCGTAGAAAGGTACATTAGTGATCCAATCATATTTCCTGGTATACAGTTTATCTACTGGCTAAGAGTCCAAATATTCATCCAAATTTTGATTTTGATCTCCAGGTGTCTGCACACTGTTGCATTCCTTCAGTCCAAATCTGCGAAGAATTGTATCAATACAATGAGTCTGAGATAGATAAAAATCCATCTTCTGCCCTTTTTTATTTCTATTCCAATAAATGGTTCGCTATCTTTCTTTTCTGTTAGAGTAACATATTTTTCTATTTCTGAGGCTAGGTTGTCATTAATTTCATTACTATTTGCAGCAATAATGAGATCATCCACATATATACCTAGTATTGCATACTTTTCTCCTCTCTGGAGTTTATAGACGCATGGATCACATTCGGTTCTAATCATTCTCAACTGGCATAAAATTCCATTGATCTTTTTGTTCCAACATTTTCCTGATTGTGGTAGACCAAACAGGCTTTTTTCAATTTGCACATTTTGTTTTCTTCTCCCTTTTGCATAAAACCATCTGTTTGTCTCATGTATACTGTCTCCTCTAACTCTCCATAGAGATAAGCTGTCTTCACATCATAAGTCTTTATGATTAAATCCTGTTGTGTTGCAAGATCTACTATTGTTCGTAAGCTTTCCTTTTTGAGTACAGGTGAAAAAGATTACTGATAGTCCACACCATATCTTTGATTGCATCCAACAGCAACCAGTCTGGCCTTTCATTTATAGATGCCGTCATTTGATGTTTTCTTCGTACTGCAGACCCATCTACTATTACTTTTATTTTAAAGATATTTTTGCTAATATAGGTGGAGCATGTTTATGTCACTTTCTGTCACAAGGTGGTGAAGGTAAAAAATAGGATGAGACATATAATCAATATATTTTTATTTTAAGATATTTTTGCTAATATAATATAGAGTAGGCATGTTTATGTCTCTTTCTGTCACCTTGTAGTGAATATAAAAAATAGGACGAGACATATAATTCAATATCTTTTTAATTTAAGATATTTATGTTAATATAATATAGGTGGGGCATGTTTATGTCTCTTTCTGTCACTATGTGGTGTAGGTAAAAACTAGGACGAGACATAATTCAATATATTTTAATTTTAAGATATTTTTGCTAATATAAAATAGGTGGGGCATGTTTATGTTTCTTTCTGTCATCACGTGGTGAAGGCAAAAAATAGGACGAGACATATAACTTAATATCTTTTTATTTTAAGATATTTACGCTTATATAATATATATAGTTGGGGCATGTTTATGTCTCTTTCTGTCATCACGTGGTGAAGGTATATCGCTTGGTATAAAATTGACCTCTTGTAATAAAGTCGCTCATAGAAGCCAGTATACACATGCCTATCTAAAACTTTAGAGAGAGATAAAGATTGGGAATTTAAAAATTGAAAGGATCAAATTCACCTCTGATTGAATTAAACGCCCTTTTCCTTTTGTCTCTATATATTATAATAACACACATTTTTGTTTGATTTCTTTGAATCCCTATTTTTTTTTAATTAAATCAGCTCAACTTTCACCAATTCATTTTTATTTTCTATTCACAATACATAATATTTTATAAATGATTGTATTACAGATTTGATAATCGGATTTTTTCAAAAATTTAAAATATTTTGAATAATATATATATATATAAGTAAAATTCATATATTATCCAACTAAAATTTCAAAAAATTGTATTAATTAATAATAAACCCAAATCATATTAATGGATTATTTAAATATTTATATTTCCACTGAATATTTTTATTTATTTTCTAATTGAATTCAAGAAATCATATTTGTAATATATTTTCAAATTATAATTTGTTGACAACACCAATTAAGAAAATAATAAGGAAACCTCCTTCTTAGCAATAGGTTATAATATTATAGGAAAATTTACTAAATTATATATAGTGAACAACTTCAAATAAAACTTCTGATGGAACATTCCATACATTGGGCTGGGCGACGTACCAGATGGAGCGCCGCCTGCTACCCAACGGGTCCACGGGTGGTGGATAGTGGGGGGCCACGTGGTGGTCTGCTGTTGAATAAGTCAGCAATGGACTGGCGAATAAATGGCCCCGAACCAAACGGATTTTATACATACGCAATGTTTATTTACTTATACGCTGAAATAAAATAATAAAATGGCAAATTTTCTTTCACGGAAGATATTCAATCTATGTCATTTATAACATTTAAACTAAGATTTCTTTAAAAATCATCTATCGAATGATAATAAATATGTTTATTATATCATTTTGTATGTATATTGATACTTATATATTGTTAATATATGTGCTTTTATGTCATTAGAAAAGAGCTATAGTGTATAATTTGATGGTGAAAATCTGGTGAAAATGGTGTGAACAATTTGCCTATGTCTTCTACAAAAGAACAGACCTTCGGCGACATCAAAGACTTCACTTTCTTAAGTTTTGTAATTGAATTTATTTATATCTCGTAGCATATACTATTGATATAATATATCCTAATTTAATTTGATATAAATTTCAATAAAGTTCAAAATACAAATTATATAAAAATTATTCAAATTTTAATGTCCACTCTCTACACACAATTAAAATATATTATTATATGATGTTGGTTAATAAAATTATTTTCTCTCAATTCTTCATTATTTTGCTTCGTGTTTTCCCTACATAATTCATATATGCTACTCAGTCATCAAAATGTAACAAAATATATGTGTCCTATATACACCCACATTCCCAAAGAAAGCATTTTGAATTTCCTGTTTAATGATCGCATGGAATTAATAATTTGAGAAAGGTAACGTACATTTGTTTATAAACTATTCAATCGAGGATAGTATGGTGTCAGAACATGAGAAGGGATATTCTGGCCAACATTATTATAATACTTCTAGAACATACTATTCTATATATATTTTAAATATGGCTATTGTTACAAACAAAAACACACACACAAAACACACAAAAAAAACACCCTTCAAAACACAAAGACACACACTCAAACCCAACACAGCATAAAATAACACACTTCACCTGCCATTATTCAAAATGAGCTATAAAGAAAGGTTGTGCGTTAAGCCCGCCCACGTCATTGACCGCCCTTCCAAAAGATGCCTTACGAGACATGCAAATGTCACTTAAGTAACCTGGGTGAGAAAAATTGAGGAAGTGCACAACTAGAATTAGATGTTTTTCTCCATCCCCAAACGTGTCGGCCATTTTGCTATGATGTATCACCATCTGTATAGTCCCTCAAAATCAGGTGACGTTCTGTTCCACCCAAGGTGTTACAGGGGCAGTTGTGAGTTTTCTCAGTCAGAATAGAGTAGACAGTTAACAGATTCAGCGGACATTAGTACGACGCAGAGTCCAGTCTCGACTCCACAATAGTGATACCCCCATCTTCTTCAGGACTTTTCACCAACTTCCCGTGCACACCTCAAATCACCCATGGTTAATAACCACCTTATTTTCATCTTTTTTGTTTGGGAGCTTCTCATTTCTGAAATTCATCGTGAGCGTTGTGTTTGAAGTTTATATGTTAATTTTTTTTTATTTATTCTGATTTTTTAATTCATAGGAGAATTTTTCTGGCAGACATATTTACTTTTTTTCATCATAATATTTTGATATTGTTTTGTTTATTTTTCTTAGGTATTTATCAAATCATTTGCAATTGTAGTTTCATTTTTGTTTTGTTCTGTTCGTTTTTAAGCAATAAAATATATAGAACTGAGGTGTGATATTCAATTCAAGCATATGCAACCAATATAGATTCATTTTTAAAACAAAACAAAACGAATCATAAGCTTTTACAACTTTCACTTTTCATACATTGGTCCCTCGAGCCGGAATGAAGCCTGATAAGGTAAGTCAACCTCATGGATACACAAACAAAAATAAGAATAATCAAAAGACTATTTCATATTTTAAAAAAGTTGTAAAAGGAAATAGAAAACAACGCAGCCTATTTTTTTGAACTCCATTCAATATTAAAAAAGATCGATAATATTAAACAGCAGTTGGAACAAGCATATTAATATTTTATTGAGATAAAAGATACAGACGAACTTTTATTACAATTAGAGGAAGTTACCAATAAATATTGTAAACAAGCGGTGAAAATTCATCAGTTTACTTAACATTTTCACAATGATGCAAATTTTCCTCAAAGTAACAATGCAGTTATAAGAACTATGCCAATTTGCCTAAAATAGAACTACCAATTTTCGATGGAAAATTAGAAAATTGGATTTCGTTTTCTAATATTTAAAAAACCTCTAATATTGATATCAGCCAATTAACAAATATAGTTAAATTTCAGTATTTAAAGACTTGCCTGAAAGGAAAGGCTTCAGTACTTGTAAATCACATACCAAAAACAGAAAATAATTTCGTTTTGGCTTGGAATTCCTTGGGAAAAAGATATGGCAATAAAAAGATTTGATATTTAACCTAATACAAAGAATAATAGATCTACTAAGCTAACAATAGAATCATCCACACAACTTCTATTTTTGGTAGATAATTCATGTGAAATCATTAGATCTCTAGAAACACTTGGTTATAAGCTAGATGAACTTAGTGATATCATATTTGGGAAAATCCTGAGTGATAAACTAGACAAAACAACAAAGCGCAGCTGGAACATGACAATTGACAGTAATCACATACCCTCCAGTTCAGAATTATTGAAATTTTTAGAAAACCATGCAAAGGCACTTAATACGAGTGAAACAGAAAAGGGACTGATCCTAATTAAATGCTCCATGAAATTGCATGTACACAATCTAACAAAGGTGAATTGTTTTCTATAGCCACAGGAGCATGGAATCAATCAATACCAAACCTTTTTAGGCATGGAGCCATTAGAGAGAAGGAGAAAAGTTAAATAACTCAAGTTATGCTTCAATTGTTAAAGGAACACAATCATTCGGTAAATCAATGTAAGTCAGAATCCAGGTGTAGAAAGTGTCAAGGAAACCATAACACATTGATGCCGCCATTAATCAGTTTAAAGAACAAACAATAAGAATTCCTGCAATTGAAGAACCAGATAAAAACCAAGCTGAGTCAAGTGTAAACGAAAACAATGATGCTTTAGGCATAACACCACTTGTTTGATGTCTAACCAAGATGACTCGTTTGTACTATTGTCTACCGCAAAAATTATGGTGATTCACGATCAAGGTAAATATCAGCCATGTAGAGATTTAATATACACAGCAAGTCAAGCCTCACTAATAACTCGGAACTGTTCGAAGAAACTGAATTTGGAACCTTCTAGGACAAAAGTATAATTAGCCGGAATAGGAGGACAGATTTTGGACAGACCAGATGGAGTAATAAATCTCAATTTCACACAATTTCACATCCCATTTCAACCTATCCTATATACATATTTCTAGGCGCAGATATTGCCTTTTCTCTATTCAAGGGAGCCATCAAATATGGACATAAAGGTCAACCAAAGGCAATCAAATCACTATTGGGATGGTTGCTCTTTGGAGAATTTAAAATATTTCAAAAGAAATCCAGAAACTATCAAAACTGCACACATTCAATTGTACGCTCTATAAATGGGAACCAATATTTTTCTTATGGGAAGAAGAACTCAAAACCAAACCTGATCCGTTTGAAGATGATTTCAATGAAATTCATTGAAACATCTGGTAGATACATTGTAAGATTGCCCTTTAAGGACCCCAGTTTGCTTGGAGAATCAAAACCTCAAGTCATTAACTGTTTTTTGAGAATGGAGCAAATCTTGAAACAACAGCCCCAGGTATATCAGACCAACAAGGATTTCATGCAAGAATACCTGGATTTAGGCCACATGAATGAGGTGAAGGAAAACGGAAATGATCATGAAGCATTTTACCTTCCTCATCATCCTATAATCAAAGAAAAATACTCTACCACAAAATTTCGAGTTGTATTCAACGCTTCTTAAAAAAAACAACAACAGGTTATTCGTTAAATGATGTTTTACATACAGGACCCAAGCTTCAAAAGGACATTTTCCCTTTGTTGTTAAGATTCCGATATCACCTTATCGCTATATCTGCAGACATCACCAAGATGTACAGGCAGATTTTATTTCACCCAGAAGATACTCGGTATCAACGAATAATTTTGAGAGATGAATCAGGTGAAGGTTTAAAGGAGTATGAACTTAAAACCTTGACATACGGAACATCTTGTGCACCATTCTTGGCCATCAGGATATTGAAACAACTGGCTCATGATGAACAAATAAGGTTTCCAATGGCAGAAGCCATTCTTAAATCAGATATTTTGTGGATGACTTGTTGACTGGTTGTGAAACTGTAGAAAATGGGCGCAAAATTATAAGATAATTAAACCAATTGTTGCAAGCAGGCGGTTTTAAATTACCGCAATGTACTTCCAATAAACCTACAGTATTGGACACACTTCAAGAAACAGACAAATCAACTTTCTATACTAATGTTGATAGTGAGAATACATTAGGAATAAATTTATTGGGCATTAATTGGAACCCGAAAAATGATGAAATAGGATTGAGGAATTTTGAAATAATCAAGAATGCCCCAACTAAGGGAAATATCTTATCACAAATGGCAAAATTATATGACCCCCTTGGTTGGTTTGCGCCGGTGATACTTAAAATCAAGTTGATGATTCAGACATTATGGGCTGCAAAACTAACATGAGATGAGCCTATTCCAGTTGGATTACAAGAATTGTGGAGGGCATTACAAAATGATCTAGCATCACTACACCAGGTACAGATACCTCGATGGATAAGACTTTATGAGCTTGCAACTTATGAGATACATGGATTTGCTGAACCTCACAAATGGCATATGCTGCAATGGTTTATATCAAGCTAATCCATAATTCCTCAATACATGATGTATATCTATTGGCAGCGAAAACCCGAGTAGCTACTTTAAAAACCACTACGACTCCACGCATGGAATTGTGTGCATCGCTATTGCTCGTTTGTACGGCTATGTCGTTGAATATAACAAGGTTACATTTTGGTCAGATTTCACCATAGTGCTGAGTTGGTTGGCTTCAGAGCATAGCAGATGGAAACCCTATGTTTCTAATCGGGTAAAGGATATTCAAGAGTTATTACCATGTCGTTAGATGCACGTTAAAGGAGAGGACAATCCCGCTGATCTTGAATCCAGGGGAATATCATTAGATCAATTGCTCGATCTTGAGTTAAGTGGCACAGTCCACCATGGTTGAAAACAACATCACAACTCTATAACGACTCTATACCAGTGATAAATGAGCAATTCTTAAGTGAAAAAAGAATTAAGACCAACCTTTTTGTTCAAAAGAACATATCTTATTCATTCATAACAAGATATTCATCATTGAACAAATTAAAAAGGATAACAGGATGGATTTTTAGTTTCTTCTATAATTGTCGAAAACCTCTCAAAAAAGAAAATCCGGAGCATTATCACTTGAAGAAATTGAGACCTCTTTCAACAGGATCATTCGATGTGCTCAACAAGAGGATTACTACATACATTTGAGACAATTAGAGGCCTTACAACCTTTAAGTGGAAAAAGTCCTTTAATAAAATTGAATCCTTTTCTTGAAAATGATGGATTACTCAGAGTGGGTGGACGAATAAATAAGGCCTTTTTGAGTTTTGATCAAAAACATCCAATTATTTTACCTAAGGCACATTATATTACTCAATTAGTAATACGTCATTACCATGATAGAATATTACATGCAGGTGTACAATTAACTCTATGAGCCTTCAGAGAAAAATATTTGATACAATCCGGACGATGTCTAGTAAAAATATTCTGTTTAAATGCATGAGATCTGCTAGATTTAGAACAAAGCCTGTACAACAATTAATAGGCAATTTGACGACATCACGGATCAATTGGACAAGACCATTCACTAAAACAGGAATTGATTTTGCTGGACCGGTGATTATGAAAACATCGAATTTGAGAAATGCAAGATGTGATAAGGCTTATATTGCATTATTTATCTGCATGTTCTCTAAACCATACACATAGAACTCGTTACCAACTTAACAACAGAGGCCTTCCTGGCTGCTCTTCGGAGATTTATTGCCCGTAGAGGTCGACCGGCATAAATAAACACTGATAATCTAACTAATTTTGTCGGAACTTACAAAGACTTAAGAATGTTATTCAATTCAAACATTCATGACTTTGCTTCTTCAGAAGAGATCAAATGGAATTTTATACCTCCATACTCACCTCAATTCGGAGGACTATGGGAGGCAGGAATAAAATCTGTAAAATATCATCTACGTAGAATCGTGGGTAAAACTAAATTAACATTTGAAGAAGTAACAACTGTGCTAACCCAAATAGAGGCATGTCTAAATTCAAGACCATTGTGCCCTCTAACAGATGACCCTGAAGACTTGACTGCGTTGACGGCAGGACATTTCCTCATTGGAATGCCACTGACTGCAGTCCCATCCCTAGTTAGAGAAAGCGGTTTCAGTCTTAAAGGAAGATGGCAATTGGTTGAACAGATCAAGACAGACTTTTGGAAAAGATGGTCATGTGAGTATTTTTCCAGACTACTGAATAGACCAAAATGGTTGAAACCAGTGGACAACATCAAGATTGGAACATTGGCTTTGTTAAAAGAGGACAACCATCCTCCTATCAATTGGAGAATGGGACGGATCAGTCAGGTGTATCCGGGAGAAGATGGGTTGGTACGTGTGGTTTCAGTCAAGATGGCGGATGGAGACCTCAGAAGAGCTGTGGCCAAAGTTGGTCCTCTTCAACTTGAGTGTCCTACTACCTAGACTTGAATCTTTGTTTGCTGATTTTATTTTCTTTCTACTCCTGTCATTATCAAATGTTGATATTGTAATATCAAGGGGGGGATCTTTGAAGTTTATATGTTAATTTTGTAATTACTCTTATTTTTTAATTCATAGAATAATTTTTCTGGCAGACATATTCAAATTTTTTTATCATCATCATTTTTTGGATATTGATTTTTTTTCTCTTAGGTAGTTTTCAAATCATTTGCAATTGTAGTTTCTTTTTGTTTTGTTATGTTCCTTTTAAGCAATAAAATATATAGAACTAAGGTTTAATATTTAATTCAATCATATGGAACAACATCGATTCATTTTTTAAAAAAGCAAAATTATAAGCTTATATAACTTTCACCTTTCATACACCTTGTCTTCTTCAACTAGGAGATGCCGCTTGGTCATCGTCTTGAAAATCCGAGTGTGGTTGATTCTTATTGACCAGCTGTGAGGGATGTATTTCTTCCTTATTAGTCGATTATCGAGATCACGACAGCTTGTGTAAGAGAGTCGAAAGGATACCTTAAAGCCTGTAGCGTAGACTTTTGTATCAAAAAGACGATTCAAGCGTAAAAAGAATTAAAAAAAAAAAACAGGTAAATGCATAAATTGGAAACGGAAAAAATTACCTATAGACAGAATAACTATGACATTGACCATCCACCCTGTAGCTCAACCAAAATAGAATATTTCCTCATAGCTGACGCGGAAATGGCCAGCGGTTCACAGGGCGATCTCGCTGACTACCTCCTGCAGGTGTCAGCCATTAAAAAAGCCTGCGTAGTGCCTCAACGACTGTGAATAAACCATAAATTCACTGCGATACCTTTAAAAGTAAATACTCCGACCGCATCTTCTTCAAACAATACAATAGGCTCTGTGACCCATCGAACCTGACGAACTCGGAAAGACTAACTAACCTGCCTCGCTTCCTAGCCTTCGAAGCCTTAGCCTTGATTAAAAAGTTTGTGCATGACGACAAACTCTACATCGTCGTTAGGTGCACCTTCATTGATTTGTTTCCGGACACCAACTAGGTATCTTTCACCAAATTATTCTGGATCAAATTGCAAGGCCATAGTAGCCTCGAAGATTACTATAGGAACAACTGTACGGCGTGCCTTCAACTCTGAATTTCGCAAGAAATGATTCTGGAAACGTTGAACGAAGGTCTCCCGAGTGTGTGTCGACCAGCGCATAATCCAAGTGTCCGCCTCAAAATCATTAAGCGAATGGTACGCCGTAGTGTCACAGGTGAGTGGAAGTAGCTCGCCCGAGGGAGAGGAATTCATTCAGAATTTGGGAACCAGAGCCGAAGAGGCAAGACAAATAGTCCGTCATCACATCTCAAGGCTCAAGAGACGAACAAAACTAACTACGACGCTCGACATACAGGAAAGATCTACGAACCAGGAGACCTGGTCTGTATCTTCATTACTATTCGACGTGTTGAATTTTCTGAAAACTTCTAAGACGATACTTCGGTCCCTTCAGGGTTACAAAGAAAATATCGGACGTGACCTACGAGGTCGAAGCAGTCAGTGAACAAGGTAGAAGACAAAAGAAGCGTGACACCGTCCATATCCTCAGAATGAAGCCGTACTATGACCCATCAAGGCAGGAAGATTCGTCGAGTGTAGATAACTCTACGTCTGGAGAAGAGGAGGAACAGAATTAAAGCTGTAGAACAGCTTCTCATGAGAGAAGGAGTAGTGTAGCATAAGCCGACTTCATGGAACAGGAAGCTCGTTCAAGCGCCTGGTTGTTCCACGCAAACCCTCGCGCGAACGCACGCGCTCGACCTAGTGATTCTTTTCTTTGCTCTCATATAAACAATCTGTATAAACTTCATATAAATTTCTCTCGCTTATTAAATTGTTCTTAATTGCCATACGACTTGCTAATTATTTAATCACTACAATATATTTAAACGCACATAACAATATTTATATACGTTTATAAATCTATATTTAGGTGGATTGGATGTTTTCTAGAATCGTTTTAACAAATGTTCGTTAGGCAAACTATTACTCGGGTAAAAACCGGGCGAAGCCAGGTACATTCGCTAAATACAGTTATTTACAAATGTTCGTTTGTGGCAAGATACTATTCCTTCTACTTCAAATTACCGAGTGGACCAATTAATATTGATTTTATTCAATTTATCGAGTATTTTTCAAGGGACCGAGAAAAATTTCAAATTATCGAGATTTATAGACAAGTATAGATTTAATACGGATTGGATGTTTGCTAGAATCGTTTTAACAGATGTTCGTTAGGCAAACCTTTACTCGGGTAAAAACCGGGCGAAGCCGGGAACATTCGTTAGATAAGATAATATATATCACAATAAAATTCAAATTATATATAATTTTTAAATATATATATATTATATAGATCGTTTTGAAAATAGAGAAATCTATATATAAATCTTTAGGTAATAAAAGGCATATATTGGATTGAATAAAATATTGGCAAATGAATATTTTTATTACCTAAATATATATAGATATACCTATACCATATTTTAAATATATATACATGAACAATACCTCTCCCAAATAATTATATATATATATATATATATATATATATATATATATATATATATATATATATTTGAATCTTTTGCACCATTTCTAAAATGTCCAGTACCTTTCCTTTTAAAATTTTAGGCTCAAAGGTCCGTCCTTTAGTGATGATACAGCTTTCAAGTACGATTGAAATTGTTTACGGAGAAAAACACAGCCACATCACCAATAGTTTATTTTTGACATCGACGTTACAGTGACTTCCTGTCACTCTCTTCCTCCGAATCAAATTCCAACCAGCAAATGATAGTCAAACCTATTGTGATTAAATATTTTATTTATATTTTATAAAAGGCAGCGGTTAAACGCCCATTATTAAAACACGTCGTTTATTATTCAGGTTAAACAACTCTGGGTCGCTAGCAATCCGCATTCCGCGCGTGTGGGTCGCAGCCTTCTGAACCGATGGTTAAAGAGTCTACATCATCACTCAAAAAAATATATATTTATATAATATTTCGATGTTGATCCTCTCGACTCTCTGTCGGATCCTGTTGTTACCTGTGTAAGATCCTGTTGACTCCTCTCAACTTACTCTAGGATGGTGAATTGTGGAGGTTGGTGATTGATGGCGCAGTCTTGGTCGAATGGTGGGTTTCCACAGGGGAAATAACGAGAACACACCTGGATGGGATAGAACCTGGACTTCGCGAAAAGGGAGAGAGTTTTGACTGGAGGAGGTACCTTGCCTTTCACATGATCGAAAAGAATTTTACCTCGGTTAGAGCCTGAGTTGAGCACACCTTGCTTCTAGTCCGGCCGCCTACCTTCTGCCTAACTTTCTGTCCGAGATAATCGTCATCAACTACCTCGGCTTCTCATTGGTTGAGATCGTTCTACGTGGCTACTTCTGGTTGCCTATTAGTTGTTCATGCTTAACTGAGATTGGCTTATCACCTCCATTGTCCCCATGATTGCAATCTTCCAGGAATAAGAAGGTCTTTGAACTTTAGTTTTATGGGGGGGTCCTGGGCAGTGACCTTTACTTCCTGGATGATGCAATCCTGTTAATTGCTGTTCCCTCTTTCGCGAAGCCTAACTTTTATTTAAATCTTTTGACGATACATTGCATAGATTGTGGTGGGATTACATATTGCTATATACAAATTATCACATATATATTAAAACTAGCGGATGTGCCCGGCTTCGCCCGGGTTTTACCCGAGTGAATGTTTATCTAACGAACATTTGTTAAAACAATTCTCTTTAAACTTATAAAACGTACTCGGCTTCGCCCGGGGTTTTACCCGAGTAAAGGTTTGTCTAGCGAACATTTGTTAAAACAATTCTCTAAAAACTTATTAAAAAATAAAAAAGATATATTTTGATAATTTGAAACTCGTAAAATTGAATCTCTCGATAAAGTGAACATTTTTTCCCGGTCCCTGTGTGCCTTGTCATCCTGAATTTTGTCTTTCCTAATTTTCTACATTAGAAAATCATAGCTTTATCTAGTGAACATTTTTCCCGGTCCCTTGAGAAATACTCGATAAGTTGAATAAAATCAATATTAATTGGTTCCTTCGGTAATTGGAAGTTAAAGGAATAGTATCTTCGCCTTGGAATTGTATCATTATTCTTGTCGCAAATAAATTGCCGTGTCATCCTGAGATAATCTTACTTTTGATAAATAATATTTAAGATAACAAACTTATTGATAAGAAAACTTTTTAACATCGTCACAATGGGGGCGCTGCTTGCGAGTTAAATATACAAATCTGCAAATAACTTTAAGGATATTCAAGATATTCAAGAAATTATTTTTCAAAAACCTTCCCGGTGATATACCTAATAATATCCCAAAATTTCACGACGATTGGATGTATGGTTTTTGAATCTATAGAGTACAGACAGACATTCAATTATATATATATAAGATAATATAAATGAGTTTTAAAAATTGTAAAAAAAAAAAAATGCATCGTCCGGGAATCGAACCCGGGCCGCCCGCGTGGCAGGCGAGCATTCTACCACTGAACCACCGATGCTTTAAAAAATGGCCATATTTAGGTATTCATTCCATTCCGGATTAGTCAGCGTAAAAAAAGTTCTTCAAATGAAAAAAGAAATAGCCAAAAATACTAATCAAAATGCAGCCGAAAATTTTCCTCAGGTTTATAAAAAAGCGACATGCAAAATTTGGTACCAATTGGTTCAGTAGTTTTTGAGTTTATCGCGAAACAGACAGACAGACAGAAATTGACTTTTATATATATACTAGACGCCGACCCGGGCTTCGCCCCGGGATTGACCCGTGTGCATATCTACCCGAGTGATATATATTTAGATAAGATTTTTTTTTAAATAATTGTTTTTACTCAAGGGAATGTTTGTAGTCTAGTACGTTGATATAATCAATCTATCTGAATATTAGGAAAGGTCAGGTAATTTTTTTGTAGGGTGATGCTCTGAAAAAGAACGCTATACCACTTTATCACTAAACAAATTGGCGAGTCAAAAATAAGCAACCTAAACAATCCATTAGCTTTGCAAGATAAGAACAGAAATAGAGAAATGCATGCAAAATTTTCAACACAAATCAAAATCTTCAATCCTCATTATTTTTTTATTTTTTATTTTTTTGCTTATCCCTAGTACACGTGGTACAGGCCATGATAAGCATGGTGGGTAGTTAGCGACTGCTTTTTACTGTAAGCGCACCACATGTCTACACATGTGAAAGCAGTTCGACTTTGCACTTACAAATGTGCCAGAGCCCCGTTTGGTTACTTGCACTCGCTGGTGGGGTTGGACTTTTGCAAGAATCGGGGGGACCATTGGAGCATTTTTTTTTTTAACAGAAAAAAGTGTCCAATGCGGGGATCGAACCCGGGACGTAGTGGTCGTATTTTGTTTCTATTACATTACATGGAATAGTTTTTTTTTTTTCTAATAAAATTTACTGACCTCTTTGTTCACTGAAACCGAAACAATTTGATGAAACTATTGATATAATCAATCTATCTGAATATTAGGAAAGGTCAGGTAATTTTTTTGTAGGGTGATGCTCTGAAAAAGAACGCTATACCACTTTATCACTAAACAAATTGGCGAGTCAAAAATAAGCAACCTAAACAATCCATTAGCTTTGCAAGATAAGAACAGAAATAGAGAAATGCATGCAAAATTTTCAACACAAATCAAAATCTTTAATCCTCATTATTTTTTTTTTTTGCTTACCCCTAGTACACGTGGTACAGGCCATGATAAGCATGGTGGGTAGTTAGCGACTGCTTTTTACTGTAAGCGCACCACATGTCTACACATGTGAAAGCAGTTCGACTTTGCACTTACAAATGTGCCAGAGCCCCGTTTGGTTACTTGCACTCGCTCGGTGGGGTTGGACTTTTGCAAGAATCGGGGGGGCCATTGGAGCATTTTTTTTTTAAACAGAAAAAAGTGTCCAATGCGGGGATCGAACCCGGGTCGTAGTGGTCGTATTTTGTTTCTATTACAATTACATGGAATAGTTTTTTTTTTTTTCTAATAAAATTTACTGACCTCTTTGTTCACTGAAACCGAAACAATGTGTATGTTAGACCACTCTTTGTTCAACCTTACACATTGTTTAGGTCTCTTATTAGGTGCAAGATGTATACTTATGCTAAAATGGTAATTTGGGTAAACATAGGTAAATTCATGTTGGGCAGTATTGTTCAGCAAGCCAACACAGATATAACATTACGGTATGAAGCAAGTTGTGCTAAAACTAATATTTCCAATCAAATTATCAAAAAATAACACATACTATGTAATATAAACACATGTATGTAAAATAAACACAATAAAATAACCAATAATTAAAAACCATAAATTTTTATAACACAGTACACTTCTTAAGTAAGAATACCTTACCATGAAGGTTGAAAACCCTACACAGTGAAACATGTGAAAAATGTAGCATGTGTGGTGTATGATGGGCTTGAAGAGAAAATATTTAAAAAAGATATTTATTGAAACTTTTGTAATACCACACAAAATATGCATATTTACAGTTACAACTTGTCTAGCACCAAAAGATGTCATTTGGAATATAGAGTTATATCTACGGATATGCAGCAAGAAGGACTTCGATAGAGGATGTAGGCCAGAGAGCAAAGAGAAAATAGGTTCTGGAGGGGACTCAATAGCAAGTAGAGAAACTCTACCTTGTTTACAACAGAGGCCAAAGGGTTCATCTCTAAATCTCAAAGCAGAGCAAAACTGGCATACCCGAGACATTTGGCCTATATCGACAGATGAATCAGCTGTATAATCAATATGGGTATTATACTGCAAACCTGAAAACGGCTTATGAGTCCAAAGCTGAATACGCTGAACAGGAACTTGCATAGTTTTTGCAGCTGCGACGCGGGCTTCAGAATACCTAAGACGGCGAAGCGCACGACGCGTCTGTAGGCCTAGCCTTGACGACACCTGATGGCGCCCTCCGATTGGCTCGCGAGGGATGACGCAACCTCTACGCCGGCAGAGACTCAGTTTACCTTGTTCCATGACACTCGCTTATGTTTGTTGCTAATTTTTGTATTGGAGCGGGTCGCTCCTTAATAAACATATATAATAATTAAATAACTAAATGGAATCCCCTCTTTCTTATCCTAGTAAGGACGCCTACGGAAGCCAACAGAATTTCAGAAGTGGGATAACCCTAAAGAAAGAAGAATTGTGCTGGAGTGTGCATGCAGCAAAAAGGACGCGGGACGCCATGTTGGATTAACCTAAAGAAGAAGCTGCAACACGAATGGTATGTACGTAACCTTAATACCATTTATTTGAAAGTATTTTAAAGTAAAGTGAAGTATTTTAAAGAAAGTATTTTAAAGTAAAGTGAAGTATTTTAAAGAAAGTATTTTAAAGTAAAGTGAAGTATTTTAAAGAAAGTATTTTAAAGTAAAGTAAAGTATTCTAAAGAAAGTAAAGTATTCTAAAGAAAGTATTTTAAAGTAAATTGAAGAAACAAATAGAAGTATTATCGCAAAGTATCGCGGTATAAGTGTTGTCCCAAAAGTACTAAAGAAAAGTTGATTCCGGTTTAGTTAGTTTCATTTAATTATTTTGTTTTGTTATACTCTATCTTGTTTTTGAAAAATATGACTTATTTAGCCAGAGTAAAGAAATGCGATTTGAGCAAGTTGGCGTATGAACTCGGCGAGGTAGTACCGCCAGAGAGCAGGATCGTCGACTTAAAACGCCTTATCCTGAATAGTCAATCTTACGAAGAAGAATTCGCAAAGCAACTGTTGGAGACTCTGATCGAGGAACGGGAACAAACAGAACGAGCAGAACGGGAGCGAATGGAACAAACAGAACGAGCAGAACGGGAGCGAATGGAACAAACAGCACGAACCGAGCAAGCAGAACGAGCAGAACGGGAACGAAAAGAACAAATGGAATTCGAGCTCGAGAAGCTGCGCATCCAGACTATGCATGGAAACAACGATCCGTCTCGCGGTACCAGTAATAACGCACATTGCGAGATACGTAAACTGATGCCCAAGTACGAATCGAAGGACAGTGATTTGAGTTTCTATCTAATTCTTTTCGAACGACAGGCAAAGCGACTAGGGTTGGATGAAGACCAATGGGCGTTCAGTCTTCTAGGATTACTACCTTACGAAATGACGCAATTAATCGCACGGGAGACAGAAGGGCAAAGCGGCGATTATAGATTCGTGAAAAGGTTGCTCCTAAAACGGTACAAGTTGAGCCCCGAACAGTTCAGACAAAAATTCGAGAAGCACGATAAATCTCAAGAGGGTTCCTGGAGAGACTTCGCTTTCGAATTGCGAGGATTTTTCAACGAATGGATCGAAGGAATGAACGTGGAAGATTTCGACGCTCTAAAGGATTTGTTCGTCACTAACCAGCTAAAGAAAAAGGTTCCAAATGTGCTGCGTAATCATCTCATTGGCGATTGGACCAAGATAAACAACCCAGATGTGTTGGCGGATAAACTGGACGAGTACGAAAATGTTCGCGCCGAGATGGGACCTCCGCATTGGAATTCGAAGCACACCACACCACCGTCGTTTCAGCAGAAATCTGTGAGATTTCACAACTGAAGCGAAGTTAAAGAGACTGAACAAGGAACGAATGTTTCGAGTAGAGAGGCTGCAAGGAACGAAATCAGTGAAAAGTATCCTAACACCTCGAGGAGAGTGGTCAACCGTGCAATCAGAAACGACAAGGGAGAACCGAAGTGCTTCAACTGCAATCAGTTTGGACACATTGCCAGAGACTGCCCAGTACCCAAGGCTACGTTGACATGCCGAGGATGCGGTCAAACGGGGCACAAGGAAAGAAATTGCACAAGACCCAAGGAAGGACTAAAAGTAGCCAACCTGGAAGTCGAAGGACTGAAGACTGTCCCGCCAGATGTATATTTGAAGGATGCCAAGATCGACAACAAGGAGACCGTGAAAGCAATGATAGACACCGGGAGCAGCAGTTGCCTATTAAGAGAATCGGTCGCAAGGAGGATCAACGCCGACATCGAACCAGACTCGACTAGTTTGTACGGCATCGGTAACCAGACCGCACCAGCTGCCAGGACCGTTGGGAAGACGACAGTTGACCTGGAGATTGATGGCGTCGTCGGAAAAGAGATCGCTGTATTCATTGTTAACGATGATGCCCAACCTTATGACCTACTAATTGGAAGAACATGGACAGATCTACCCTACGTATCCTTCGCCAGAATCGGTAAGGAACTGCATATTGGCTATTCAACCGAATTTCCGTTTGCTAATCTGCAAGAAGAAATCAAGTCGCGTCGCGTTGAACTGAGAGCAACCGAGACAGTTCAGTTGGGGAGCGACTGCATTAACTTTGCAAGTGCAATCACAGACGAGGTAAGGGACGGCTACGTATTGTTCACAGGAGTAGACGACTGTGTCAATTCTCTATTGGAAGTGGTCGATGGAAAGACGACCGTACCCATCATCTCAGTTGGCAAGGGCAACTTGAGAGTAAAGAAAAACCAATGTATAGGTCGAGTTGAACTACTGAGCCCTGATGACATTGTTGTTAACCTGGACGTTTCAGAGGATTCGTTTCAGACTAAAGGTGAAGAGAAGAGGGAAGGACAGGACCAAATGAAACGAAAGCGCCCCATACTGCCTGAGGAAGTCAACATCAATCATTCTCTGAATCCGAAAGAGAGACAAGAAATCCTCGACGTAGTGAATGAATATAGAGACTGTTTCGCTCTTGGTATGGGTGAATTAGGGTGCACCGATGTCACCAAGATGGACATTAAGGAGGTTGATGGAAGCAAGCCAGTCTGTCTGAGACCGTACAAGACGACTGCAAGTGAGCGCGAAGCAATCAGGGAGATTGTCAGAGAGTGGAAGGACAATGGAATAGTAACGGAAACTAGATCACCCTACGCTAGTCCCGTCCTACTTGTGAGAAAGAAAACTGGAGATCATCGTTTGGTGGTGGATTATAGGAGACTCAACATTCAAACAGTTAAGGACAAGTTCCCTTTACCGAGGATAGACGACCTTCTGGAAGGTCTACGGAATGCAAAATTCTTCACCACTCTGGATCTGGCGCATGGATATCTGCAAATACCACTGACTGATAAGGCAAAACTAAAGACAGCATTCATCACCCCAGATGATACAGGTCAATTCGAAAGAATGATTTTTGGACTCGCCAACGCACCAGCAGAATTCCAAAGACTGATGCACACTGTTCTAGGTCCGCTGCTGAACAAGAAGGCATTCTGCTATCTCGACGACGTGATTATCCCGGCAAAGGATTGGCGGGAGATGATCGAAAGGTTGAGGGAAGTACTTGAAAGAATAAGATCAGCGAAGTTGACGCTGAAACCCTCTAAATGTGAGTTCGGAAGGAGGGAAGTTGAGTTCCTTGGCTATGTCATCAGTACAGGCGGACTTAAGCCAGGCCCAAGAAAGATCAAGGCAATAGAAGAATTTCCAGAACCCAAGAATGTCCACGACATACGACGCTTTCTGGGACTGACGAACTTCTTCAGACGATTTGTAAAGGACTTCTCGAGGAAAGCAGAACCACTAAGCAGACTTACAAAGAAAGGTACTCAATTTGAATGGAAGGAAGAACAACGAAAGTCATTTGGAGGACTTCGAAATGATCTGGTCGAATATCCGGTACTAGCTCATTACAACCCTGAACTTAAGACAGAAGTTCATTCCGATGCGAGTGCTGAGGGACTAGCAGTAATGTTGCTACAGGAGGACGAAGACTGCAAATGGCGCTTGGTCTACTGTGTGAGTAAGAAGACAACAGAGGCTGAGAAGATGTACCATTCAAGCAAATTGGAGCTGATGGCGATAGTGTGGACCTTGGATCGACTACGTCAGTTCCTCGTCGGAATCAAGTTTACAGTGGTTACAGATTGCCAAGCACTGGTCTGCATGAACGCGAAGAAGACTACAAATCCTCAGATAGCGTGATGGTACAATCTGATTCAGGAATATGATTTCGACATTCGGCATAAACCAGGAGAGAAGATGGCCCACGTAGACGGAATGAGCAGAGCTCCAGTCGATGACCCTAGAGACACGATGGAGGAAATCGTGGAGAAAAACCTCGAAGTATGCTTCACAATCACACTGGAAGAACAAATCATGATGATTCAGCATTCCGACTCTGAATTGAGAGACCTGATCCAGATCTTCCGAAAGGACCCGTGTGATAGAACAGTTGGAGAACAAAATAGAATTAACGACTACAGCTACAAAGGAGGCAGACTTTTCCGCATGGTGAAAAATGGAGAAGAGGAACGAGCCCTGTATGTTATACCCAAAAGTATGAGGAAAAGTTTAGTTGTTAAATTCCATGATCTAATGGGACATTTTGCGGTTGATAGGACTGTCAACAAAATTAAGGAATTGTACTGGTTTCCTTTAATGAAGAGGTACGTTCGACGCCATATTGCTAGGTGTGTCGAGTGTTTATTTAACAAAGTTCCCGGTGGAAAACAACAAGGCTTCTTACACCCCATTAAGCCAGGCAAGAGACCGTTTTCCATCGTACATATGGACCATGTAGGCCCTTTCGTGAGAAGTACAAGAGGTAACCAGGAACTTTTAGTGATTGTCGATAATCTGACAAGATTTGTCCGATTAAGCCCTGTAAGGAATACATCGACGCAGAACGTCCTGAAGGTAATGAAAAGTTTTGTGAATGATTTCGGACTACCCGACAAGATCATCAGCGACAGAGGGTCATGTTTTACCTCAAGGCAATTTGAAGAATTCTGTCGAGGAAATGGAATACATCATACACTGAACTCTACGAAACATCCGCAAGGGAACGGGATGGTCGAAAGAGTGAACCGAACAGTATTGTCCACCATAGCAATCGGTATCGAGGATCCGCGACGGAAGGATTGGGACCTGAAGATCAAGGAGGTAGAGCGAGACCTGAATAATGCGGTGAACAAGACGACGAATAAAACACCGTTCGAAACACTCCACGGCTATTCCCCTCGATTCCACGACGGGATACTTAGAAGATTAGCCGACGAAGATATGGATCCGTGGACCGAGCCGGAGAAAATTCAAGAGAGTGTGAGAACCCAAATCGAGAATAAACAAGAAATCACGAAGACGTACTACGATAAGAAGAAATGCAGTACACTTCAATTCGAAGTAGGAGAAATTGTAGTGATGAGGCATGTACCCAAAATGACTGGTGAACCAACCAAGGCGCAACCCAAGTATCGAGGACCTTTGATAATCACCGAGGTTCTGCCAAGCGACACGTACAGAGTGACTCAGCTAAGCGAAAGAACCGGTGGACGGTTCTACACGACAACGGCCCATATCAGTCAACTGAAGTCTTGGCACAGTGAAGAAGATGATTCAACTACAGAAGAAAGTCCGGACGAGGAGTCAGAAGAAGAAGACACCCTCCGACGCAACCCACGACGTTCCTGTAACGCAAAGTTCAATCGAGGACGATTGGAATGCAGGAATGGCCGAATGTAGGCCTAGCCTTGACGACACCTGATGGCGCCCTCCGATTGGCTCGCGAGGGATGACGCAACCTCTACGCCGGCAGAGACTCAATTTACCTTGTTCCATGACACTCGCTTATGTTTGTTGCTAATTTTTGTATTGGAGCGGGTCGCTCCTTAATAAACATATATAATAATTAAATAACTAAATGGAATCCCCTCTTTCTTATCCTAGTAAGGACGCCTACGGAAGCCAACACGTCTCACTTTGAAGTGGTGTCTCAATAGCTATAGCATTCCTATATCTCCTGGAAGCAGCCGTATTCCTACCAATTAAAGGTCGGCTGCGGCGAGTCATATTCTGAAAAAAAAAATTGAGATTAATAACAAAAGCTTAAAAACCAGCAATTTATAAACAAAGCATAAAAAATACCTGTCTTTTTGAGGTAAAAATCAAAATTCCTAAATCTTTTCTTCAAAATAACCTTCCAGATATGTTAAAAAGATTATAAAAAACTAAAAGCATAATATTAAAGCTAAAAAATTAATGTACAAAACCATTTATCATTAAAAAGCCTCAAAAATAGACCAACCGCAGGACACGGCAATGAAAAAGCATGCTTTTTTGAGGAAAAAAATAGAAATAAGAAAAAGAAGAAATAAGAAATAAGAAAAAAGCATGCTTTTTCTTCAAAATAACCTTCCAGATATGTTAAAAAGATTATAAAAAACTAAAAGCATAATATTTAAAAAAAAAAAAGTTAAAAAATTAATGTACAAAACCATTTATCATTAAAAAGCCTCAAAAATAGACCAACCGCAGGACACGGCAATGAAAAAGCATGCTTTTTTGAGGAAAAAAATAGAAATAATTTTCTAAAATACAAAATACAACCCCTATATGTTAAAAAAAACTATAAATAATCTAAATATAAAACACTTAATCAAATAAATTAAAATATCTTAAATAAAATTTTGAAAAAGGACCTCAAAAAGACAAATAAATGAATCTGTTAAAGAAATCCCTCGCTTATTTAAAAATATAAATAACCTATTTTTTTAGATACAACCCATATATGTAGAAAATAAAATAAATAAACTGTATTTAAAAGATAAAAGCAATAATTAAAAAACTCCATAAGAAAATTTAAAAAAGGACTTCAATAAATAAATACCAAATATTTCGAATTAGAGCAGTTATTTTAAACGGCGAATTAGATCAGTTAAATCTAAAAATGAAAATATATATATAAATAAATAAAACATACAAAATATTTCAAGAGCAGTTATTAAGCTACGCTTGGCATCATAATGTTCGCATGTAAAGCTATTTCAGGCCTTACATATTTCTAACAACCTTTTTGAAATAGGTTTTTGAAACATGGAAATGAAAATATATATATAAATAAATAAAACATACAAAATATTTCAAGAGCAGTTATTAAGCTACGCTTGGCATCATAATGTTCGCATGTAAAGCTATTTCAGGCCTTACATATTTCTAACAACCTTTTTGAAATAGGTTTTTGAAACATGGAAATTATAATACTTCAAATAAATAGAAATAGAGTGAACACAAATAAAACATACCAAATATTTCGAATTAGAGCAGTTATTTTAAACGGCGAAGTAGCGGAAAGTAGCGGAAAGTAAACACTTTTGAAAGTATAAATACTTTTACTCTGTTGAATTTTTTTGTATTTTATCGATAACAGCAAAGTTATGTATTTTAAAGTTAGGAAAAATATTTTGATGTTAAGCAAAACCTGCTCCATCTCGTTTTACATAAATGTTGAAAATTTGGTTGAAATTGATGCATTGTAACGAAAGTTTATAGTGATGTACTCTTATGAAATTTGCATTTTATTAATATAGATATATATAGAGATTTACTCTTCATTGTTGGCTTTTTAACTTACATTCATTCTTCATTGTTGGCTTTTTATATTACATTCACTCTTCATTGTTGGCTTTTTAACTTACATTCATTCTTCATTGTTGGCTTTTTATATTACATTCACTCTTCATTGTTGGCTTTTTATCTTACATTCACTCTGTTGGCTTTTTATATTACATTTACTCTTCATTGTTGGCTTTTTATCTTACATTCACTCTTCATTGTTGGCTGTTTATATTATATTTACTCTTCATTGTTGGCTTTTTATCTTACATTCATTCCTCATTGTTGGCTTTTATATTACATTTACTCTTCATTGTTGGCTTTTTATCTTACATTCATTCTTCATTGTTGGCTTTTTATATTACATTCACTCTTCATTGTTGGCTTTTTATCTTACATTCATTCTTCATTGTTGGCTTTTTATATTATATTTACTCTTCTTTGTTGGCTTTTTATCTTACATTCATTCTTCATTGTTGGCTTTTTATATTACATTCACTCTTCATTGTTGGCTTTTTATCTTACATTCATTCTTCATTGTTGGCTTTTTATATTATATTTACTCTTCTTTGTTGGCTTTTTATCTTACATTCATTCTTCATTGTTGGCTTTTTATATTACACTAGACGCCGACCCGGGCTTCGCCCCGGGATTGACCCGTGTGCATATCTACCCGAGTGATATATATTTAGATAAGATTTTTTTTAAATAATTGTTTTTACTCAAGGGAATGTTTGTAGTCTAGTACGTTGATATAATCAATCTATCTGAATATTAGGAAAGGTCAGGTAATTTTTTTGTAGGGTGATGCTCTGAAAAAGAACGCTATACCACTTTATCACTAAACAAATTGGCGAGTCAAAAATAAGCAACCTAAACAATCCATTAGCTTTGCAAGATAAGAACAGAAATAGAGAAATGCATGCAAAATTTTCAACACAAATCAAAATCTTTAATCCTCATTATTTTTTTATTTTTTTTTTTTGCTTATCCCTAGTACACGTGGTACAGGCCATGATAAGCATGGTGGGTAGTTAGCGACTGCTTTTTACTGTAAGCGCACCACATGTCTACACATGTGAAAGCAGTTCGACTTTGCACTTACAAATGTGCCAGAGCCCCGTTTGGTTACTTGATCTCGCTGGTGGGGTTGGACTTTTGCAAGAATCGGGGGGGCCATTGGAGCATTTTTTTTTTTAACAGAAAAAAGTGTCCAATGCGGGGATCGAACCCGGGACGTAGTGGTCGTATTTTGTTTCTATTACATTACATGGAATAGTTTTTTTTTTTTTCTAATAAAATTTACTGACCTCTTTGTTCACTGAAACCGAAACAATTTGATGAAACTATTGATATAATCAATCTATCTGAATATTAGGAAAGGTCAGGTAATTTTTTTGTAGGGTGATGCTCTGAAAAAGAACGCTATACCACTTTATCACTAAACAAATTGGCGAGTCAAAAATAAGCAACCTAAACAATCCATTAGCTTTGCAAGATAAGAACAGAAATAGAGAAATGCATGCAAAATTTTCAACACAAATCAAAATCTTTAATCCTCATTATTTTTTTATTTTTTTGCTTATCCCTAGTACACGTGGTACAGGCCATGATAAGCATGGTGGGTAGTTAGCGACTGCTTTTTACTGTAAGTGCACCACATGTCTACACATGTGAAAGCAGTTCGACTTTGCACTTACAAATGTGCCAGAGCCCCGTTTGGTTACTTGCACTCGCTGGTGGGGTTGGACTTTTGCAAGAATCGGGGGGGCCATTGGAGCATTTTTTTTTAAACAGAAAAAAGTGTCCAATGCGGGGATCGAACCCGGGTCGTAGTGGTCGCATTTTGTTTCTATTACATTACATGGAATAGTTTTTTTTTTCTAATAAAATTTACTGACCTCTTTGTTCACTGAAACCGAAACAATGTGTATGTTAGACCACTCTTTGTTCAACCTTACACATTGTTTAGGTCTCTTATTAGGTGCAAGATGTATACTTATGCTAAAATGGTAATTTGGGTAAACATAGGTAAATTCATGTGAAGCAAGTTGTGCTAAAACTAATATTTCCAATCAAATTATCAAAAAATAACACATACTATGTAATATAAACACATGTATGTAAAATAAACACAATAAAATAACCAATAATTAAAAACCATAAATTTTTCTAACACAGTATACTTCTTAAGTAAGAATACCTTACCATGAAGGTTGAAAACCCTACACAGTGAAACATGTGAAAAATGTAGCATGTGTGGTGTATGATGGGCTTGAAGAGAAAATATTTAAAAAAGATATTTATTGAAACTTTTGTAATACCACACAAAATATGCATATTTACAGTTACAACTTGTCTAGCACCAAAAGATGTCATTTGGAATATAGAGTTATATCTACGGATATGCAGCAAGAAGGTCTTCGATAGAGGATGTAGGCCAGAGAGCAAAGAGAAAATAGGTTCTGGAGGGGACTCAATAGCAAGTAGAGAAACTCTACCTTGTTTACAACAGAGGCCAAAGGGTTCATCTCTAAATCTCAAAGCAGAGCAAAACTGGCATACCCGAGACATTTGGCCTATATCGACAGATGAATCAGCTTTATAATCAATATGGGTATTATACTGCAAACCTGAAAACGGCTTATGAGTCCAAAGCTGAATACGCTGAACAGGAACTTGCATAGTTTTTGCAGCTGCGACGCGGGCTTCAGAATACCTAAGACGGCGAAGCGCACGACGCGTCTCACTTTGAAGTGGTGTCTCAATAGCTATAGCATTCCTATATCTCCTGGAAGCAGCCGTATTCCTACCAATTAAAGGTCGGCTGCGGCGAGGCATATTCTGAAAAAAAATATTGAGATTAATAACAAAAGCTTAAAAACCAGCAATTTATAAACAAAGCATAAAAAATACCTGTCTTTTTGAGGTAAAAATCAAAATTCCTAAATCTTTTCTTCTAAATAACCTTCCAGATATGTTAAAAAGATTATAAAAAACTAAAAGCATAATATTAAAGCTAAAAAATTAATGTACAAAACCATTTATCATTAAAAAGCCTCAAAAATAGACCAACCGCAGGACACGGCAATGAAAAAGCATGCTTTTTTGAGGAAAAAAATAGAAATAAGAAAAATAAGAAATAAGAAATAAGAAAAAGCATGCTTTTTCTTCAAAATAACCTTCCAGATATGTTAAAAAGATTATAAAAAACTAAAAGCATAATATTAAAAAAAAAAAAGCTAAAAAATTAATGTACAAAACCATTTATCATTAAAAAGCCTCAAAAATAGACCAACCGCAGGACACGGCAATGAAAAAGCATGCTTTTTTGAGGAAAAAAATAGAAATAAGAAAAATAAGAAATAAGAAATAAGAAAAAAGCATGCTTTTTCTTCAAAATAACCTTCCAGATATGTTAAAAAGATTATAAAAAACTAAAAGCATAATATTAAAAAGCTAAAAAATTAATGTACAAAACCAGTTATCATTAAAAATGATATCTTTTAAAAATATAAATAACCTATTTTTTAGATACAACCCATATATGTAGAAAATATAATAAATAAACTGTATTTAAAAGATAAAAGCAATAATTAAAAACCTCCATAAGAAAATTTAAAAAAGGACTTCAATAAATAAATACCAAATATTTCGAATTAGAGCAGTTATTTTAAACGGCGAATTAGATCAGTTAAATCTAAAAATGAAAATATATATATAAATAAATAAAACATACAAAATATTTCAAGAGCAGTTATTAAGCTACGCTTGGCATCATAATGTTCGCATGTAAAGCTATTTCAGACCTTACATATTTCTAACAACCTTTTTGAAATAGGTTTTTGAAACATGGAAATTATAATACTTCAAATAAATAGAAATAGAGTGAACACAAATAAAACATACCAAATATTTCGAATTAGAGCAGTTATTTTAAACGGCGAATTAGATCAGTTATATCTAAAAATGAAAATATAAATAAATAAATAAAACATACCAAATATTTCAAGAGAAGTTATTTTAAAGGACGAATTAGATCAGTTATATCTAAAAATGAAAATATATAAATAAATAAAACCTACCAAATATTTCAAATTAGAGCAGTTAGCAAGTAGCGGAAAGTAAACACTTTTGAAAGTATAAATACTTTTACTCTGTTGAATTTTTTTGTATTTTATCGATAACAGCAAAGTTATGTATTTTAAAGTTAGGAAAAATATTTTGATGTTAAGCAAAACCTGCTCCATCTCGTTTTACATAAATGTTGAAAATTTGGTTGAAATTGATGCATTGTAACGAAAGTTTATAGTGATGTACTCTTATGAAATTTGCATTTTATTAATATAGATTTACTCTTCATTGTTGGCTTTTTATCTTACATTCACTCTTCATTGTAAGCTTTTATATTATATTTACTCTTCATTGTTGGCTTTTTATCTTACATTCACTCTTCATTGTTGGCTTTTTATCTTACATTCATTCTTCATTGTTGGCTTTTTATCTTACATTCACTCTTCATTGTTGGCTTTTTATCTTACATTCATTCTTCATTGTTGGCTTTTTATATTACATTCATTCTTTATTATTGGCTTTTTATATCATATATTTTAGTTTCATCAAATTGTTTCGGTTTCAGTGAACAAAGAGGTCAGTAAATTTTATTAGAAAAAAAAAAACTATTCCATGTAATGTAATAGAAACAAAATACGACCACTACGTCCCGGGTTCGATCCCCGCATTGGACACTTTTTTTCTGTTAAAAAAAAAAATGCTCCAATGGCCCCCCCGATTCTTGCAAAAGTCCAACCCCACCAGCGAGTGCAAGTAACCAAACGGGGCTCTGGCACATTTGTAAGTGCAAAGTCGAACTGCTTTCACATGTGTAGACATGTGGTGCGCTTACAG
Source organism: Cordylochernes scorpioides (assembly GCA_030710605.1). NCBI lineage: Eukaryota > Metazoa > Arthropoda > Arachnida > Pseudoscorpiones > Chernetidae > Cordylochernes > Cordylochernes scorpioides. Next base: position 108,368,206 of record CP092886.1, on the reverse strand, counting down.
TAAAAAGCAGTCGCTAACTACCCACCATGCTTATCATGGCCTGTACCACGTGTACTAGGGATAAGCAAAAAAAAAAATAAAAAAATAATGAGGATTAAGATTTTGATTTGTGTTGAAAATTTTGCATGCATTTCTCTATTTCTGTTCTTATCTTGCAAAGCTAATGGATTGTTTAGGTTGCTTATTTTTGACTCGCCAATTTGTTTAGTGATAAAGTGGTATAGCGTTCTTTTTCAGAGCATCACCCTACAAAAAAATTACCTGACCTTTCCTAATATTCAGATAGATTGATTATATCAACGTACTAGACTACAAACATTCCCTTGAGTAAAAACAATTATTTAAAAAAAAATCTTATCTAAATATATATCACTCGGGTAGATATGCACACGGGTCAATCCCGGGGCGAAGCCCGGGTCGGCGTCTAGTGTAATATAAAAAGCCAACAATGAAGAATGAATGTAAGATAAAAAGCCAACAAAGAAGAGTAAATATAATATAAAAAGCCAACAATGAAGAATGAATGTAAGATAAAAAGCCAACAATGAAGAGTGAATGTAATATAAAAAGCCAACAATGAAGAATGAATGTAAGATAAAAAGCCAACAAAGAAGAGTAAATATAATATAAAAAGCCAACAATGAAGAATGAATGTAAGATAAAAAGCCAACAATGAAGAGTGAATGTAATATAAAAAGCCAACAATGAAGAATGAATGTAAGATAAAAAGCCAACAATGAAGAGTGAATGTAATATAAAAAGCCAACAATGAGGAATGAATGTAAGATAAAAAGCCAACAATGAAGAGTAAATATAATATAAACAGCCAACAATGAAGAGTGAATGTAAGATAAAAAGCCAACAATGAAGAGTAAATGTAATATAAAAAGCCAACAGAGTGAATGTAAGATAAAAAGCCAACAATGAAGAGTGAATGTAATATAAAAAGCCAACAATGAAGAATGAATGTAAGTTAAAAAGCCAACAATGAAGAGTAAATCTCTATATATATATATATATATATATATAAAAGTCAATTTCTGTCTGTCTGTCTGTTTCGCGATAAACTCAAAAACTACTGAACCAATTGGTACCAAATTTTGCATGTCGCTTTTTTATAAACCTGAGGAAAATTTTCGGCTGCATTTTGATTAGTATTTTTGGCTATTTCTTTTTTCATTTGAAGAACTTTTTTTACGCTGACTAATCCGGAATGGAATGAATACCTAAATATGGCCATTTTTTAAAGCATCGGTGGTTCAGTGGTAGAATGCTCGCCTGCCACGCGGGCGGCCCGGGTTCGATTCCCGGACGATGCATTTTTTTTTTTTTACAATTTTTAAAACTCATTTATATTATCTTATATATATATAATTGAATGTCTGTCTGTACTCTATAGATTCAAAAACCATACATCCAATCGCCGTGAAATTTTGGGATATTATTAGGTATATCACCGGGAAGGTTTTTGAAAAATAATTTCTTGAATATCTTGAATATCCTTAAAGTTATTTGCAGATTTGTTTATTTAACTCGCAAGCAGCGCCCCCATTGTGACGATGTTAAAAAGTTTTCTTATCAATAAGTTTGTTATCTTAAATATTATTTATCAAAAGTAAGATTATCTCAGGATGACACGGCAATTTATTTGCGACAAGAATAATGATACAATTCCAAGGCGAAGATACTATTCCTTTAACTTCCAATTACCGAGGGAACCAATTAATATTGATTTTATTCAACTTATCGAGTATTTCTCAAGGGACCGGGAAAAATGTTCACTAGATAAAGCTATGATTTTCTAATGTAGAAAATTAGGAAAGACAAAATTCAGGATGACAAGGCACACAGGGACCGGGAAAAAATGTTCACTTTATCGAGAGATTCAATTTTACGAGTTTCAAATTATCAAAATATATCTTTTTTATTTTTTAATAAGTTTTTAGAGAATTGTTTTAACAAATGTTCGCTAGACAAACCTTTACTCGGGTAAAACCCCGGGCGAAGCCGAGTACGTTTTATAAGTTTAAAGAGAATTGTTTTAACAAATGTTCGTTAGATAAACATTCACTCGGGTAAAACCCGGGCGAAGCCGGGCACATCCGCTAGTTTTAATATATATGTGATAATTTGTATATAGCAATATGTAATCCCACCACAATCTATGCAATGTATCGTCAAAAGATTTAAATAAAAGTTAGGCTTCGCGAAAGAGGGAACAGCAATTAACAGGATTGCATCATCCAGGAAGTAAAGGTCACTGCCCAGGACCCCCCCATAAAACTAAAGTTCAAAGACCTTCTTATTCCTGGAAGATTGCAATCATGGGGACAATGGAGGTGATAAGCCAATCTCAGTTAAGCATGAACAACTAATAGGCAACCAGAAGTAGCCACGTAGAACGATCTCAACCAATGAGAAGCCGAGGTAGTTGATGACGATTATCTCGGACAGAAAGTTAGGCAGAAGGTAGACGGCCGGACTAGAAGCAAGGTGTGCTCAACTCAGGCTCTAACCGAGGTAAAATTCTCTTCGATCATGTGAAAGGCAAGGTACCTCCTCCAGTCAAAACTCTCTCCCTTTTCGCGAAGTCCAGGTTCTATCCCATCCAGGTGTGTTCTCGTTATTTCCCCTGTGGAAACCCACCATTCGACCAAGACTGCGCCATCAATCACCAACGTCCACAATTCACCATCCTAGAGTAAGTTGAGAGGAGTCAACAGGATCTTACACAGGTAACAACAGGATCCGACAGAGAGTCGAGAGGATCAACATCGAAATATTATATAAATATATATTTTTTTGAGTGATGATGTAGACTCTTTAACCATCGGTTCAGAAGGCTGCGACCCACACGCGCGGAATGCGGATTGCTAGCGACCCAGAGTTGTTTAACCTGAATAATAAATGACGTGTTTTAATAATGGGCGTTTAACCGCTGCCTTTTATAAAATATAAATAAAATATTTAATCACAATAGGTTTGACTATCATTTGCTGGTTGGAATTTGATTCGGAGGAAGAGAGTGACAGGAAGTCACTGTAACGTCGATGTCAAAAATAAACTATTGGTGATGTGGCTGTGTTTTTCTCCGTAAACAATTTCAATCGTACTTGAAAGCTGTATCATCACTAAAGGACGGACCTATGAGCCTAAAATTTTAAAAGGAAAGGTACTGGACATTTTAGAAATGGTGCAAAAGATTCAAATATATATATATATATATATATATATATATATATATATATATAATTATTTGGGAGAGGTATTGTTCATGTATATATATTTAAAATACGGTATAGGTATATCTATATATATTTAGGTAATAAAAATATTCATTTGCCAATATTTTATTCAATCCAATATATGCCTTTTATTACCTAAAGATTTATATATAGATTTCTCTATTTTCAAAACGATCTATATAATATATATATATTTAAAAATTATATATAATTTGAATTTTATTGTGATATATTATCTTATCTAGCGGATGTGCCCGGCTTCGCCCGGGTTTTACCCGAGTGAATGTTTATCTAACGAACATTTGTTAAAACAATTTTCTTTAAACTTATAAAACGTACTCGGCTTCGCCCGGGGTTTTACCCGAGTAAAGGTTTGTCTAGCGAACATTTGTTAAAACAATTCTCTAAAAACTTATTAAAAAATAAAAAAGATATATTTTGATAATTTGAAACTCGTAAAATTGAATCTCTCGATAAAGTGAACATTTTTTCCCGGTCCCTGTGTGCCTTGTCATCCTGAATTTTGTCTTTCCTAATTTTCTACATTAGAAAATCATAGCTTTATCTAGTGAACATTTTTCCCGGTCCCTTGAGAAATACTCGATAAGTTGAATAAAATCAATATTAATTGGTTCCCTCGGTAATTGGAAGTTAAAGGAATAGTATCTTCGCCTTGGAATTGTATCATTATTCTTGTCGCAAATAAATTGCCGTGTCATCCTGAGATAATCTTACTTTTGATAAATAATATTTAAGATAACAAACTTATTGATAAGAAAACTTTTTAACATCGTCACAATGGGGGCGCTGCTTGCGAGTTAAATATACAAATCTGCAAATAACTTTAAGGATATTCAAGATATTCAAGAAATTATTTTTCAAAAACCTTCCCGGTGATATACCTAATAATATCCCAAAATTTCACGGCGATTGGATGTATGGTTTTTGAATCTATAGAGTACAGACAGACATTCAATTATATATATATAAGACTAGACGAATGACCCGGGCAACGCCCGGGTTTACCCGATTAAATGTTTTATTCAAACACTATTCGTTACAATTATAAATTGGCGCCGTGGATGTCACTCTTGTGAAACGTCCCGCTCCAAACTTTACAGTCAGATTAGTTACGATATAAATCTTCAAATCGAGCGAGCGTCTATAAATATTTCGATTCAGATCAAGTATTCCAATTATTAAGCGAACTATATTATTAATAAAATTTTGAGAAGATTTCGATTTTAAACGTATTTATAACCTTGATAGAGGGCGCTGTTCGTGAGCTAAGTAGAATAATTTGAATATATAGTTTTAATATTTAATTTATATAAAATTTAAAATAGCCTATCGTTTTCCTCGTATTTTTTTACCTATGTATGGAAATTTTGGTTTGAATTAGTGAACTACTGCGAAATTGTATACCGGACATACAAACCAACAAACAAACAAACAAACATACAAACATTCATTTATATATATATAGAAGATATAATATATATGAGTTTTAAAAATTGTTTTAAAAAAATGCATCGGCCGGGAATCGAACCCGGGCCGCCCGCGTGGCAGGCGAGCATTCTACCACTGAGCCACCGATGCGTATACAAAATGGCCATATTTGGGTATTCATTCCATTCAGGATTACTTCGCGTAAAAAAAAAGTTGTTCGAATGAAAAAAAGAAATAGCCAAAAATACTAAGCAAATTGTATCCAAAAATTTTCCTCAGGTTTATAAAAAGCGACATGCAAAATTTGGTACCAATTGGTCCAGTAGTTTCTGAGTTTATCGCGAAACAGACAGACAGACAGAAATTGACTTTTATATATATAGAGATTAGTGTTTAGGTATTTGATTTAATTCATATAGTTGATATAATAGTATATATTTATATTATATTTTTTATAAATTAGTTTTAAAAATTGTAAAAAAAAAAATGCATCGGCCGGGAATCGAACCCGGGCCGCCCGCGTGGGAGGCGAGCATCCTACCACTAAGCCACCGATGCTTTAAAAAAAATGGCCATATTTAGGTATTCATTCCATTCCGGATTAGTCCGCGTAAAAAAAAAGTTCTTCAAATTAAAAAAGAAATAGCCAAAAATAATAAGCAAAATGTAGCCAAAAATTTTCCTCAGGTTTATAAAAAGCGACATGCAAAATTTGGAACCAATTGGTTAAGTAGTTTTTGAGTTTATCGCGAAACAGACAGACAGACAGGAATTGACTTTTATATATATAGAGATAATATAAATGAGTTTTAAAAATTGTAAAAAAAAAAAAATGCATCGTCCGGGAATCGAACCCGGGCCGCCCGCGTGGCAGGCGAGCATTCTACCACTGAACCACCGATGCTTTAAAAAATGGCCATATTTAGGTATTCATTCCATTCCGGATTAGTCAGCGTAAAAAAAGTTCTTCAAATGAAAAAAGAAATAGCCAAAAATACTAATCAAAATGCAGCCGAAAATTTTCCTCAGGTTTATAAAAAAGCGACATGCAAAATTTGGTACCAATTGGTTCAGTAGTTTTTGAGTTTATCGCGAAACAGACAGACAGACAGAAATTGACTTTTATATATATATATATATAGAGATTTACTCTTCATTGTTGGCTTTTTAACTTACATTCATTCTCATTGTTGGCTTTTTATATTACATTCACTCTTCATTGTTGGCTTTTTATCTTACATTCACTCTGTTGGCTTTTTATATTACATTTACTCTTCATTGTTGGCTTTTTATCTTACATTCACTCTTCATTGTTGGCTGTTTATATTATATTTACTCTTCATTGTTGGCTTTTCATCCTACATTCATTCCTCATTGTTGGCTTTTATATTACATTTACTCTTCATTGTTGGCTTTTTATCTTACATTCATTCTTCATTGTTGGCTTTTTATCTTACATTCATTCTTCATTGTTGGCTTTTTATATTACATTCACTCTTCATTGTTGGCTTTTTATCTTACATTCATTCTTCATTGTTGGCTTTTTATATTATATTTACTCTTCTTTGTTGGCTTTTTATCTTACATTCATTCTTCATTGTTGGCTTTTTATATTACATTCACTCTTCATTGTTGGCTTTTTATCTTACATTCATTCTTCATTGTTGGCTTTTTATATTATATTTACTCTTCTTTGTTGGCTTTTTATCTTACATTCATTCTTCATTGTTGGCTTTTTATATTACACTAGACGCCGACCCGGGCTTCGCCCCGGGATTGACCCGTGTGCATATCTACCCGAGTGATATATATTTAGATAAGATTTTTTTTTAAATAATTGTTTTTACTCAAGGGAATGTTTGTAGTCTAGTACGTTGATATAATCAATCTATCTGAATATTAGGAAAGGTCAGGTAATTTTTTTGTAGGGTGATGCTCTGAAAAAGAACGCTATACCACTTTATCACTAAACAAATTGGCGAGTCAAAAATAAGCAACCTAAACAATCCATTAGCTTTGCAAGATAAGAACAGAAATAGAGAAATGCATGCAAAATTTTCAACACAAATCAAAATCTTTAATCCTCATTATTATTTTTTTTTTTTTTTGCTTATTCCTAGTACACGTGGTACAGGCCATGATAAGCATGGTGGGTAGTTAGCGACTGCTTTTTACTGTAAGCGCACCACATGTCTACACATGTGAAAGCAGTTCGACTTTGCACTTACAAATGTGCCAGAGCCCCGTTTGGTTACTTGCACTCGCTGGTGGGGTTGGACTTTTGCAAGAATCGGGGGGGGCCATTGGAGCATTTTTTTTTTTAACAGAAAAAAGTGTCCAATGCGGGGATCGAACCCGGGACGTAGTGGTCGTATTTTGTTTCTATTACATTACATGGAATAGTTTTTTTTTTTTTCTAATAAAATTTACTGACCTCTTTGTTCACTGAAACCGAAACAATTTGATGAAACTATTGATATAATCAATCTATCTGAATATTAGGAAAGGTCAGGTAATTTTTTTGTAGGGTGATGCTCTGAAAAAGAACGCTATACCACTTTATCACTAAACAAATTGGCGAGTCAAAAATAAGCAACCTAAACAATCCATTAGCTTTGCAAGATAAGAACAGAAATAGAGAAATGCATGCAAAATTTTCAACACAAATCAAAATCTTTAATCCTCATTATTTTTTTATTTTTTTGCTTATCCCTAGTACACGTGGTACAGGCCATGATAAGCATGGTGGGTAGTTAGCGACTGCTTTTTACTGTAAGTGCACCACATGTCTACACATGTGAAAGCAGTTCGACTTTGCACTTACAAATGTGCCAGAGCCCCGTTTGGTTACTTGCACTCGCTGGTGGGGTTGGACTTTTGCAAGAATCGGGGGGGCCATTGGAGCATTTTTTTTTTAAACAGATAAAAGTGTCCAATGCGGGGATCGAACCCGGGTCGTAGTGGTCGCATTTTGTTTCTATTACATTACATGGAATAGTTTTTTTTTTTTCTAATAAAATTTACTGACCTCTTTGTTCACTGAAACCGAAACAATGTGTATGTTAGACCACTCTTTGTTCAACCTTACACATTGTTTAGGTCTCTTATTAGGTGCAAGATGTATACTTATGCTAAAATGGTAATTTGGGTAAACATAGGTAAATTCATGTGAAGCAAGTTGTGCTAAAACTAATATTTCCAATCAAATTATCAAAAAATAACACATACTATGTAATATAAACACATGTATGTAAAATAAACACAATAAAATAACCAATAATTAAAAACCATAAATTTTTCTAACACAGTATACTTCTTAAGTAAGAATACCTTACCATGAAGGTTGAAAACCCTACACAGTGAAACATGTGAAAAATGTAGCATGTGTGGTGTATGATGGGCTTGAAGAGAAAATATTTAAAAAAGATATTTATTGAAACTTTTGTAATACCACACAAAATATGCATATTTACAGTTACAACTTGTCTAGCACCAAAAGATGTCATTTGGAATATAGAGTTATATCTACGGATATGCAGCAAGAAGGACTTCGATAGAGGATGTAGGCCAGAGAGCAAAGAGAAAATAGGTTCTGGAGGGGACTCAATAGCAAGTAGAGAAACTCTACCTTGTTTACAACAGAGGCCAAAGGGTTCATCTTTAAATCTCAAAGCAGAGCAAAACTGGCATACCCGAGACATTTGGCCTATATCGACAGATGAATCAGCTTTATAATCAATATGGGTATTATACTGCAAACCTGAAAACGGCTTATGAGTCCAAAGCTGAATACGCTGAACAGGAACTTGCATAGTTTTTGCAGCTGCGACGCGGGCTTCAGAATACCTAAGACGGCGAAGCGCACGACGCGTCTCACTTTGAAGTGGTGTCTCAATAGCTATAGCATTCCTATATCTCCTGGAAGCAGCCGTATTCCTACCAATTAAAGGTCGGCTGCGGCGAGGCATATTCTGAAAAAAAATATTGAGATTAATAACAAAAGCTTAAAAACCAGCAATTTATAAACAAAGCATAAAAAATACCTGTCTTTTTGAGGTAAAAATCAAAATTCCTAAATCTTTTCTTCAAAATAACCTTCCAGATATGTTAAAAAGATTATAAAAAACTAAAAGCATAATATTAAAGCTAAAAAATTAATGTACAAAACCATTTATCATTAAAAAGCCTCAAAAATAGACCAACCGCAGGACACGGCAATGAAAAAGCATGCTTTTTTGAGGAAAAAAAATAGAAATAAGAAAAATAAGAAATAAGAAATAAGAAAAAGCATGCTTTTTCTTCAAAATAACCTTCCAGATATGTTAAAAAGATTATAAAAAACTAAAAGCATAATATTAAAAAAAAAAAAGCTAAAAAATTAATGTACAAAACCATTTATCATTAAAAAGCCTCAAAAATAGACCAACCGCAGGACACGGCAATGAAAAAGCATGCTTTTTTGAGGAAAAAAATAGAAATAAGAAATAAGAAAAAAGCATGCTTTTTCTTCAAAATAACCTTCCAGATATGTTAAAAAGATTATAAAAAACTAAAAGCATAATATTAAAAAGCTAAAAAATTAATGTACAAAACCAGTTATCATTAAAAATGATATCTTTTAAAAATATAAATAACCTATTTTTTAGATACAACCCATATATGTAGAAAATATAATAAATAAACTGTATTTAAAAGATAAAAGCAATAATTAAAAACCTCCATAAGAAAATTTAAAAAAGGACTTCAATAAATAAATACCAAATATTTCGAATTAGAGCAGTTATTTTAAACGGCGAATTAGATCAGTTAAATCTAAAAATGAAAATATATATATAAATAAATAAAACATACAAAATATTTCAAGAGCAGTTATTAAGCTACGCTTGGCATCATAATGTTCGCATGTAAAGCTATTTCAGGCCTTACATATTTCTAACAACCTTTTTGAAATAGGTTTTTGAAACATCGAAATTATAATACTTCAAATAAATTGAAATAGAGTGAACACAAATAAAACATACCAAATATTTCGAATTAGAGCAGTTATTTTAAACGGCGAATTAGATCAGTTATATCTAAAATATCTAAAAATGAAAATATAAATAAATAAATAAAACATACCAAATATTTCAAGAGAAGTTATTTTAAACGACGAATTAGATCAGTTATATCTAAAAATGAAAATATATAAATAAATAAAACCTACCAAATATTTCAAATTAGAGCAGTTAGCAAGTAGCGGAAAGTAAACACTTTTGAAAGTATAAATACTTTTACTCTGTTGAATTTTTTTGTATTTTATCGATAACAGCAAAGTTATGTATTTTAAAGTTAGGAAAAATATTTTGATGTTAAGCAAAACCTGCACCATCTCGTTTTACATAAATGTTGAAAATTTGGTTGAAATTGATGCATTGTAACGAAAGTTTATAGTGATGTACTCTTATGAAATTTGCATTTTATTAATATAGATAGAAAATCAGTTTTATCTAGTGAACATTTTTTTCCTGTCACATTGCCGTGTCATCCTGAGATAATCTTACTTTTGATAAATAATATTTGAGATAACAAACTTAGTGATAAGAAAACTTGTTAACATCGTCACAATGGGGGCGCTGCTTGCGAGTTAAATCTAAAAATCTGCAAATAACTCTAAGGATATTCAAGATATTCAAAATATTATTTTTCACAAACCTTCCCGGGGATATACCTAATAATATCCCAAAATTTCACGGCGATTGGATGTATGGTTTTTGAATCTATAGAGTACAAATAAACAAACAGACAGACAGACAGACATTCAATTTTATATATATACTAGACGCCGACCCGGGCTTCGCCCCGGGATTGACCCGTGTGCATATCTACCCGAGTGATATATATTTAGATAAGATTTTTTTTAAATAATTGTTTTTACTCGAGGGAATGTTTGTAGTCTAGTACGTTGATATAATCAATCTATCTGAATATTAGGAAAGGTCAGGTAATTTTTTTGTAGGGTGATGCTCTGAAAAAGAACGCTATACCACTTTATCACTAAACAATTGTCGAGTCAAAAATAAGCAACCTAAACAATCCATTAGCTTTGCAAGATAAGAACAGAAATAGAGAAATGCATGCAAAATTTTCAACACAAATCAAAATCTTTAATCCTCATTATTTTTTTATTTTTTTGCTTATCCCTAGTACACGTGGTACAGGTCATGATAAGCATGGTGGGTAGTTAGCGACTGCTTTTTACTGTAAGCGCACCACATGTCTACACATGTGAAAGCAGTTCGACTTTGCACTTACAAATGTGCCAGAGCCCCGTTTGGTTACTTGCACTCGCTGGTGGGGTTGGACTTTTGCAAGAATCGGGGGGCCTTTGGAGCATTTTTTTTTTTTAAACAGAAAAAAGTGTCCAATGCGGGGATCGAACCCGGGTCGTAGTGATCGTAAACCAAACGGTTTAACCAGCCTTCCACCGACCCCTCTTCCTCATCAGTAATGTATATTAGGTAGGATGAGGTTTATTTTGTTTCTATTACATTACATGGAATAGTTTTTTTTTCTAATAAAATTTACTGACCTCTTTGTTCACTGAAACCTAAACAATGAGTATGTTAGACCACTCTTTGTTCAACCTTACACATTGTTTAGGTCTCTTATTAGGTGCAAGATGTATACTTATGCTAAAATGGTAATTTGGGTAAACATAGGTAAATTCATGTTGGGCCAGTATTGTTCAGCAAGCCAACACAGATATAACATTACGGTATGAAGCAAGTTGTGCTAAAACTAATATTTCCAATCAAATTATCAAAAAAATAACATATACTATGTAATATAAACACATGTATGTAAAATAAACACAATAATAACCAATAATGAAAAACCATAAATTTTTCTAACACAGTATACTTCTTAAGTAAGAATACCTTACCATGAAGGTTTAAAACCCTACACATTGAAACATGTGAAAAATGTAGCATGTGTGTATGATGGGCTTGAAGAGAAAATATTTAAAAAAGATATTTATTGAAACTTTTGTAATACCACACAAAATATGCATATTCACAGTTACAACAGTTGCAGATCTTATTAGCGCTTTAAAAGGGACAATCATATATGAGCAAAGCATCCATGTACATTAGAGGACATTAGAAACATAGTGAAAAAAATATAAAAGGTAATGAATAAATTTTTTGCTAAATGAGGAAAGAAATAGCTCCACAACTTGTCTAGCACCAAAAGATGTCATTTGGAATATAGTTATATCTAATGATATGCAGCAAGAAGGACTTCGATAGAGGATGTAGGCCAGAGAGCAAAGAGAAAATAGGTTCTGGAGGGAACTCAATAGCAGGTAGAGAAACTCTACCTTGTTTACAGCAGAGGCAAAAGGGTTCATCTCTAAATCTCAAAGCAGAGCAAAACTGGCATACCCGAGACATTTGGCCTATATCGACAGATGAATCAGCTTTATAATCAATATGGGCATTATACTCCAAACCTGAAAACGGCTTATGAGTCCAAAGCTGAATACGCTGAACAGGAACTTGCATAGTTTGTGTAGCTGCGACGCGGGCTTCAGAATACCTAAGACGGCGAAGCGCACGACGCGTCTCACTTTGAAGTGGTGTCTCAATAGCTCTAGCATTCCTATATCTCCTGGAAGCAGCCGTATTCCTACCAATTAAAGGTCGGCTGCGGCGAGGCATATTCTGAAAAAAAAGATTGAGATTAATAACAAAAGCTTAAAAACCAGCAATTTATAAACAAAGCATAAAAATTACCTGTCTTTTTGAGGTAAAAATCAAAATTCTTAAATTTGTTCTTCAAAATAACCTTCCAGATATGTTAAAAAGATTATAAAAAACTAAAAGCATAATATTAAAACTAAAAAATTAATGTACAAAACCAGTTATCATTAAAAAGCCTCAAAAATAGACCAACCGCAGGACACGGCAATGAAAAAGCATGTTTTTTGAGGAAAAAATTGAAAAAATTTTCTAAAATACAAAATACAACCCCTATATGTTAAAAAAAAAACTATAAATAATCTAAATATAAAATACTTAATGATACTAAAAGCATAATATTAAAACTAAAAAATTAATGTACAAAACCAGTTATCATTAAAAAGCCTCAAAAATAGACCAACCGCAGGACACGGCAATGAAAAAGCATGTTTTTTGAGGAAAAAATAGAAATAATTTTCTAAAATACAAAATACAACCCCTATATATGTTTAAAAAAAACTATAAATAATCTAAATATAAAATACTTAATCAAATAAATTAAAATATCTTAAATAAAATTTTGAAAAAGGACCTCAAAAAGACAAATAAATGAATCCGTTAAAGAAATCCCTCGCTTATTTAAAAATATAAATAACCTATTTTTTAGATACAACCCATATATGTAGAAAATATAATAAATAAACTGTATTTAAAAGATAAAAGCAATAATTAAAAAACTCCATAAGAAAATTTAAAAAAGGACTTCAAAATGACCCATAAGAACAGAAATAGAGAAATGCATGCAAAATTTTCAACACAAATCAAAATCTTTAATCCTCATTATTTTTTTTGCTTGTCCCTAGTACACGTGGTACAGGCCATGATAAGCATGGTGGGTAGTTAGCGACTGCTTTTTACTGTAAGCGCACCACATGTCTACACATGTGAAAGCAGTTCGACTTTGCACTTACAAATGTGCCAGAGCCCCGTTTGGTTACTTGCACTCGCTGGTGGGGTTGGACTTCCTCATCAGTAATGTATATTAGGTAGGATGAGGTTTATTTTGTTTCTATTACATTACATGGAATAGTTTTTTTTTCCTAATAAAATTTACCGACCTCTTTGTTCACCGAAACCTAAACAATGAGTATGTTAGACCACTCTTTGTTCAACCTTACACATTGTTCAGGTCTCTTATTAGGTGCAAGATGTATACTTATGCTAAAATGGTAATTTGGGTAAACATAGGTAAATTCATGTTGGGCCAGTACTGTTCAGCAAGCCAACACAGATATAACATTACGGTATGAAGCAAGTTGTGCTAAAACTAATATTTCCAATCAAATTATCAAAAAAATAACATATACTATGTTATATAAACACATGTTAAAAAACGAAATAAAAAAATAAAAGATAAAAAGATCAGGTGTTGAAATCAATATAAAAAATGGCATATCCTGACCAGGAGCACATGTGCTTTACAGAAGGCAGAGCGCCATCTGGTGTATCATAGTTGATTTCTGTTCCACCAGATGGCGCTCTGCCTTCTGTAAAGCACATGTGCTCCTGGTCAGGATATGCCATTTTTTATATAAACACATGTATGTAAAATAAACACAATAATAACCAATAATTAAAAACCATAAATTTTTCTAACACAGTATACTTCTTAAGTAAGAATACCTTACCATGAAGGTTTAAAACCCTACACATTGAAACATGTGAAAAATGTTGTAAAGATGTTGCTGTATCACCTCATAAGCATAAATAAATAAATAAATGTGAAAAATGTAGCATGTGTGTATGATGGGCTTGAAGAGAAAATATTTAAAAAAGATATTTATTGAAACTTTTGTAATACCACACAAAATATGCATATTTACAGTTACAACAGTTGCAGATCTTATTAGCGCTTTAAAAGGGACAATCATATATGAGCAAAGCATCCATGTACATTAGAGGACATTAGAAACATAGTGAAAAAAATATAAAAGGTAATGAATAAATTTTTTCGCTAAATGAGGAAAGAAATAGCTCCACAACTTGTTTAGCACCAAAAGATGTCATTTGGAATATAGAGTTATATCTACTGATATGCAGCAAGAAGGACTTCGAAGAACCACGTAATAAAATAAAAAAGAAACTTGATCTCATCAAGTAACCACGTAATAAAATAAAAAATAAACTTGATCTCATCAAGTAAGGCTTCAACTTTTTTCGGTATAAAATATGAAAACTATAAAATAAAAGTATCTTACCATGTATAATTTTATAATTATTTATATAATATATTTATAATTTTATATATAAAAAAGATAGAACAATTTAGCAAGAAGCGGAAAGTAAACACTTTTGAAAGTATAAATACTTTTACTCTGTTGAATTTTTTTGTATTTTATCGATAACAGCAAAGTTATGTATTTTAAAGTTAGGGAAAAATATTTTGATGTTGAGCAAAACCTGCTCCATATCGTTTTACATAAATGTTGAAAATTTGGTCGAAATTGATGCATTGTAACGAAAGTTTATAGTGATGTACTCTTATGAAATTTGCATTTTATTAATATAGATAGAAGATAGATAGAAAATCATAGTTTTATCTAGTGAACATTTTTTCCCGTGTCACATTGCCGTGTCATCCTGAGATAATCTTACTTTTGATAAATAATATTTAAGATAACAAACTTAGTGATAAGAAAACTTGTTATCATCGTCACAATGGGGGCGCTGCTTGCGAGTTAAATCTACAAATCTGCAAGCAACTCTAAGGATATTCAAGATATTCATGAAATTATTTTTCAAAAACCTTCCCGGTGATATACCTAATAATATCCCAAATTTTCACGGCGATTGGATGTATGGTTTTTGAATCTATAGAGTATAGACAGACAGACATTCAATTTTATATATATAAGATAATATAAATGAGTTTTAAAAATTGTAAAAAAAAAAATGCATCGGCCGGGAATCGAACCCGGGCCGCCCGCGTGGCAGGCGAGCATTCTACCACTGAACCACCGATGCTTTAAAAAATGGCCATATTTATGTATTCATTCCATTCCGGATTAGTCAGCGTAAAAAAAGTTCTTCAAATGAAAAAAAGAAATAGCCAAAAATACTAATCAAAATGCAGCCGAAAATTTTCCTCAGGTTTATAAAAAAGCGACATGCAAAATTTGGTACCAATTGGTTTAGTAGTTTTTGAGTTTATCGCGAAACAGACAGACAGACAGAAATTGACTTTTATATATATAGAGATAAAGAAGGCATTTCCTGACCACGAGCATCTGACCCACTTAACTTTTATTTTTTTCTATTGTTTTTTCTTTGGAAATATATTAAACTTGATTCCATGTCGATCTGTCCACAAATTTTGTAATTGATTCTTAATATACTTCCAGAGCACGTAGAAATCTGAAATTTTGCACACTATTTAGAACCTGATGACAATGTAAGTTGACACATTTTCAGACTTCTGGGTTGTCAGGATGGCCGGGAACGGACCAATTTTCAAATTGCCTTTAAAATTTTAAATTGAAATTTAATATGCTTCCAGATCACATAGAAGTATGAGACCTTTAACACTTTCTCAGTCAATGGACAATACAAGTGTACAAATTTCCAGACTTCTAGGTGTTTGGAGTGGCCGAAAATGAACAACTTTCTATAATTCTTTTTAAACCTTTTGTGCGGCACAAAATCAATTCGGATTTAGAAAAGAGGTAAAATTTGAGTAAACACTCATAAAACCGCTAATCAGTTGTTGTTACATATTAAATCACATTAGGTTCGAAATTCATGATGATCATTCACCCCGCCGCTTTCATTTTAACTCATATACATCTAATTACTCATTTTTAATTACACCAGTTTAATCACTCTTTTTAGTGAATTTAAATAAAAGATTTTTCAAAAATATTTTTATTTATTAATTATTAAGAATAATTTTGAATATAATAGCACAATGGTAACAATTCCATTATTATGAAAACAACATTAATAAAAATAGTAGTTATAGAAATATTGTGATAATGCTGGACAAAGTAGCCCCTTTTTCTCTGACAATGTACTATCCTCGATTGAATGATGTATAGAAAAATGTAGCAGAACTTATCTTAAATGTACAAACTCCATGAGCCGTTTTTAGGGAGGTTGAATACAAAATGTTCTCTCTGGCCTTGAGAACATAGTTGCCCTTAGAACACATTTAATCTTCTGTGTGTATATTGTTAAATTAGTCAAAGTGTAAATATGTTAGTGGGAAATATATGAGGCATAATATGGCAAAATTTATATAATTATTTAATAATACACAACATATATATATGATTAATATGCATACATAATATATATTATATATGAAATCTTATTAAAATATTTTGAAAAATATTTCAAATGATGTAATAAAATATGAGAACATAATATATTTAAGTAAACGCGCTTTAAGATTAATAACATAATTCAATTCTTGATTCAATAAGTGTTTAAACTGCTAGTATTTGTTGATGTTGTATGTAAATGATCCGTTTGGTTCGGGGCCATTTATTCGCCAGTCCTTTGCTGACTTATTCAACAGCAGACCACCACGTGGCCCCCCACTATCCACCACCCGTGGACCCGTTGGGTAGCAGGCGGCGCTGCATCTGGTACGTCGCCCAGCCCAATGTATGGAATGCTCCATTAAAAGTTTTATTTGAAGTTGTTCACTTTATGCTCAATCTTATGTATGATTTTTATTAATCTTACCACTAACCTTTTATTTCATATCAATATAGAATTTTAAAAATTAATAAATATTATATTTTAATTATAGGTTTGTTATTACAACAAATAATTTTAAAAGTTGAAGTCGTTAACACAATAAATATATCAGCTTATTAGAAATATTTTCTGTAGATAAAGAATATATAAGGAGGGTGGATAATAAATTTATATATTTTGACAAAAAGATGTGAAGACATCAAGAGCAAAAATAAATATAATTATTAAATATTTAAATATATGTTTGTATCGATCTATATGTGTTATTTTTGTTTAAATCTCCTCTTTATCTTTATATACATATATATGATATGAAATATTAATGTAGATATTAAATATACATTCACATTTTACAATATAAAATAAATTAGTTTCAAATAAGTCTATTTCAAATAATCCAAATATATTCATAAAATACTAATCAGGCAAAGGTTATAAAGAGCTACAATTCGAGCAGAAGACACAAAGCCAGATCATCTCTCTATAAAAATATCGCTTCTCAGACACAAAGTTTGGAGCGTGACATTTCACAAGAGTGACATCCACGGCGCCAATTTATAATTGTAACGAATAGTATTTGTATAAAAACATTTAATCGGGTAAAACCTATGCGTTGCCCGTGTCATTCGGATAGTTTGGAATAAAAATATACGTGTGTGAATTGATATATTTTAAAATATATCAATTTAAAAAATCAACTGAATAAATAATAATGATAACAGTAGAATTTCGCTATAACAGTATTGGCTTGACCAAGGTTTTGGGTTAATGAATCAAACGGCACACACAATTGGGAACTGACAATTGAAATGGTATAAACAAAGGACTGTTTAAAATAGGTTATTTTAACGAGAATAGATGATTAAATATGCGTTTCCATATATTTTAAGTAAAATAATTTCATCAAAAAAAGTAACTGAGAACGAAATAATCAACTCAGTATCTGTCTATGTTAGGAATTAATCTGGAAATACAGATGCTATTTCTTATTTCTTCTAAAAATCATTTCACCAAAAATCATTTGGAAAAATTATAATTTAGCAACTCTATATCAAATATTATATATGTTGATTGCATTATGAATAAATCACAATTAGTCGAATATATCTATAATATCTAAAAATATAAAAAATCTATATATAAAAAAAAAAATATATATATATGTTGAAGAATATCTTGCTATAACAAAAGTGGTTTGGGAAGAATTTAAATTGTTTATACCTGATGTATTTATATCGATTATTAAAAGAAAGATATTTCAAAATTGGGACCTTGGAATTAAAAGGCTATAGCCATATACCTGCTATAAAAGAGGTCATTTTACCTAGACTCTACTGTATATACTTAGAGATACTATTATATATTTATTCAATAATCATTTTATTAAAAAAAAACTGGACAAAATGATCAACTCATTAACTCTACTTAAAAAATAATAATATATGGTAGAGAAAGATTTGCTATAATAAAAGTGGGTTATGAATTTTATTTTAACCTAATGTTTTTATAACCACTATTAACACGAAGAGATTTTAAATTTATTCTTAGATTCAAAATGTTATTGATACATAGAAGTTGTAAAATAAGTTAATTTGAAGAGAGTCTACTGGATATGTTTACTTATACATTATTTTCCATATTTTTGCCAAAATTATTTTTTCAAAAGAAACTTCGAACAAAATAAGGAATTCAGAAATTATTTAGAAATTCCATGAAATGTTGATAGTAGTAAAAATAAAACACATTTATATAATTAAATGTTTATAATATCAATAAAGGGTGAGATAAAACTTCACTATAACAAAAATGGTTTGTTAAAGATTTCAAATTATTTGAAGCTATAATATTTTTATAAACGAGATTATTTAAAGAAATATAGTTTGAAATATATATATTAGCATTAAAATGAAATAACCTAAAATATCTGTTATAGAAGAGGTCATTTCAAAAAGATTCAATTGTATATGTATATATTTACATTTCTTTATTCCATAATTCTGAAAATCATTTCATAAAAAAAAAAAAAAAAAAAAAAAACTTCGAATAAAATTATCAACTTAATAACAATTGTAAAAATAATATAATTTATATTATTTTAAATATATTTATAAATGTATGCTTATAATAACATAAAATGTAGAAAAGATGCATACAATCTATGAGAAAGGAAGGTGAATTATTTTGATTAAAAATTGATTTAAAAACATTTTTAACAATATGGAAGGGTTAGAAGCGCAAACGTTCAAAACATAACACACAATAATCCTGTCTGAAATTCTTGATTATAACAGAAATCATAAAAATTGAATGACTTTTTCATTATTCAGAAACCAACGTGAATTTACCATTACATTGTAAAAAGCGGGTGGATAATAAATTTATATATTTTGACAAAAAGATGTGAAGACATCAAGAGCAAAAATAAATATAATTATTAAATATTTAAATATATGTTTGTATCGATCTATATGTGTTATTTTTGTTTAAATCTCCTCTTTATCATTATATACATATATATGATATGAAATATTAATGTAGATATTAAATATACATTCACATTTTACAATATAAAATAAATTAGTTTAAAATAAGTCTATTTCAAATAATCCAAATATATTCATAAAATACTAATCAGGCAAAGGTTATGAAGAGCTACAATTCGAGCAGAAGACACAAAGCCAGATCATCTCTCTATAAAAATATCGCTTCTCAGACACAAAGTTTGGAGCGGGACATTTCACAAGAGTGACATCCACGGCGCCAATTTATAATTGTAACGAATAGTATTTGTATAAAAACATTTAATCGGGTAAAACCTATGCGTTGCCCGTGTCATTCGGATAGTTTGGAATAAAAATATACCTGTGTGAATTGATAATTTTAAAATATATTAATTTAAAAAATCAACTGAATAAATAATAATGATAACAGTAGAATTTCGCTATAACAGTATTGGCTTGACCAAGGTTTTGGGTTAATGAATCAAACGGCACACACAATTGGGAACTGACAATTGAAATGGTATAAACAAAGGACTGTTTAAAATAGGTTATTTTAACGAGAATAGATGATTAAATATGCGTTTCCATATATTTCAAGTAA